>ML685970.1:342564-426575 GCA_007922175.1 Pelusios castaneus
GCCACTGGTCGTCACCTACAACCCCCAAGCCAGACCTCTTCAACACATCATCAAAAATCTACAGCCTATTTTACAAGATGATCCCTCACTCTCTCAAGCCTTGGGAGACAGACCTCTCCTTGCTTTCAGACAGCCCCCTAATCTTAAAAGGATACTTACCAGCAACTACAGATCACAGAGCAGAAACACTAAAGCAGGAACACAGCCCTGCAGCAGACCACGCTGCCAACTTTGCCCTCATATCTACACTGATGACACCATCACAGGGCCTAATCATGCCACCTACTCCATCAAGGGTTCGTTCACCTGCTCATCCACCAATGTGATTTATGCCATCATGTGCCGGAAATGCCCCTCTGCCTTATATATTGGACAGACAGGACAGTCTCTGCGCCAAAGAATCAATGGACACAAATCTGACATCAGAAATTGCAATACTGCAAAACCTGTAGGGGAACACTTCAACCTCCCTGCTCACTCCCTTAACGACTTGTTAATAGCTGTGTTGAAACAGATGAATAACAAATCACAGCTTCAGAGAGAGTCTGCAGAGCTCGAACTTATATGCAAATTTGACTCAGTTGCCTTGGGGTTGAACAGGGACTATGGATTTTTCTCGCATTACATCAAGTGAATTGACCTCCCCCCTCCTCTATGTGCTGTTCCCCAGTGTTTTGAATCCTAACACCTACTTTGATTTGCTGTTACAGCCTGACTTGATGCTATGTCATACACTCCCCTGCATTTAATTTCCTTCCACTCTGTAACTTTCCTATCTTCAAAGCGTCTGACGAAGTGGGATTTTCTCCCACGAAAGCTCATGCGATTAATAAATCTGTTAGTCTTTAAAAGTGCCACATGACTCTGTTGTCTTTCTACAATAGACTAACACGGCTACCCCTTTGGAATAAGTCAATTTAAGGTCGACTTAGTTAAGTCGACTTAGCATGTCCACATTTAAATTTAAAGTCGACTTAGGGGGGAACTTACAAAGTCAACCTAGAGCGTTCACACTGGACGCCTAGGTTGACTTGTAGGGGCTAGGGGGACCTTGGACAGGTCCACGGTGGCGGGGGGGCACCCCTTGCCCAGTGCCAGGGGGCTCAGCCTTTGCCCCATTGTACCTGGGTACAATAGGGCATAGGGGCAGGGTAGGCAGGGCTCTGCCCGGCATGCCAGGCTCCCCCTGTGCCCCTCCTGGCAGGGAGGGCAGTGGGGGAGTCCTGGAGTAGCCCTAAGTCGACTTAGGGCTACTCCAGGTCTACACTGGCTTAAGTCAACTTTAGGAAGTCGACTTAAGCCTAAAGTCGAATTAAAAGTAGGTTTAATAAAGTCAACTTAATTTTCATTAAGTCGACTTTATTTTACTTAAGGAAAGTGTAGTGTAGACGCGGATTAAATTAAGTCGATTTAAGCAAGCTTAAGTCAACTTAATTTCTAAGTTTAGATGCACCCTATATGTCCCATCTGGCTAAATGGCTGGGCCCCTGGCCTACGCTTGGAAATCTTCAACCCACCAGCATAGTATATAATTTGATTCCCCTCCCCAGAATTCCAACTGAGGGGATGGACATTTGAGCAGCAATAGGGGTCGGTGCCACGCATTTGGCATCGTCTTGTGTCCACTGATGCCTGGTGCCCATTGTTTGCTGTGCAGGAGAGGACACCTCTTGTGCGGAGTTAGTGTTTCACCCTGGGTGATATTTATCTCCTGACTGTTAGATGTTCCCAATCATAGCAAACATTTTTATAGTCACAGAGCAAACAATGACCCATCATACCATGGGACACTGATAGCATCAGGCAGATGTATCCTGCACTATCCTAGGGCTGCACCACAAAGTCAAAACACCAAATGAGTGTGGATATCTATTTGAATGATTCACCCGTACTGGGGAGCCAGACCACTTTCCATGGGTCCACTGAGGCTCAGGGGTTCTGAAATAAGCTGGCACCTGGCTCGCCAACATCATAACGACAGTATAGTGTGGATCAGTCCAAAGGTCTATATTTTCAACTTGCTCCATTCCCTGCCTTCCTGAACTAGTCAGTCCTCGCCAGGGATGCCAAGTTTCAAGCCCTCTGGGAGAGACTTTGCCTCCTCATCAGTCTCCTCAGAGCCCGCTGGACATCCTTGTTGCGCAAGCTATAGACAAAAGGGTTGGAGGCTGGGGTGATGACTGTGTACATGATAGAGAAGACCACCCCCTGGGGGGCCGAATAGCTGGAGCCAGGCTGGAAGTAGACGCCAACGATGGCTCCGTAGAACAAAGCCACCATGGTGAGGTGGGAGCCACAGGTGGAGAAGGCCCGACGCCTCTCCAAGGCCGGCCGCTGCAGCATGGACCAGCCGATGCAGGCGTAGGTGGCTGCTATGAAGAGGAAGGAACCTAGGATGACCAGACCACCCTCGAAGAAGATGGTGGCCTCGTTGACCTGTGTGGGTGAACACGAGAGTCTCAGTAGGGGCTGATGGTCGCAGAAGAAATGGGGCAGTCGGTTCTTGCCCCCGTAGCTGAGCCTCAGCAGCAGCCCGGCATGGAGGGCGGAATGGAGGACGGCCAGCCCGAGGCAGGAGGCCACCAGGCGCCAGCAGACCTGGGGGTTCATCACGGCGGGGTAGCGGAGCGGGTCACAGATGGCCACATAGCGATCCAGTGCCATGGCTGCGAAGAGCAGGGTGTCGGAGACACCAAAGACATAGAAGAAGAAGAATTGGGCCAGGCAGGCGTGGAAGGGCACAGTCCAGTGGCCGGAGAGGGCGTGAGCCAGGGTCTGGGGCACAGTGACTGAGATCAGCCCCATGTCCCCACTGAGAGGCTGCGCAGGAGGAAGTACATGGGGGTGTGGAGCTGGGGGTCGATGGTGATGAGCACCACCATCAGGGAGTTACCGAGAACACCAGCCAGGTACAACGGGAGGAAGAGGAGGACGAGGAAGGGCTGAGGGCCCGGGCGGGATGACAAACCAAGCAGGATGAATTCGGAGATCTTGGTGCCATTCTCACAAGCCATGGGGCTGTGGGGAGAAGCAGGGTCAATGATGAGGAAGTAGAACCGGGAATCCTGGCTGCCAGCCCTCCCCTGTTCAACCCCCCCAGAGTCCCTTCCCCTCCCAGAGCGGGGGGAGAACCCAAGAGTCCTGGCTTCCAGCTCTCATATGGAATCAAACCCTGAGAATTTGTTTCCAATTCTGGAAAAGGTATTTGGAGCCGGGGGCGGGGTGGTCAGTGCTGGGAGCCCGGACTCTTGGGTTCTCTCTCCCAGAGGGGACCCACTCTATTCCTTCCTGGTGCTCTAGGACCCGAAGCCCTTGCAGGATCACAGTGTTTGCTGAGGGGCTGCCTGTCACAGCCTTGATGGAGTGCATGGAGCATTAGATCAGTGACTCCAAAGAGATTGGGGGGGGGGGGAAGAGGCACCTAGTGTCAGAGGGGCTGGGAGCCAGGACTCCTGGGTTCTCTCCCTGGCTCTGTCACGTTCCAGGCTGTTGCTCCCTTTTTCCCACAGCTGATGTCACATTCCCCTCACCCTCAGTGAGCCTTTTGGGGTGGATGTGCTGGGCTACAAGTGCTGGTTCTTGGGATCACTTGTCCTTTCTGCCTGGGGGTTAGAGAAAGAATAGGACAAAGTCCTAGGAAGTGAGGTTCAAGGTACATCTGGGATCTGACACACAAACATCCCACACCCCTCCCCAAACACAGATGCACACATATCCTACAAACATCTCTTATGCGCACACACCCCTGCCCAAACATAGAGACACAGAGTGTAACAACAACACATACCCAACACACCCCACGCCAGAGGGTTTCAGAAAACCAAATTTCCACTGGGGGCAACGACCGACATTTGTTTGCACCCTGGGGGAGAAGGGAAAAGGCTTGGCCTGTGAAATGGAAATTTGGAAAAAAGTCGGCTTGGAAACATGGTGCTGGTTTGTGTTGATAGTGTAAAAACGTTTCATTTTGCTAAGCTCAAGGCACGATTGTTCTTTTGCTATGATTTCAATGGTTAATATTGATCCTCATCTTTAAGGGTTTCCTTTGGAATGTGATCCTTTTAAGTGTTCACAGCTGTGGGAAACTGCAGGGGAGTGGGGTCAGACCAAGTGGGGTTTCTGGAAATAATCATTTTATGTCAATAGATTCTGATATTTAGCAAGTTAAAGCTACAGAAGCGCTGAAAGCACAAATTGTTAACATCCCCTGGCAAAATTCCCAAAGAAAATACCCTTCAGTCACATCTGAACTTGCCACCAGTGCTTTTCTTCTTTGCCTTTCTGTACATTTTGATTATGATCTATGGAGATATTTTTTCATCAGGGTGTGCAGCAAAATCGAGACTGATGGCCAAAAATGGAATCTTTCCCAGCCTAGGAGGGATATATGCTGTTGAATATAACAGAGACGTGTTCAATCTAAATAGTGCTATGATAATAGTGGAAGAGATGGTTTCCTATCACGTAAAAGTCAAAGTGACTTGAAAGGAGCCGGTTTTAGCCTTCTCAAAATGAAGCTTTGGGTCATTAGGGAAACCAGTCAAGCAAGTGGACGAAACTGTTTTCTGATGGAAAAATGGCCCACTAGAAAGTTTTCAACTGGCTATGCCAGACACATAAATACTCTGTGCACACAGATGGCTCCTTCACACAACAACGCAACCAACACACCCACCCAACTTCTGCCCTGGGGCCCCTCACACATCAAGATCACCAGAACAGGGGATCTGATTCCACCTGCCCAAACCCAATGTCTCCCTGCTCCCTGCCGCACCTGTCACTCCCTCTGAGCTTCCCCTTCCAGCCTGCACCCACCTACCCTCAGCCGCAGGGGCATTCCCGTCCAAGGGGGCTGGAGACGGGTGCCGCAGAAGAGGATGGCTCAGGAGTGACTCCAGAAGAAGAGCAGCAAATCTGGGCTCCCAAAAGGAGATTTCTGCATGCGTAGGTGACCCCAGGGACCCAGATCTGAGAGCAGCAGGGGAACAAAGAAAGTATCAGACCCTTAACTAGTGTCAATCGGCCACAGCTCCAGTGGAGTCAATTAGGCAGATCCCTAGGTGGTCTATGGGACTCTGCCAGGCCAGAGGCCAGCCCTTGCCCAGTCTGCAAGTATCAGCTAAGAACTGACAATCCCAGAGCTGGGAACAAGCCAGGTCACCTGCGTGTTCCTTTTTATTAGGGTTTAGATCTGATGAGGTGCTTGTCACTGCTGCCAGCGTTAATTCCACCAGGCTCTCAGGGAAGAAAGATGTTACTTTTGCTTTATAACGAGGACAGCTTTTAATTTGTGCCACTGCGGGGATTGAGGATTCTGCCATGTTAGTGATTTTGACAGCGGGAGTCTCACCGGGCGGGGGGCTGACAGCAGGCGCCCCAGGTGGCTGCCTGCCAAAAACTGAAGAAAAGCAACCAGGGACTTCATTGCCATAAATAATATGGCCCATTATGACTTTTCTGCAATTTCCCATGGCTTGTTGACAACCCCACTGCAATTTTTTGACACTCAACTGGCAATTCAAGTAGGGTCTTACTTGTATCTTTGAAAATGTTTCCTCTGAGCTTGTGAATCCAGGCAGGGGAATTGGTCCACCCCCTTTCCCCACTATCCAGGGCTGTTAAAATCAGATGGGCCTACCAGGAACATCACACTACAAAGGACCGGCTGATGGCCCTATCACCCCTTGGAAAAGCTGTATGCAAGAAGCTCTCCTAGTTGGAAGCTAAAGGAAACAGAACAAAGCCACAGGAAAAGTTTCCATCTGCTTTCTTGCTGTTTGAACTCTGAGGGGCCACAGATTCAAAACAGAAACCAGAGATGTTATCCTGGTTCTGCCCTGAAAGACGCTTCTTTGAACTGACAGCCCACGAAAACTCTTAGGATGTGACTAGTGTGTCTGTGTTTGCTTTAGCGCCCTGATCACAATGTGGTGATATTTTGTGTAAGTGACCATTTATCACTAAGTCCAGTTTGGCTGGGTGGCAGCGTAGAGTGGAAAGTCTAAGAAAGTTTGTGGCTCTATGGTGAGACTCTGATAGGGATTCAGGAGTTCACATTAATCACTGGTTTGGTGAAATCTAATGATAGAGCACACCACTGGTTTGGGGTGTCGGCCCTGTTTTTGACAGTCTGCCCTTCGGTTGGCTCTCATAGGTGTGAGCCATCAGTTGGGATGGATAATTGGGGCAGAAAAATATTAATGGTCTTTTGAAGTAGTTAAGAACTTTTACTAGATACTCAGAGGTCAACATCCCAAAGTGAAGGAAAAAAGTGACCCTGGTGTGTGTGTGTGTGTGCACGCGCGCGTGCGCACACCTGAAAAGTTGTTATGAGGAAGAAGGAGAAAAATTATTCTCCTTAATCACAGATGGTAAGACAAGAAGCAACGGGTTTAAATTACAGCAAGGGAAGTTCAGCCTAGACATTAGGAAAAAATTCCTAACTTTCAGGGTGATTAAACACTGGAATAAGCTGCCTTGGCAGGTTGTGGAATCTCCTACATTGGAGGTTTTTAAGAGCATGTTAGACAAACACCTGTCTGGGATGGTTTAATGGGGGTACTTGATCATGCCATGAGTGCAGGGAACTTGACTTGATGACCTGTCATGGTCTTTTCCAGTTTCTCTCTCTCTCTCTGTCTCTCTCTAAACACAAATGGAAGCAAGTAGAGGTTGATACTAATGACTATAAATGAGAAACTAGGATCTGTAGAACATTGATAAGGGAAGGAAAGGGACACAAGGAGACTTCTATGGCCACCAGTATTAAGGATAATAAGGATTTTTAAAGTAAATTAAAAACAAAAAAGTAGCCTAACATTCCCTGTTCCTCAGGCTGGAGATGAAATGGGAGTGATGGTGATATACAGCCTGTTGACCACAGTTTCTCTGTCTGGGAATTGAGTCATATTTTTATGATGGCTATGTATGCCTCAGTTTCCCTCTGGGAAACAGACTGGAGCATAGCCCAGACTCTGGGCATCTGTGGCAACTTGTAGAATGACCCTGAGAAAAGCTAAGAGAGAGAGAGAGCAATGCTGGGCAGAGTGCTGCCTGGAGAGGGAAGTTGGACTGTGTTCAGAGACAGTGTTTCCCATTTCTTTGATTCCTGCTCCATTTCAGACACCAGGATTTTGCACATTGCTGTAAATAAAATAGGATTTCACCACAGAAACACTGGCCTCCATCACCAATTTCTCCTCCAAAGGGAAACAACCTACAAAGCTGGACACTGGCAAATAACTTGGGTAACAATGTATGAAATGGGACCCATTCCTAGCTCTGTCACAGGTGCAGATCTTGGGCAGATCTTGTCTGCCACTCTGTGACTCAGTTTCCCCTTCTTTAAAATGGAAATAATCATTTTATCTTTATTTAGATCATGAGTATTTCAGGGCAGGAATTGTGTCTCAGTGTGTATTTGGGCAGCGCCTGGCACAACAGGGCCCTGATTGCTATGTGACCTGGTAGCTAAATAGAGACATGTACTAGGATACCTGGTGGACTGGGAAATCCAAGGGTGAATAGTTGCTGCACAGATAGCAGTGAGAGGCAGTGACAAGGAGGTGAATCAACCTAGGTTGGGGGGAAACTGAGGCTGGGGGCTGGAACAAGGATCACATTATCTGGGCCCTCATGTTCAGTGGAACAAACAGAGTCCTGTGACACTTTTAAAAAATGTATTTACCGCATGAGCTTTCGAGGGAGAAAATCCCACTTCATCAGTGAATTATCCCCCACGGTTTAAGCTCCCCCCCACGGTGTTTATCGGTTTATATTTTCAAAGTTGTGGGAGATGTATGGGGGAGGGGGTCCTAACGAAGGGGAGAATCAGAGAATAATTAGTTAATGACAAGAGATGCTGCAATTCCAAAAGTTAAAACTTTATCACCATTATACCACAAATTGTCAACATCTCATGTCAAGATATACAAAGAAATAGCCTTAAATCAAACTCTAGCATGGTCCTAAGGAAGACTGTTCCTACTTGGTCTTGCTGTCGGTTTTGCTCATTATGATGGAAATATTTCTTCATCTGTTTGTGTGCATGCAGTAAAATCTCCATTTACCAATAAAAAAGGTATCCCTCCAAGACTTGCAATACTTTAGGGTAATAATATTAATTAATATTTCCGTAGTGTTCACACACTGAAAAATGAATGGACTTTATTGAAATGCCACATATTTATCTTACAGAAAGAAAATGGTTTGAGACTGCAGACATGGAGCATTTCCATGGGTCTCCAATCATAAGTATTCAGGATTTTTGTTTCCAGAGCAATTACAGATTTTTGTCTGGATTTGAAATACAAACTCAGTTTCAAAATGTCAGATTTTTCCCACCGGCCAGACCTTCTGGCTTTATCTGCCCTCCTCTGGACAAGGAAAAGCCACAGATCTGAAAGAGGAACAGAAGAAAATCACTTTCTTGTCACCATCAGCCTGTGGAACTCTCTGCCACAAGACCTAACGTAAGAGCAGGTGTCCAGAACAGCCAGAGTCAGCCAAGAGCGGATTGAACTGCCCTGAAAGGGTTGTTCGCCTGCTGACTTTGGGGGAAAGCTATCCCAGTGGGCCAGGGAATCTCACAATTCCCCACCAGAGAGCGCTTTGCACATTTCTCCACTACCTGCTGCTTGAAGACAGGATGCTGGGTTAGGTGGGCCCATTGCTCAGCTCCATGGCAGCAGGGAGGGGTTGGAGATAATACAGAGAGATAGAGAGCCCCTTGTCCTCATCTGCTGCAGCATTTCACCTGCTTCCATTTTCTGTGTAGGAGGTGTGATGCCCAGCCCAGGACTCCTGGCTCCCAGACCCTCCCTGCTCTAACCATTAGACTCCACTCCTCTCTCAGGCAGGAGGGACTGGCCAGTCCTCCTGCATCCCCATCATCTGCCTTGCTGTCCCTGTGTCCTCAGCCCTGGACTTTCTTCCTGCCCAGGCTAGGCTTCCTGAGGGGCCACTCCCCTCCCCAGGACCCGCCGGAGAGCCCCCCTCATCTCCTTGTTGCGGAGGCTGTAGATGAAGGGGTTGAGGAGAGGCGTGAGGGTGGAGTAGAGCAGCGTGGCCATCATGTCCCGCCAGGGTGAGTAGCCACCCGCTGGCCGGAAAAAGAGCCCAATGACAGTGCCGTAGAAGACGGAAACCACGGCCAGGTGGGCCCCACAGGTGGACAGGGCCCTGCGCCAGCCTCGGGCAGCGGGCAGCCGGGCCAGGGTGGCCACTATGCACCCATAGGAGCTGGCCACCAAGAGCAGCGGCCCCACCACGGCCAGGCTGCCCTCAGTCACGATGGCCACATGGTTAGGCTGGGTGTCCCCACTGGAGAGGGCCAGGAGCTGCCGCAAGTCGCAAAAGAAATGGCGGAGGTGGCTGGCATCCGGGAAGGGCAGGCGAGCCAGGAGCAGTGTGTGGAGCAGGGCATGGAGCTGAGCCAGGAGCCAGGCGGCTCCTGCCAGTCCCCAGCGTCGCCCGCGGCTCATTAGGGCCGCATAGTGCAGTGGGCGGCAGACGGCCAGGTAGCGATCATAGGCCATGACGGCCAGCAGGAAGTTCTCCAGCACCCCAAAGGCAATGAAGATATAGTTCTGGGCCAGGCAGGCAGCATAGGGCACCACCTGGTGCCCAGACGCTAGGGTCCCCAGCGCCGTGGGGGCTGCGGTGGAGGTGAAGCCCACATCAGCCAGCGAGAGGTGGGTAAGGAAGAAGTACATGGGGGCCTGGCGTAGGTGGGGGTCCCGGTGGATCAGCAGTGTGATGAGTAGGTTGCCCAGGAGGGTGGCCAGGTAGGTGGCCAGGAAGAGAGGAAAGAGCAGGTGCCGGGTTGCCGGCTGCGAGGAGAGGCCCAGCAGGATGAACTCAGAGATGCCGGTTCCATTCTCCAGCCCCATGGTCCTGATGCCAGTGCTGGGGGAGAGAGCGGGAGACAGAGGTGGAGGTCTGATCCCACTACCTCCCAGCTGGCCCCTAATGCCCCGGGTCAGCTAGAGATCTCTAGCATAGGGCTCTCTTCATACCCCCAATTCACTGCCTCTGGCTATTGATTCCCCCCATCCATCTATCCCTATACCCTCCCTCCCTCTATCTATCTATTTCTCAGCTGGATTCCAGGGTCCTGGGTCAGTTGCTTTGAATGGTAAAAGGGACAGGGCAAAGGGGACCAAGAAATGCACTGTCCCTCAAAATGGGGGACCTGGGAGCCGTAGGGCTTGGTCTATGGAACTCGCCACTACTGGGCATTCCATTTAGCAAGATGCTCAGATGCTGCAGTGATGGCATTCCTCGCAGTCAGTTATGGATTTTGTCTGAACTACACCCAGGAAGAATTGTTATCGCTGCTTGAGAGCTGGGTGAAACAGAGTGATTTAGGGACTTGACCAAGGTAACTTGCACCCAAGAATTTTAAAAGAGTGGCAGAGGAACTTACTGGACTGCCATTGTTGATTTTCAATAACTGTTGGGAACTCGGGGGAAGATCCAGAGGACTGGAAAAAAGCTAATGTCCCAGTATTTGAAATGGGATGACCCGCATGATTATACATCTGTCAGTCTGACATCAGTAATGGAGCAAGAGTGAATGAAAGGAAGGGAATATCATTAATGCTAATCAGCAGGACTTTGTGGAGAACAGATCCTGTCAAACTAATTGACCTTTCTCCGTATTAGCTTAACCCACTTTGCAACTGGATTAAACTAATCCAGAGAAAGGGAAGGTGTTAATTCCACAGCAAGAGAGCCCATGCATGGTATTATCTGGTGTAGCCAACCCGCTTTCCATCCACATTCCATTTCCATCCATCCTTCCTCAGCTTCCCACACCCGGTTCCCATTTCCTTGGCTTTGTCAGAGGCAAAGACAGTGTGAACCAAGACTCCCCTGTTCCTTCTCTCCAAAGGTCTCTGCAGCATTTTAAGCATGCACAAAGCAGGAAGAAAGCATGATATGCTGCAAGAAACCACCAAACAATACTTACCGGTATCTTGCTCCAGTCACTCGCCGCTGTGATTTTCCTGATTTCGGTTCTCCTTGTCTGTACGAAATAAAGTTTCTGGATGTGTTTTCCCTACTTACACCATCTCAATTAACGCTGAGTCGCCACCCAGGAAAAGACCTGGGGATCTGTGACCACAATAAATAAGTGTAATAATTGTTCAGCCTACATTTCTGGAAAGAGACTTTTAGCCGTAGCCCAGCATACCTCTAACAGTAATATTGAAAGGAGCTCTCAGCTGCCTTTCAGAGGTGGGCAGATGGGGAAACTGAGGTAGGGAGTAGGGCAGCAGCCTGCCAAAGCTGAAAGGCAGATACGGGGATTTGAATCCCACTTTTCTTAGCTGGCACACACCTGTGTTGCTGGAAGCCCCCATTCTCAAGAGTGATATTTTTCAGCTGCCTGGAGCAGCTGATAGACTAGAAGTTATGGTCTCTAATGAATGAAATCAGGGGAATATATAATTCATGCCAATCAGCAGGAGTTTATGGAGAATCGAACCTCTCAAACTAACCGGCTTTCTTCCATATGATCTTAGCTGACTTTGGAATGGGACTGAACCCCTTCAGAAAAAGGGGATGTGCAATTCCAGAATGAGCGAGGTCAGACGTGAAGAGAATTTGCGTCACATTTGCTGAATTGTTTCAACAGACTCCTGGCCCACTCCCCCACCCAAAAAAATTCCAAACAATGAAAACGGCCCCAGTATTCGTTTCAGCCAACCTGAGTTTGAAAGACTAGGGGGCTCTGGGACCTCAGAAAGGAACGTTCTGGTGCAGGGAAAAGAAAACACTTTGTGGGACCCAAAGCAAACTGAGTGGCAGCTTTCCTTGGTTAGGCTGAAGGACGGGGAAATTGGCTCTCCGCATGGCTTTGTGCTTAACTTCAGGGTCAGATCCCCCCCGGCCCGCACCGAATTACCCACCTGTCTCTGAGCTCTGGTGGCAAGGAGACAACCTAGCTACAGGTGAATCGGAGATCGGCAGCTGCCACCACTGATCTGCTTGGTCTATGTAAGATCTGGTCATGAAGAAATTCCTCGGGTTACTTTCAATGCCTTGGAAAGGACATTCGGAAACGAGGCTGAGCAACAGGGCCAACTTGGAAGCCACAGGCTCTAAGGGGCTGTGGAGGTTTGAATGACCCTCCCCCACCCCTCTGCTGGCTTTGGAAGGGCAGTTTCAGTGACTGTGGGTGACGTAAAGGGTGGCAGAGTCCTGGTCTGGCACCACAGAAAGGGGTATAGATGGGGGAGGCAGGGGAAGGGGCGTGGATGGTTGGGCCCCCTGGCACTGTAGGGGCGGCCCCCCAGGCTGCTGTGTGGTTAATGATGCACAGGAGAAACAATTAATGCATACTGGCAATTAGGAAAGCAAAGGGGCCTGGGTGGCGATCCCCCTACCACACCAACGTCCTGCGCTAGCAAGGTAGAAAACGCAGAGTTCTTTCTCCTGGCTCATTTAATTGGCTTGGGTTTTTTTTCCCCACATCAAATTGCCTGGAAAAAAAAAATGGAAAATTGTGACTTTTGGAGAAAACTTCTCCCCCATCTGCCACAACCCAAAGCCAAAAATTTAAAATTTTGTCCTTTCGGAGAACAATTTTCAGTACAAATTTTTTAAAAAAGAAAAGAAGTCAGTTTCCTCTCTCTCTCTCTCTCTCTCTCTCTCTCTTTTTTTTTAAATGTTGGTTAAAATAATTGGGGATTGCTAAAAAAAATTTTTTTTAGTTTAAAACATTTCAGTTTTCATTCAAAAATCGGATTTCAGGAAGAAATTTCCCAGGATTCAGTGACATTTGCTGTGCCAAAGCCAGCTGAGTGAGGGGTTGGGCAGGGTGCGCTCTCTTTTCTGGCAGTCAAGAGCTGGGGAGCGGTGCCATGCTGTGTGGAGTGGGGCGTTATATGCAACTGTTCCCAGCTGCCCCACCCCATAGGTAGCTGCATCTCACTGCCAGGTGAGCCATTCCTGGATGGTGTTATGTGCAGCTATTCCCCAGCTGCCCTGCCCCAGAGCTGGCTGCATCTTGGCTCTGGGCAATTCATCCCTATGTGGCATTACATGTGACTGTTCTCTAGCTGCCCAAGCAGGTTGATTTTGGGTTGTCCACAGTAAAAACATTTGTTTGCCTCGTTACATTGATGAACCTGAACACTGTGCTGGTTAATGCTGGATAAATAACAACTACTTAAAATTTCCTCGCCAGTAACAGTTCCCCTCCTAATGTTTTCCCCTTGCCACTGTCCTGCTTTCTGCTCTTAGCTTGATCCACAGGGCAAAGAACCATATTTCCTATCATATCCTGAGCACAAGGGTGGCCTCCTGTACACATGGCTTCTGCGCTTGCGATACAGGACCCAGAGTGTGGGGTGCATCCTATCAGGGCTCTTGAGCTGTTTTATGCAATGGTCCCCAAACTTTTGGGCTCATGCCCCACCCCTCTTGCCTGCTCTGTGAACCCCGCACCTCAGGAAACTCAATTGGCAGCTGGGACTGGGATGGGGCCTGTGGCTGCAGCCATGAGGTCTGGGGTTGGGGCTGCAGGACACGAGCTTATGAATGAGTCTGGGAGCTGGGGCTGAGGCCCAAGCCATGGCGAGGAGCTGGGGCTATGGGGCTGCAACCAAGAAGTGGGCTGGGCTGGAGCACAGGTGGGGGAGGAGTGGGCCCAGGTAGTGCTTTCTCCCTACCCCGTGGGGACTGGCCCAGGCCGCACCACAACCCGCAAAGTTTCCTCTGTACCCCCCTGGAGGGGGCATGCCCCACAGTTTGAGGATCTCTAGTTTAATGGGACACTCCTCAGAGCTGGGAGTATTTTAATTCAGCAAAATGCAGGTCTTTCGACCTAGGAATAAGGAGGCCAGACCGACAGAATGGGGGCTGGATCCCAGAAAGCAGGGTTCTGGCCCAGAGCTAGGGATCGGAATAGACAAAGAACTCGATATGAGTTGTGATCAATGGTTTGCTGTCTGAATGGGAAGGTGTATCTAGTGGGGTCTGTCCCGGATGCAGTACCCGCTGGTATTTTCATGACTGACTCAGCTAGCAGAACAGAGAGCGGGGGGCTGGAGTTTGGGTGGGAAACTACCTGGCGGAATCAGAGAATTGCTCAGAAATTGAGCAGGAGAAATTGGATAAGGAGACGAGCAACATACGCCAGAGAGGAAGGAAAAATCTAACACACAGCTTCAAAGTGGGGACTGACTTTCTGGGTGGCTGCAGGCCCAGCTGGGTTGGTGATTCCAGTAGGGGACCTGTTTAATATCAGCAGGCAGCAGGACACAGCTGCGGAAAAAAGTGAGTCTTGTTTTGGGGCAGGGGTCTGCAACCTCCGGCTCCGGAGCCGCACAAGGCTCTTTGGCTGCTCACTTGTGGCTCTAGGCTCCTGTCCTCTCCTCCCCCCGGCCACCAGGGGACCCTACAGGTGGCCCACTCCTGGCTCTGGGCACCCCTTCCACCAGGGGACCCTATGGGTGGCTCATGTCAGGCTCTGGGTTCCCCCTACCATCAGGGGACCCTATAGGGGAGACCACTCCTGGTTCTGTCCCCCCAGGGGACCTTGTGACAGGTGCCGTAACCCGGCTATACCCACCAGGAGGCTACACCCATTGCAGCTCTCAAAACACTTGGTTATTGAAGGAATTTTTTCAAATGGCTCTTTTTATCTTTTGGAAAAACAACAGAGTCCTGTGGCACTTTTAAAGACTAACAGATTTATTTAACGCATGAGCTTACTGGGAGAAAATCCCACTTTGTCAGACGCTCTTCAAAGCATTTGACAAAGTGGGATTTTCTCCCAGTAAGCTCATGCGTTAAATAAATCTGTTAGTCTTTAAAAGTGCCACAGGACTCTGTTGTTTTTCTGCAATAGACTAACACGGCTCCCCCTTTGGAACTAGAGACTGGGTTGGCATCCCTGCCCCTCTTGGCTAATAGCCATCAATGGGTCTATCCTCCAGGAACTTCTCTGATTCTTTTTTTAATCCAGTTCTCCTTTTGGCTTCCGCAACATCCCTTCGTGAGGAGTTCCACAGGTTGACTGGGAATTGTGTGGAGAAGAACTTCCTTAGGTTTGTTTTAACCTGCTGCCTATTTCTTGTGTCATATGAAGGAGTAAATAGCACTTCCCTGGTCACCTCCTCCATCCATCATGGTTTTATAGACCTCCCTCAGATCCCACCTCCAGTCCTCTCTTTCCCAAGTCCCTGTTTTTAAACCTCTCTTCCTGCACAAGCTGTTCCATTCCCCACAGCATTTTTGTTGTCCTCTTCTGGGCATTTTCCAATCCTAATATATCTTTTCTGAGATGGGGCAACCAGATCTACTGGCAGTTTCCAAAGTATATGCTTGCTGTGGATTTAGATACTGGCACTATGATATTTTCTGCCTCATTATCAATCTTTTTCCTATGGTTTCTAACATGCTGTTAGCTTTTTTGCCTGCCAGTGCACACTGAGAGGACATTTTCAGAGAACTACCCACTATGATGCTCAGATCTCTGTCTGGAGATAACAGCTCATTTAGACCCCAGCATTTTGCACGTATAATTAGGATTCTGTGGTGCAACGAATGCACCTTGCTTCGCACCCACCAACCTTGTGAGAGCCTTTTAACTCTTTGCAGCCAGCTTTGGACTGACCTATCCTGAGTGAGTTGTGTCGTCTGCCAACTTTAGCTCCTGACTGTTCACCCCCTTTGCCTAGATCGTTCAGGAATATGTTGTGTTGTGCCGGTGCCAGGACGAAGCCCAAGGGGACCCCACTATTTCTCTCTTCACTGTGGAAACTGACTATTCCAGCTCTTTGTTTCCTGTCTTTTACCCAGGCACCGATCCAGGAGAAACTGTCCCCTTTACCCCACGACTGCTTACTTTGCTCCAGAGCCTTCCATGAGGGACCTTGCAAAGGCTATCTGAAAGGCCAAGGACATGCAATCCATTGGCTCACCCTTGCCCACATGCTTGCTGAATGCATCCCTGGCTGTGGGGGCGGGGGAGGGTTGAGAACTGGGAAATGCAGCTGGTTCAGAAGGCCAGGGAATGGGACACGGGGTCCTTCCCTTCTAGGGGGTACCATACTGGCTCCAGGATGGGGGGACTGGCAGGTTCATGGAGGCAGGTAGGGAATAGGACATGGGGTCTTTCACTTCTAGGGGGCACTGTCTCTGATCTAGTCCTTTCAGTGTGCAGAGGGTGAGAGAGCTCCCTCCCAGCCCTTTGGTGCACCTCCCCCCCAGTCCCAGCAGCCCTTTCTGCCCCTTGAAACTTGTCCCCTAACTAACAGCAAATTAGATGCATTGAGACCAAAGGGAGGCTGAAGATGCTTGTCCCGAGGGCAAACAGTGATAATGAACCCCACAGGGTCTGCGTTAACGAACCCAATTAGTGCTAGGTCCCGTCGGCACCCAACTCCCCCGTGACACTCCCCCATGACTAATTAGCCAGAACCACAACTACGGAGCAAACAAGGAAAATTGGGACTCAGGGGAGAAGGAGAGAAAAAGCCCAGAAGTTTCTGTGAGAGGAAAGAATTTGACAGCTCTACAGACCCTGTCATCTGCACCCATAGCTCCCAGGGGGGCCATGGAGCCAGATACCCTCACCCCATAGCACCTGAGGGGCTATGGATCCAGATATCTCCATCCCATAGCACCTGGAGGGGCCATGGATACTTCCAGATACACCCAGCTCATATTACCTTGTGGGCCCTGGGTCCACATACCAGATAGATAGATAGATAGATAGATAGATAGATAGATAGATAGATAAGCAGCATATATTAGTCAACAAAGAATATCTGCTATTGCCTGGGGGCTCATTAGCTGGAAATGACAAAAGAGGAGAACTACCTGACCATGTGGGTCAACCACAGGTGACCCAGAACCACCAATCAGATGCAGCTGTGGAAAAAGCCGCGTGGATTGTAGGATGGCCTAGAGTGGTATTTCCAGTCGAGATACCATGTCCAATTCTGGTCTCCTGTAGTCAAGAAAGGTGGATTCAAAGCGTGGCAGGTGCAGTTGAAGGCAGCTGGGATGATTGGGGGATGGGGGCTTCCTGAGGAGATTCATGTCCCCGCACAGGCCCTGGTCAGCCTTCCTCACACCTCGTCACAGGTTTCCAAGACCTATCATCAAAGATTGG
Organism: Pelusios castaneus; assembly: GCA_007922175.1. Lineage (NCBI taxonomy): Eukaryota > Metazoa > Chordata > Testudines > Pelomedusidae > Pelusios > Pelusios castaneus. Next base: position 359,696 of record ML685970.1, read on the forward strand.
CCCTAATTTCACCTCCAGCGCCATTTCCAACCTTCCACAGTGACATTAAAGGACAGAGTGTTCTTAGATGTCAGACAATGCTATTACGGCACCTTTTAAATAGCATGACCCATGCAGGAGGTGTAGTGAGTATGTCACAAGAGTTAGAATCAGAGAAGATGAGGAGCCGAGCAGCTATCTAGTCCTGCTCAAAGCACGACCAACCCCAACGAAACCATCCCAGCTGGGGCTTTGTCAAGCCACACCTTAAAATGTCTAAAGATGGAGATTCCTTCACCTCCCTAGGTAACCCAGTCCATGCTTCACTACCCTTCTAGAGAAAAAGTTTGTCCTAATGTCCAACCTAGAGCTGCCTCACTGTGGCTTAGACTCATAGACTTTAAGGTCAGAAGGGACCAGTACGATCATCTAGTCTGACCTCCTGCAAAATGCAGGCCTCAAGACCTCACCCACCCACTCCCGCAATAGGCCACCAACCTATGACTGAGTTGTTTACCTCCTTAAATCATGATTTAAGGACTTTAAGATACAGAGAATTCACCGGTAGGTGAACCATGCCCTGTGCTACAGAGACAACAGAGTCCTGTGGCACTTTTAAAGACTAACAGATTTATTTATCGCATGAGCTTTCGTGGGAGAAATCCCACTTCGTCACATTTTCTCCCATGAAAGCTCATGCGATAAATAAATCTGTTAGTCTTTAAAAGTGCCACAGGACTCTGTTGTCTTTCTACAATAGACTAACATGGCTACCCCTTTGGAATCTGTGCTACAGAGGAAGGCGAAAACCCCCCAGAGCCCAGGCCAATCAGCCTTGGGGGAAAATTCCTTCCCGACCCCAAATATGGCGATCAGTTAAACCCTGAGCATGTGGGCAAGTCTCAACAGCCAGTTATCCAAGAAACAATTCTCTGTAATAACTCAGAACCCACCCCATGTATTCTCCCCTCTTAGGCCACTTGTAAATCCACCACACGTAGCCAAATATCAGTCAATTTCCAAAATAGGCTAATCATACCATCCCCTCCATAAATTTATCAAGCTCAGATTTGAAAGCAGTTATGGTTTTTGCCCCCACAACTCCCCTTGGAAGGTTATTCCAGAACTTTACACCTCTAATGGTTAGAAACCTGCGTCTAATTTCAAGCCTAAATTTCTTGATGGACAGTTTATAACCATTTGTTCTGGTGTCCACTTTGGTGCTGTACTCAAATAATTCCTCTCCGTCCCTGATGTTAATCCCTCTGATGTATTTATAGAGAACAATCATATCCCCCCTCAGCCTTCTTTTGGTTAAGCTAAACAAGCCAAGCTTCTTGAGTCTCCACTCATAAGGCAGATTTTCCATTCCACAGACCATCCTTGTAGCCCTTCTCTGCACCTGTTCCAATTTGAATTCATCCTTTTTAAACATCGGGGACCAGAACTGCACACAATATTCCAGATGGGGTCTCACCAGTGCCTTGCACAGCGGCACTAACACCTCCTTGTCTCTACTTGAAATACCTCTCCTGATACATCCTAGAACCGCATTAGCTTTTTTCACGGCCACATCACATTGGTGGCTCATAGTCATTCTATGGTCAACCATTACTCCCAGATCCTTCTCCTCCTCAGTCTGTTCCAACTGATGCGTCCCCAACTTATAGGAAAAATGCTTGTTATTTGTTCCTAAATGCATGACCTTGCACTTCCCATTATTAAATTTCATCCTGTTCCTGATACTCCAGTTTACAAGGTCATCCAGATCTTTCTGTATGGTATCCTGATCCTTCTCCGTATTGGCAATACCTCCCAACATGGTGTCATCCGCAAACTTTATTAGCACATTCCCGCTTTTTGTGCCAAGGTCAGTAACAAAAAGGGTTGAACAAGATCGGTCCCAAGACAGATCCCTGAGGGACTCCACTAGTAACCTCCCTCCAGCTTGACAGTTCACCCTTCAGTACGATCCGCTGTAGTCTCCCTTTTAACCAGTTCCTTATCCACCTTACTATAGTCATTCATATGGGCTCAAGCCCATAGCTCCTAGTTCTGTCATCTGCATCACCGCTGAGAACAGCCTAGCTCCATCCCCACTAGATCCTCCCTTCAGTTAGCTGAAGGCTGCTACCAAACTCCCCCTCGCTCTTCTCTCCTGCAGCCGAAACAAGCTCCGTCAGTTGATGATGACCCAGCATGGTAAGCAACCAAGTGGCCTCAGTGTCATGGAATCTGCTACCTCCCTACCTGAACAGAACCAGCACAGATATGCAACTTCTTAAATATGTTGCAAAGGCAGTAGCTGTGTTCGTTTTGCTGAACTAGACTAATAAGGAGTCTTGTGGCACTTTTAAATTTACTGTAAGTTCTCCTTCTTGAAGCATCTGACGAAGTGGGATTTTCTCCCACAAAAACTCATGCAATAAATAAATTTGTTAGTCTTTAAAAGTGCCACAGGACTCCTTGTTTGTTTTGATGAGGCCTAGGAAGACTCTTTCTGACCTTTCCTGTGCCTGTACAGTACTAGCCAGAGGAAAGCCCCATCCAAAACTGTGATGGACCATCTGACCATCAGGGCCCAGCCATACAAAGGCACACTATCGAATCAGAACCCAGTCTCTTGGACCTAACTACTGATCAAATTCCTCTGACAAATTTAAAAAACAATTAAGTTTAATGGGTAGCAGAAGGTGCTGAATCAGTTACTTTGTAAGTTGATTGGCTAATTGGATAAATGGAAAAGCATGTGTGCTGCGGGGTTGGGGGGGACCGGACTGGACATTACAGAACACAGCAGGTCTCTGTTTTCGTGCTCCCCAGCAGAAATGGGCAAAGCAGGAACAAGCAGCTGGCTGCAATGCAGTAAAGGCAGCCCCCAGAGGCCCACCCACGGCAGTCAGATTCTGAGCAGCTGGGCGTCACGAACAGCCCAGCCCCATTTACGATGAGCAGCTTTGGCAACCCCCCACCAGCATCATGGGGTGCACAGTGTGATTTGGGGGGTTGGTGTGGGGGGCTCAGTGTCTGGAGGGAGGCTGAACAAGAGAGGAGATCTCTTGGCCAAAGGTCTAACAGCCCCGCCCCAACCAGCCATCAGGGCTGGGCCCAGGAGCCGTGAATATCAAAGGGCAGGAGATGGCTCATTGTGTGGGGCTGGGCCCCTGGCTCCAGGGCCTATTGACATGCAAACAGCTGCCAGCCAGCAGGAGCCAGAGTCAACTGAGAAGCCTTCCCCCACCCAGCCCCAGAAATCCTGCCACCTCACAGTCACAGGCTCATCACCCCACCAAAGCCCAGTCCCCCAAAACTCAGCTCCCATCTCCCCAATGTAAACTCTTTCCAGCCCCCTCAAACTCAGCTCTGGTCTCCCCACAGTGTAACCCCTACCCCAGCCCCCTTCAGTCCCATCAGCCCCCATCCCCCCAGACTCAGCTCCCATTCTCATCCTCCCCACACTCAGCCCCTGCCCCCCAGCCTGAAACTCAATCCTCCAAAATCTTCTTTCTCCATCCCCCCCAAACTCAGCTCCCATCTCCTCCCATGTAACCTCCATTCCCCAAAGTAACCCCCATCCCACCTCTCCTATTTGCATCAGCTCCAACCCCAATGTAACCCCCATCCCACCCCATCAGTCCCCATCCCTCCAAACTCAGCTCCCAGCCCCATGCCAGAACCCCAAATTCAGACCCTATCCCTGACCCCACCCTCACAAACTCCTGGACCCCTCCCATGCTCCCAGTTTCAGCCCCTGCCTTAATTTTCACAGTTGTTTCTGAGACTCCCAAATAACCCCTTCATTCCAAACTTACACTTGAGGCCCCAAGTTGACACCCCCCCCAGAGTTCCACCATGCCCCCCAACATTCACTCTGAACGCCAATGCCCTTTTTCAGACTGGACCCCCCAGGCCTTCACCCCCCCAGAGAACCTCAGCCATCTCCCTGTACTCAGACTGACTCCCCACACATTCACTCCAAGGGAGACTCTTACACCTTCACCCAAATGTAAACTGTTTGGACCCACTGGATCCCACTCCCGTCACAGAGCCAGGGAGAGAACCCAGGAGTCCTGGCTCCTAGACCCCCTCCCCCAAGAACAAACTGGACTTGTAGCTGTCTCTCTCTTGGGCAGATTTCCCCTTCCCTGCTGGGCCTTCCCCACCCCCCACTGGCCCCACTGATATGCAGGAATCTGGGGCCAGAGTGAGATAGATTAGTTTGCAAATGAGCTGGAGGGAGGCAAACAGAAAGGCCCAGAGAAAACAATAGAGAATGCCCTGACCCTCCCTCCCCCCACCACCACTGGGGTCGCTCTTATGGCAGCCCCTCTGCCCCCTCACTGGAGCAGCCCCCTCTCCCCCCCACAGAAGATGCCTTCCATCCTGGCCCATTTGCCCCCCATTAGGATGCCTGTCCTGGCCCGGCTGCCTGCTAACACCAGAGCTTTCCCTCAGCTCCATGGGCCCGGTGCTGGGCCCTAGGCAGGGAGCCGGGGCTGATGGGGCATTTGTGGACCCTGATCCAGGGTTAGCGTAAGCCAGTTGCATTCTGGGAATTATTCCATAGTGTCCTGTGCCAAGGCAGAGAGCCAGGGCTTGAGCAATTTGAGGGGGAACAATGGGGTGTGGAGGTGAAGGAAACAAGGGCCCACCGGGATCCTGGGCGCTGGGTGGGGTGATAGCCCAGGGTTCTTTTCTAGGAGGGGACAAGAGTCTATTGTTTGGGGGAGCAAGTCTAGGAGCCAGGATTCTTGGAGCCAGGACTCCTCAGTTCAGTCCTTGGCCATATGACTTTCAAAGGTCCCTCATCTTCTAGGCCCCTTGTTTCATTTCTCTAGGGCAGCCCAGTCTTGAGCTCCCTTTGGGGTTCCACTGCCTCCCCCCTCCCCAGCCATGCCAGCAAAGGCAGCTTGGAGTAGGACCTTCCCCTTTTCCCCAGGGAGCCCTGAGGTCCATTCCTCCCCCCGCCCCTCCGCCCATTCAATGACTGTCTCTGGGTGGGGTGGGTGAGTCACCCTCACGAGGATTCAGCCCAGACCTTGCCCAACCACTTAATGAATGACTCTTAAAGATGCTGGTCCTGGCCCCCCAGGGTTCAATCAATGGGGGGTAGGGCAAGTCAGTTGGGACCCGATTCCTAGCCGAGGTCAATGGGCTGTATCAATGGGGCCAGCTCCCTGGGGTGTGTGGGAGAGTCCCCTTTACTAGGAAAAGGCTGTGGGCCCCAGAAAATCCCCTCCCCAAGTGCAGGGCCAGGAGCAGACGTAGAAAGGGTTTCATTGCTGGAGGCTGGGGCAATTCCCCAGAGCAGCTCTGGGGTTCATTGAAAGAGGTGGTGTGGGCAAAATCCCCCACCCATTCAGATGCAGCCTCTCTCCCCAGGGCAGAGTTGTCATTCAAATGCAAAAATCCTCACTCCCCCAGCTTGAAAGAAATTGAAGGCAAATAGCCCCCAACCTGCCCCCCATTCAATAAGGTGAGATGACCCCCCAATCAGGGCCCAGCCCCAGAGCCACTCTCCCACATCACCAGGGACTCCATGCACCCCCTCTTGAGGAAATTCTGGCCAACCCCACTGGATGGGAGGGATGCAGTGGGGTTCATCTGATGCTGGGGGGGGATCTTCCTGACCCCGAAGGAATAAAAATGTCCTTAAGCTGTGAAAGGGTCCCAAAGTATTTGGTACCCACTACATGGGGACAGCACCCCTGGGGTGCTGTGATGCACTCATATCTGGGGTGGTGGTGGAGAACAGCCACACATAACACTGCATGGGGCAGTTCACTGGGCGGGGGGGCCGGGGGACGGGACAGAGACTGAGGACTCACTGGGGTTAGCCCTTGCCTGGAGTACACTAGGGTTTACACCCCTGACTCCTCACTGTCCCTGTCATGCCAGGGTCTGAGCCAACTTTGGGGGACTGAACAGGGGGTCCTGTCTCAGCGGCACTGTCCCACTGCTTCCTTCTGCAGCAGCCAGGGCAAATCCCTGTCAAAGACCTAGATGGGCCCAGCAGCCTGATCTGGGGAGTGCAGGGGGGCACTTGCCTGGGTGGCCTCATGGCTCTGAACCAGGCACCTGGACTCGCCCCCAGCTCAGGTCTTGTCTTCAGCTGTCCTGTTGCTGTCCTCCTGGACTCCTCCACCCCCCACCCTTGCTGGCTGTGGGTCTGGGGTGGTATGCAGAGCTCCGCCTCTCCAGGCCCATTGTCTCTGGCTGATGAGGGGTCAATGGCCCATCCAGGCCCCCACCCATCATCCACCTAGGCTTGCTCACCCAGGAAGGGCTGGGCAGGGTGGGGGGGTTGGTCTTTGTTCTCCAGGAATTGGTGGGGCCTTGAACTTGATTGGAGGAAAGACGGAGTGGAGGGAAGCCTGGGGCCAATGGCACAAGGGGCAGCCCATGAGGTGCCCCTGCAACCTTTATAAGACCCTGAAAACGGAGGGTGGGGGGGCAGAACAGACCCAGGGATTCCAGGAGGGTTTTTCAGCAGAGGGCAGGTAGAGGGGTTATTTGGGGGTTGGGTGCCTGATTTTTCAGCACTGTGGGGAGTGGTGTACAAATTCAGAGGAGATTGACTGTTGTTGCACTGTTAGCTGGGGCTAGGGCTGGGGTGGGACTGGGGAACCTAGGGGGAGACGCTTTTCAGGGTGATTGTGTGAAGAGAGGATATTGGGAAGCTCTGAGTGGTGGAGAGGTCTGGGGATCGGTGGGTTGAATGTTGAGGATGTGGGGGTGAGCTGTGGGGTCTCGTAAATGTTGGTGTTACAAGCGGCTAGTGAGTTTTGGGGCTGGTGTGGGGTTAGTTTGGACTCAGGGCTCCTGTGGGCTGAGTAGGGGGGTTAATGAGGACTTGGGTAAACTGGGACTCTTTACATTCTACGATCTGGAATGGGGACTGAACTGGGTCAGGATATCCCTCGGGGTTGGGGGCAGTTTAGTTGGGGGTGAGTGGGCTCTTTGGGGACTAAGAAGCCTGTGGCATCTTGGGAGTGGGATCGAGTATAGTCTCAATGGTGAGTTGGGGCTGGAAAGATGATTGTGTGTGTGGTGGGGGCTGGGTGGAGATAGAGGTGGGGCTGACGAGGATCCCTACGGCGGGTTGTTTGTTAATGGGCCCTGGTGAGCTGTAGGGCTGGGAGGATCTATAGGGACTGGGTGGGGTGATGTTATTGGGTATGGGGCTGAGTTGTTGGCATGGGTTAGTGGGGTCTGGAAGAACAGTGGGATCTGGGTGTGTGGTTAGTAGAGTCTTGTGGTTTTGGGACCCTAGAGGCCAGAGTTGGGGTGTGGTGTCACTTGGGTCTCCCTGGCAGTGTGATTTGGTTGTGGGGCTGGGGATTCCTAGGGGCTTGTAGGGCTGGATGGGGAGATCAGTGGTCTTGCGGGCAATGGGGTTGGGTGGATTAGAGGGATCTTGGGCAGTAGGGCATCAGTTGGGTACAGGTGAAAACTCTGGCACTGGGAGGGGGGTTAATAGTTCTAGGCGGTGGGCTGAGTCAATGGGTGTGAGCTCTGGGGCTAGGTGTAGGGTTAGTGGGGGCTGGGTTGGTGTTAGCAGGATCTGACGAGGTGTGGGGCTGGGGATCCCAGGGATGGCGGGGGTCAATATTTGGGGACCCATGTGCCCCCACCGGCCGGAGGCCACCAATACGATGGCACTGTCTTGTGACCCAGCCTTGAGAAAGTGCTTCATTGTATTGGCAGCTTCTGGCGTGGCCGCTCTGCAAGGGAGGTCTGGTCTGGGTGGGAGGGTCTGGCTTCCCAATAATCCTAATTTTGGGGCATATTGAGTGACCTCCCCAAACCTCCCCCCGCATAGCCAGACAGCGACCCCTCTGGGAGACCTGGGCCAGCAGGGCTGGGAACCCCGTAGGGTTTGTTCAGTTGAATTTCTGCACCCCATAGTGCTGGGTAGGGGGGAGATTTTGCCATGGTGTGAACCCTGCTCTCTATACACACACTCCGCATATGGGACTCCTAACTGCTCAAGACGGAGGGTGGGGCAGGGACCCCAGAGTAACTGGTTTCCAAGCTGGCAGAGATGGGGTGTACAGACAAGCCAAATGGATTCATGCTAATTAACTCCCAGAAAGGTGGTGTGGCTCAGACGCCACTTTTGTGTGTTTCTGTGAGTTAGAAAGTCATCGTTTAACCTGCCTTGTTTCCATCCAGACCAGGACAATTTCTGTCTATGAAACATTCATCTTACACACCATGGAACTGCATTGCATGTAGATTTGCATTGTGCACATAGCTCTAGTTGCACAGATCAGTGTTATCTAGAATTGTGGGCTGTCATGTAGACAATTCAACATTTAATTCTCAAACACAGGAGCTCTCCATAACCATACAGATCAGTTCATTGTACAAAGTCTGCATAGACCCTGCCTATAGTGATGAACCAGAAATAAAATTTAAAAGATATTTGTTATATATGTTTTTGTATAATTTGTATTTATATAAACAAACTTCATAATTGTTTAAGGTTGTCATAGACATTACTGTGTATGTACTATGTGTTTATCCTACATAGATTCTAGGTTTGTTAGTGTATATAATATATATTTTAATATTTATAGAACATGAACATAGTATAATTAGTGTTTGTAGTTTATAGTGTGTATATATAGTTTGTTCATATGTTACATATGTGTATGTAATATACAGTGTAGTATAACATGATCTATAGTGGAGTTCAATTTATAGTTTGCTTTACATATAGGTTATATGTAGTGTGTGGTTGGTGACAGCTATTTATATACTATATATAATGTTATGTACCATGTGCAGATATATTATGCATGTTTTACAAATTCATAAATTTATTGGTATATAAATATATATATTTGGAGTTTTATATTATAGTATATATAATTATATATCAAATATCAATATAGTAATATTTGTATACCATTGATGTGGAACATTTTTCTGTGCATAAATTAACAATTATAGATTTATATGTGCATATATATATATATAATTTTTGTATTTGTTACACATAATTCAAATTTGATTGAAAGGATGCACAGTACCTGTGTGTGTGTGTGTGTGTGTGTGTGTGTGTGTTAATATGCAATGTACATGAATGATAATAAGATGCACACTATATAATGTGTGAAATAAATAATTGAGTGCCAGGTTATGTTGATTTGATTGCCATATATCTGGAGTAGCAAATCTATGGCTCTAAACTAGTTTTATTAAAAATCTGCAAATGTGGACACTAAATACTCAAATTTGATTATAAACAATGCACAAGACTTGGAATGCTCACAAAATTCAAGTCTAGAAATCATGTCCATGCATACAATCAAATTTGGTTATCCAATGAGAAGCATGGGAACGGCATGCAGAATACAAGTTTTGATGGTAATAATGAACTTGTGGGTTGAAATGGAATAGAAATTGTTCATTTGGATTATAATTAGAAAATGTTGGTTTTATGGAATCCAAGTTTAATTGTTCAATAGAATGTGTACAGGAAACTAGAATAAAATTGCACCATATACAGCCACACAATGCAACTCTAAATATAGACAGTCTGTAAATATAGACAGGTACATACCTTTTTATATTCAACCAGTTCTACATGTATGATCTGTTTGCTCATTCCAGATACTGCTCTCCAGCTCATCTTAATATCTATTTGAAGTTCTTCAAATGCACTCTTCAGATTTACCTGCCACATTTTACCTCTTTATTGGTTTTGGAGATAGATGCACATTCTGGATAGAAGTGGTCTCAATGAGAGGAATTTGCTGCCAAAGTGAACTCAGCTGAACCAAACTAAGAGTTTTTAATTCTGAAGGAGCAGCCACACAGCAACTGGCTAAATCACACCAACCTTAGTTCAGATTAATGTTTTAACTGACACTTTAATGAATGTAAATTCAAATTAGTTTTTCTCCTCATGTGGACAAGCCTTTTCAGTTTTTCACCTTAACAGGCTGACTGAGAACACACTTCATTTCAGAATGATCTCGGCCTAGAAAAATGAGGGATCTTAGTCAATAAAGCAAATCTGCATGTTGAGTATGGACATAGGTGTGCACACGCACACACACAGATGTGCATGTGTGGTGTAGACCAGGGCTGCAGGGGGCAAGGCATGGTCTACTGAAGAGCTTGTTGGCCTGAGATTCAGAACCCCAGGATTCCACTCCCAACTCTGCTATTGGTTTTCTTTGCCTGTTTCCCTGTAAAAGGGATACTATTGGCTGCTAAGTGCTTTGAGGTCTCCTGTAAAGTGGAGTTTCATTTGGGAGTGAGGAGGTATGTGTATCCCTGTCACCCCCTCCTGCACATTTTGGTGCTCTGTGCTGGCCTGTGGATGTTTGTGCAGTTGGTTGTGGGGCCCAGCCTGCCCCCCCCATACCGGTCCAGGCCCCACACAGACACTGGCACTTCTTTGTGACCACAGATTCAACTAAGTGCTATATTGTTTGTGTGGGGCATGTGCTGGGCCGAGCAGCAGGACTTGATGGGTGTTGGGCACCTCAGCCCAAGTTTTCTGTCTAGGGCCCTGCAAGGATGGTGGGACAAAAATGCACCCCACCCATACTCCCCTGCCCACCCCTTACCCAGACAATAGCACTTTCTTTGCTCTACTCTCCAGGAAAGTGCTCTATCGTTTGGGTGAGGTTTGGGACAGACTCTAGGTCAGGTGAGCAGATGCTGAGGCGGTGCCAACCAGATGTCCACACCCTCCCTGGCTGATCCCAGCCCAAACATTGGCACTGTCCTGCTCTGATGCTGGGAAAGTGCTGCATTGTTTGGGTAGGGCTTGGCTGGATTTGCCTTGGGTGTAGGGTCTGCAGGGATTGCCCTCCAGTGGACAGGCCTCATTTTCTGTGCTGTTGAAGGCAGAGTGACGCTGGCTTGGGCCCGGGCCTAAAAGGCCAGAACATGTCAGTGTCCCTACCAACCCCCTTATTCCATTTGACCGTTGCCCCTTCTGCCCCATAACCCACCACTTATGGGGGGAAGCATGAGCACTGCTACCCCCTACTGGAGGTGGGGAAAGTTCTGCTCTCAGATGTGTTGGTTCCCCTGCTGGAGGGGGAATGAGCCTTGCTGTGTTTCTGTCCATCAGGGAGCACCTGCAGTGGGGTGCATCTCAGATTAGGAGACACTGGTCATGGGTTTCCTGGTGTGGCAGCTCACATGCTGGCTCATGCCAAGACCCCCAGGCCACACTGGACTCTGACAGATGCTTAGCTTGGCCCTCCCTGTGCATGAGTATCACTCAAAACATTGGGACCACGTGCTGGCTGCTTGCAACTAAGAAAAGCCTATGGGCAGCTGCAGGCAGCAATCTCACTTCTAACACTTGCAGCAGCCCATGTTACAAGGTGGCATTAAGTGTTTGCACTGAGATCTAACTGGAACTCAGTGTCAGCTAGTGGCTGATGCTGGCTTCCAGCAGAAGGGGCTGAGACTAAAGGAGCCATTGGGACATCCTGAGGAACCTGGGACTTTGGCTATTACTCACCCCAACCCTGAAGAGACCTGAAGATGGACTCTGGGGGCAGGGAATCAAAACCCAACAGGATATATATGCTGCTTGGCCTATATTTGGCAAAAATTACCAAGCATAAAGCAGAAGATCCCCCGTGCTTGTCCTGGATAGCCCGGCTGATCAGAGTGCTGCTTATAGAAGAATCTACCACTTTCTGAAACCTTAGCCTGTACCTCATATCCATCTTGTAAATAACCTTTTCTTTATAATCACAGGATTGACGACAAACTTCGGTGTCAGATCTAAAGTGCAAGTGGCGTGGGGTAAGTCCTTTGGGACTGGCAATTACCAGTATTGGCTGAAATCAAAATGTTGAAATCAAAACCAGCCTTGATGCCGGTCCTTCCGCTCTGGAGCAACCCGACACCCATCACTGGAGGTTTTAAAAGACAGGTACCTATCAGGGATGTTTCTTTCTTGTGGCAATAATAAAAAACTGCTTCACATGAAACTGCCTCCTTGCTAACTTTTGTGCTGCTGATGTGGGGTGTTGGAGGGAGGGAACACCCCTCAGCTCTGAGGAACAAAGGGTTTAGAATTGGCAGCAGCATTAGATGGTGCACAGTGCAGTCTGACCCTGGCTCACCTTCCCAAATGCATGTGGGATCTGATCTCAGCAAGAGTGGGTCTAAACCCTCTTCTCTCCCCTTCCAGAAGAGGGCCCTTGCCCCTAGCATGTGTGTTGAAAAATCAACACAAGTGCTAATGCCAGGCTGTCTTGTCCTAGGCCATCCAAATGGGTGGCTGTCCAATTATTGACTGAAAGGGAAACATGCCAGCTAGATGTTAAAGCCAACCACATTTAAGCTGCAAAACAAGCACCACATTTGTAACAGGGTGACTGACAAGGGAATTCCCCAAATGCAGCATGGAAGATGGCTGATATGCCATGTAGGTGAAATTCTGCCTTGTTTCACACGTCTCTGCTTTAGATGTGCCATGGAACCAAACTATTAATAGCCACAATTCTCAGTCACCCATCTAATGCTGCCAATTCTAAACCCTTTGTTCCTCAGAGCTCAATGGAGGTATTCTGAACTGCAGGAGGCCAGTTTTCAGTGCTCTTAGGGTGACCCTACAAAAGGAAAGGCAAATGATTGAACCAGAGCTGGAAGTTTGACAGCAGACAGAATAAAGAACTACCATAACTACTCCCTGACCAAATTCCTGAATTTGTAGAATCCCACACGCCTGCTGTATCGTAGCTGTTCAATTGCTCTCAATCCACCTGTAAGGATTTAAGAAAGGGACATTGCTGAGGACTTTCTCCTGTTAGCTTGTTAAATGAACTCGAGCATATCCCCTCTCGTATCTGCAACTCTGCTGTGTTAGGAACAAAATCAAATTCTAGTTATAATCTCCCACACTAGTTGGCTTTATGCCTACCTTTTTCTTCAGTGCACTGGGGGGTGCTCAGCTCTAACTACAGAAACAACCCAGCTCCTGTGAATCCTATCCTGGCATGCCTTCATTTTGCCAGAGCCCCTTTTGGCCAGCACAGCTGAATTGGCTAAGAATCATGGTCCAGGCAGGCTGGATGTGCTGCTGCTTCTGGAGAAGGCTTTGGTGGTCCCAGGGCAGCCAATTCTGACTATAGCTTTCCTGGGGTTAGCCCCAACACAACCCCATGACATTGTCTGCCAGCTGGGCACCCTGACAGTTACTGCTCAGTAGCCAGCCAGTTTTGGGGGTGCCAGATGATGGGGAATGTTATGGGGGCTTTGCATAGGAGGGGTTATCAAACAATAGGGGACTTGACCTCCACACTGGCCCCACTATCAAGAGCTATTAAATCACCAGGGCAGCATCAGGATATTAATGTGCCTGAGTCAGTCTGACCCCCCCACCACTCTTCCCCCATGGATAGAACCCAGTCTGGCTCCCAGCTTTACACCTCTAACATACTGGGCACCCCCTCACTCCACACCCAGAGCCACAGCCTGAAAGCCTTGCTCTAGATCAGCGGTTTTCAACCTCTGCAACATGCTTAGTTTCTTGCAACCTTACAGGACAAACCAGTCCACTGATCCCAGGCCAGTTCCAGCTATTACACCAGAGAGGAGACAGTAATTGAAAATCTGCTCTAGGTGAGCTCCCAGCTTGGCTAATCACTCCTTGCATGAGCTTGTTCCTATCAATTCCCCAGTGGTGTCTTCCCAGGAATGGCAGCTCTAGCCCAGCACCATTTGGAAACCAAGGGAATACTGGGGGTGATTCAACCCCTTGAAGGCAGATAACCACAGACTCCCCCTGGCTCCAGGGATGAGAAGGCCCAAGGCCAGGGGATTCAGCCTCACTCCCGCCTCTGTGAGTGCAGCCAAATCCCAAGTCCAGCAGCTTCAACCCAGTGGGGACAAGGACAAGAGACCATAAGCTGTGTGGGGCAACTTTAAGCTGACACACTTGGCTCTGGCCTTTGCCCAGGATGGAGTCAGACTCCAGGCTGAATTATCCACCCCTCCATTCCCCAAGGTCTCTCCACCTGCAGAATAGCCAGGAAAACCCAAGTGATGTCAGAACTGGAAAAGGTGCTGAGTAGAACAAAAATGATCACAGCTTAGGTATATGAGGTGAAAGAGGCTGGGACCATTCAGCTCAGAAGAGGACAGAGCAGAGGTCTACAAAGTCATCAATGGGAAGAGATTAACATCTTCATATAATGTGCAAACCAAGGGTCTTCCACTGAAATTAGGACGCAGCAGGTTTAAAACAGACCAGGAGGATATCACCCAACACCCAGTCCTTGTGGGGAACTCCTCACTGGGCGATGTTGTGAAGGTAAAAAGCAGAACTGAGATCAAGAATAAGTTCCTGGAAAACAGGACCATCAATAGCCATTAACCAAGATGGTTAGGGACACAAGCCTATGACCCAGGTGTCCCTAAACCTTCAAGTGCCAGAAGCTGGGACTGGACAAAGGGTGATCTGCTCATTCCCTCTGAAGTACATGGCACTGGCAGTTGTTGCCACAGCTCAGCTGTTCTGATGAGCCTTTTGATCCAAGCAGCTAGCCAAAGTCAGGGTCCTGCAGGAGTAATTGCTGCTAGAGTCAGCTATTTCCTTCCTTGCAGTCTTGACCACCCCCATGCTTATTTGCAGAGCCCTGAACAGGTCCCTTGCTCCCCTCTTCAACCAGCTCTGCCCAAAAGCCCTCACATGGCCATTCCCAGGCCTGTGCTATCACTTGTTGCCTTGTTCTGCGCTCAGAAATCATCTCTGAATGCAAAGTGGTAGCCAAGCGGACAAATGTATCTTGTAGAGGCACCAGCTCCAGGTTAGCCTCCCAGCTTGACTGGTGTTTTCGGGAGTTTTATGCAGGGGTGGGAAGAGCTGTTCATTGGAGCAGCATCAGACCCACAGGCCTCCTGCCACTACAGACCTTTTGTCTGCCCTCCACTTTGGGGTCAGGTCAGTTCCTTTGCCTACTACAGCTGAGTTGGGTCCTAATGCCGCACTGGGCCAAATCCCTGGCAGCTTGCGACTCAGGTCAATGGACAAAGATGGATTCTTACCAATGACGTGAGATCACCAAGATGAGCAGGGAAGAGAGCCAGGGCCCAGGAGAGTTGCATCCTGAGACTATCCCCAGCTAGCATGTCATGCTTGGAACACTAAACTTCTCAGGAGCAAGAAAGGTAGACAGGGATGAATTCCTCCATTATTGTTGACTCACTGTCAGGAGACAGGTACGGGGCTATCTGGGCCATAGTCTTTCTAATAGATGCCTTTTTCACAGCTGCTGATGGCTCATCTCGTGATTGAATTCCTGCAGTCCCTCCCTCTACCCACCTCTTTTTAACAATCACACCTGTGTGACTTCGGCCATTTTCACAATGGGCCGCGAGGGCAAAACGTCAAGAGCAGAGTTTGTTTCGGACTGTCTTTAATAGACTCTGTAAAGCCGTAAAATTGAATACAGGAATTCCGTCACCAGTTCAAACACAGTCAATGGAATTATGAGCGTTTCTTCCAGTAAAAAAAGGGACAATATAAACAAACATTTTCGAGAACCTCTCGCGGAAAGTTTTTGCAAATCTAAGCTGGCTCGGTTACATCTTGCAGGAAAAACACCTCTTGCATACGAGATGCGAGTCTCCCTTTGTTATACCTGAGAGATTTGCCTCTCCCCTTGCCACACGCTAAAGAAACATTACAAAACTACAAAGGTGTTTATAAAAAAAAATGAAAACTCCTCCACAGCTGGCGCAGCTCCTGGGAACGGCAGGTCAGAGTGGGTAGAGGCAGACCCCCGCCCCCCCATTTTAGTGAATTAAAAGAAGCCCAATTGAAAAGAACAAATAAAACAGAACCCCCAAATGCATAACTCCTGAAACCAGACATCTTTGCTTTGTGGAAGGTTGAGGGACTCTGCAACGGGGCTCTCCTTTTGGGGCTATGCGTGACCAGGCTACAAAAGGGAAAGTACAGGCAGATGTAACAAAATGATAAGATTCAGCGAAGCTCCAAAAATCTTTATAAATACGGCCATTGGAAGGACGATCTCATTTCAGAAAGGACGGTTGCTCGGTGTTGGGCTGAGAACGAGAAGCAGGTACAATGATAAAGGCTCTGTGGCATGCACACATGCTGGTGGCATTTTGCACCCCTGCCTCCCTCCCCAGGGAGCCAAAAGGCTGCTGTTCTTAAGAGGTCCCTAGTTGCTAATAGAGCTCGAGAGATCGGTTTCCAGCCGTTGCTTATTTCCTCATCTGGGCACTGGGCATCGTCTGCAGTCCAAGTGCAGGCACCCCATTGATTTTGAGGCAGCGAGTTAAATCCCCAACAAACTTAGTTTGGCGGGTGTTTCCCCCAGTCGGGTTAAAGCATAAAAAGGCAGCTTGGGGTTTTATAGGATGGCCCAACAGCACCCCCTTAAGAGAGAAGTCCCTGGTGGGCTAAAGTCTCCACATGCATTTAGGCTAGGCGGCAGGCGGAATGGACAGACGAACAGAGACCCGGCAGCTCAGCCAAGCCAGCTCTTTTGGGACAGACTCACCCTAGTTATCGTAGTTGTCTCTATAGGAGCTCCCAGAGTAGCGGTCACCATATCCTCCCTGATTCCTGCAGAGAGAGCACAGATGTAAGACTGTTGGGAGTGCAGAGCCACCAGAAACTCCTGTCATGCTCCGCACCCCTAGACAGCCCATACCACAGCAGCATCCAGGATACGCTGGCATTAAAGTCACTCTTGCCAGCCACCTGTGTATCCAGAGTCGTTTCTGAATCACTTTTGCACACATGGGCAGTGGTTGACTTTTGAGGCAAGAGAGCAGGAAAATGGGGAGCAAGCGTTGGCCAGGTTCTCTCCTCATATGTCACACGAGTTAGACCAAAGATGCTGGGTGAAGGGGATGGGGCAACCTATGCCACACAGCAGAGGCGCTAATGGGGCCCCTATCTCAGCTGGTCACTAACTACAAACAGGCCATCCTGAATAAAGTTCCTCCATCGCCTGGCTCCTTGACAGGCACCCCATCCTGATCACAGCACCGCTCACCCCATGGCATCATGTGATCTTATGCAGCCTCCCATACTTGCTCACCTGTTGCCATAGTAATCTCTGGATCCGCCATAGCCTCCGCTTCGGTTGTCGTAACGGCCACCACCATAGCCCCGGTCTCCACCCCCTGCAGCAAAGAAACCAGGAGGGGGGGTTGACACCAACTGCACCCAATGGATGGCACCAACGGGTGCAGTCAGGGTAGGACACTCACCTCTTGAGAAGCCCCCACGGCCTCTGCCCCCTGAAGAGCCACGGGATGACTTCCCAGCTTGGTCAACTCGGATCTGGCGCCCATCCACAGACTGGTGAGAGAAAAGGATGAAGTTAGAAGCAGGACTTCTTGCTTTACATGGCCTGCAGGAAAGGGGGAATGTGACAGAACCAGGGATGCAGATGGGTGGGCTGACCAAGCCCCGAGGACTGTGCTTTTAGTTTGTATTACTCTCCACATGTTGACAGCACCGCATAGAGACAATGACTGAGAGTGGCAGCTGGTTGGCTGCTGAGGCAAGAAGGATTTTTTCCCCTCTTTTGCCATGGATACTCTGGCACAGCTACGTGGAGTGGAAGAGAGCAAGGTGGGTGCCAGGCACTGATGGGTGGGAGGCTCAGTAAATACAGTCACCTCCCACATGGGCTGCTCCCACTCACCTCCCCATTCATAGCTCTCATGGCATCCTTGGCATCCTCTGGACGGCGGTAGGTGATAAAGCCGAAGCCTCTGGATCTCTGGGTCTCCCGATCCTTCACTACCACCACTGGAAGAGTGATGGGCAGGCAGTAAGCACCCCAGCAGGCCCTGGGACACACCACGCGACTCTGCCAACCTCCCCTCCCAGCAACAGGCACAACCTGTGGGCCTAGCACTCTTACATCTCACCCAAGCTCAGTGAAAACGCAACTGGAACCACCTCCCCCATTTCTTCCTGGGCCACAGTCAGGCTCTCCCCTTGACCACTTTGGGCTTTAACTTCATATTTACTGGCTCCAATCCTGCTGCAGGAAGGACAAAGGAGCTCTCTCATGATGCACCACTATCAAATCACTGCTGAGAACCATGGGGCGCCCTGCCAGGGACCCAGCCCAGCATAAGGGCCTGGCTTTGCAGCATGGATGCACCCTAGAGACCACACCAACAGCACCTCATGGCCAGGCATGTTGGAAGGGCTATAGGGCCTGTCCACGCACAGAGCCAGGAACAGCAGCTGAGATTTACATTCACAGCCTCCTTGGTCCAAATTGATTCCAAGCCCTTATAAGCTGCTGGCTTCTAGGCATGTAGATCCGGCCAGGATCAGAATGGGGGCCCTGCATTTTCAAACACCACCTGGTTTGTGTCACCTCTCATCATGGTGTCTGGGCAAACCCACCTGCAAGGGCCTCCTGGAGCTTTTGGCTGTTCTTTCCCCTGCTGAAGGCCCATCTCACCCTTCTATAGATCTGGGGATAGGGAGTGCAGAGAAGGGAAGCCAGGACTCCTGGGTTCTATGCCTGATTCCAGGGGCCTCACTTAATGAGGGGATGAGATGCCCCCTCTGGGTACCGCTTTACACATCAGCAGAACACGATGGAGACACCGGACTCCAGCTGCTCACCACAGAAAGAGCCAAAGTCGGGACAGCACCGGGGGATGAGGGAATAAAATGGGGCTGGGGACACCTGTGCCTCCTGCCCTGTGGGACCAGGGGTTACTGTCAGCTGTTGGCTCCAACCCTTCCCCTCCTCACTGCTTTGTGCCCCCATGCCCTGCTTTCCCACCCCCTTCCATATGATGTTTCCCCTGCCTTCCTTTAATTTCCATTCTGTTGATCCCCGCCCCCAAAAAATCAGTGTTTGCTGCCAACCCATTGATCTTTCTCCCTGCTGACAGATTCAACCCTTTTAACAAGAGAGACAAGGTGGCTGGGAAGTAATACCTGGCAGAGAAAGAGACACTTTTGAGCTACCCAGGATCCAAAGAACTCTGTGTAGCTTGAAAGCTTGTCTCTTTGCCCACCAGAAGATAAAAGACATTAACTCACCCACCTTGTGTTTCTCCTACCCTGGGACCAACGTGGCTAACATTACACTGCTGGCTCTGGGATGCTACTACAGGTTAAGAGAGCTGGGGTTACAGTAATTTTTAAAATCGTTTTGTCATGACCATAATTAAATCACTCTTGCTTGTTTTCTGTCCCTTGAGCTTCTTTCACACAATCTTTGCCTATTGCAGGATAACACAGCAAGTCAGAGCCCAGATTAGGGCTAGAAGATGCAAGGCAAATTTCCACAACAACTCTCTATACTTTTTGGCCAAGGTTGTTTAAGAAATGGAATTTGCTGTAGGGGAAAAACCTTAGCCCCCCCCGTCTTCTTGTTGCTCTGGCAAAGTCTCCAAATCAAAGTATTTTGAACCAAAACTGAATTGCAGTGCCTCATGTATCATTCTGTCCAGCCAAACAACTATTCCCTCAGTGCCCCACTTCCTCCCCTCACAGCATGCTATGAGAATTCCTAAGAGTGGGGCACCATGTGCTGCCAAGGAAAGCTGAGACAACATAGAGAATGGAAGCAATGAGGCAGTGTCCCAATGCGTCAGAGCCCAAGAGAATCTTGTTTCCAGGACTGAGAACCTGAGAACTCTGGACTTTTTAGCCAAAACACTGGTGTTTTTCCTGTAGGAAGTAGATCGTTTCTATGAAGAGACCGAGTTTCCTGTTAGGCCCCATTATTAAAACATAACCACAAAATCACGCTAATTTCGTCTCTCCCACAACTTCACTCAAAGCCCTGCAAACCTGCCTCCCTTTATGTATAGGCAGCCCCCAGGCTAACAGGCAGGCTGTATGCTTTGTGCTTGAGCAAACCCGTTTCCATGGCTAAGCAGCAAGGCTGAGTTGTGGAGGACACTGCTGTGGGGTTGGAAAACAGGCAGACTTGCCTTCTGCTATGTCACCATAGGGGGAGAACAACTGTTCCAGATTCTGCTCATTGGTGTCGAAGCTGAGTCCTCCGATGAAGAGCTTGCCTTCGTCAGATGCCATGGCTGAAGTCACCTGTGGATGAAGCAAACACTGGGTCAAGTAATGGGTACCAGGACAGTGGCTTGCTGGAGGTTGGGGAAAAGACTCAAGTGCAGCTGTGGCTTGTTAGCAAAGAGGCTCTGAAATTAACTGCCAGCTTAGTGAAAAAGATTTTTATTGGCTGCACCAGCACTGAAAAGAAAGGGGCCCATCTACCCCAGTATCTGGTTCCTGTGTCAGATCAAAGAAATGGTGTATCTCGCCCACTGTTTCTGCCCTGCACCCCGTCAGACCACATGTGCCCATCCTTGTGTGGATTCAACATTTGTATCTTCAAAGTATCTGACAAAGTGGGATTTTCTCCCACAAAAGTTTCATGCAATAAATAAATTTGTTAGTCTTTAAAAGTGCCACAGGCCTCCTTATTTATTTTGTTAACATTTGTATCTGTATGATTCATGATACATGGATATGAACTACAGATCTGCAGGGTTCTACCCATCTAGGCCAGTATCCACCTCACACCCATCTCTGCTGCCGCGTCTGCATTAGACCATCCAGGCGAGTTTCTCTGTCATGCAGGAACACCCAATGGTAGATCAGACTTACCGGCCTGGAATAACCATTTGTAGTGGCAGGCATTATTCAAGTTCATCAAAGATCCAGGAACTTAGTCCAAGTAGTCCCTCACCTGATTTTTCTTTCTCTACTACATCATAAACAAGATCCTCATCTTCACTTTTGAGGCCTTTTCACAGCTCATCCTCTCTCACTCACTATCAACATCTACCTCAACTCAGGCATAACACTAGCCTCCTTCTCCCAACTGTTAACGTTTTCAAACTAGCCCTTTCAAGCTTCTTCCCATGCTGATGCTCCCACTTAGAAGCAGTCCCTGTAAACATTTGGGGGAGCTTCCAAAATCACCATCTCCTCCTCACTCCCCCCACCACCACTGTCCCTGTGCAGAAACCACTACCAATCAACATTGTTCTCTTCTGCTCTCCCACCTGCTTGTTTCCCCCATTATGCTTACATACAGCCAGCCCCCTCTGCATGGTGCTATTGTAACACAAAGAATAGGGCTAGCCATGATTTTTATTGGTAAATGTTAACGAACATCATTTTCACCAGACACACACACTCAACAGAAATTTAGAGACAGGAGGACAGCAATTGCTTGAGTAAAGATAGGAGTTAGATTTTAGAATCACTGGGCTACATAGCGGCAATGACAAATGCTTTGAAACAAAGGGACACCTACCCAAACAATAAGAACAAACCCAACTGCAGCCACCCCAGTGAATCAGCCTAGCAGCCGCTTCTCCTGTAAGGGCTGGCCAAGGGAGCTCGGCCCAGACATCACCGGCCAGCTGCATACTAAGGAGCATGCCAGCAAACTCCGGGGGTCCCAAAGGAGCTGCTATAAGCAATGCTGTAGAGTCACATTCAGCCTCCTCACTGAGGGCAGCTACCTACAGGGCAAAGGACGAGAGGAGCAGCCCCCTCCATGAGTAGGAGGCGCTATTGCCCCCACCACAAGTCCCATTAAGATGGCAGCGCCGCACGTGGCGACTACCCAGGCTTCGACACATGCCTGCTCGCGCCTGCGTGTCGGCTCCGAGAGCCTGCGCGCAAGCGCCATACGCAGCCCCGAAGCAGAAAGCCAGCACATGCGCAGCGCCACCTCAGTGCCCAAGGCACATGCGCAACGCTATCTCCCCTCACCGCAAAGGCCCAGCCGAAGCGGCGGCAAACGGCGCCATTTTGGCCCCCACCCCCACGGTCACGGAGCCCCCAAGTCCCCCTGGCCTAGCCTCACCCCGCTCCAAGCTCCAAAACGGGCAGGCACCACCACTCACCGAACAAGTGGGAGCGTAGCGCGCTGGAGCTGCTGCTACTTCAACGTCGGCGGGAGAAGCAAGAAGGAGGACGAAAGCGAGGCTGCGCAGGCCACACCTCTTCCCGCCACTCTGCTCTGATTGGCGGCCGGAAGCTGGGGCGGAGGAGCCCGCCGGGGCCGCCCCCCTCAACGGTCACGTCTCACTAGCACGCGGTCCCCATTGGCCAACCAAACAAAGAGCCACAACTCCTGGCGGCCAGGAGCTCTAATTGGCTAGGGGAGCTCGCCCCCGCACAATGCCGGGAGCGCCGATTGGCTGAGTAAGACACTGCGGGGGAAACAAAGCTAGCCGGGACCCTTGATTGGCTGACAGAGACAACGGCAGGATTGGCTAATGGAAAAGCCGCCTTAATAGGGAGAACGCTGATTGGAAGAAATAGCTGGAGCAGACAAGCGGCAAAGGCCACGCCCCCTACGTGACAGTAACGCTGATTCTGTGACAGACGGCAACTAGGCCAGGTCCTTCTCCAACTTCAATCGTGATTGGCGGGTGGTGAGCTCGGCCAGGCCTGAAAACTGGACTCAGGATTGGCTAATAGAAACTAAAGCCACACCCACTTAGGCCCCAAGCGTCTGGGCAGTATGAAACGGTCTCCCCCGCCACCAGCCGAGCGCGGAGTTGCGGCTTAGAATTCCGTGCCTGATCCCGCCCCCTATACTTTGGCCTTTGTGCGAAGGGCAGAGCTGCTAGGAGTAAAGGGAAGGGGGCACTAAGTGCAGGTTTCACTTGCCAGCCTGGGTTCTGGGAGTGGGTCATTGAGGAAGGGGCTCCTGAACACCCACAGCAGCAGTATTTAGTGCCCCCTGGCAGCTGCCTTATGTGAAAGGTTAGGGTAGGGGAATCCCAGCTGGAAATGTAGAGACCACCCCCTAGGTTCCATCACAGGCCCATTTCACATGCTGCCTGCAGCCCAAACCACTGGTTCTTCTTACCAGGGTTCAGTATGAGCAGCCACCTGCCCACCCCTGGGAGTAAGCCAGCACCCCACCTCAAGGTTTTTCAATGTAGAGGAGCCCAGCAGCTGGGGGCTGGATGTCACCCCTTAGCAGGGGAGTGCTGCAGGCCCCATGCACCTAAGCAAACCAGGCAGGGATCAAAGCAGGCCCAGGCTTCCATCGCAAGCTGAGGCTGGAAAGCCCCAGCCTGACTGAGGAAATAGCCTTACAGGAAGCTGTTAAAACTCCTTCCCCCACACCCCTCTGAGCTGGCTCTGGGGCAATAAAGCCACTCCACCCTGTGCACTCAGGAAGCAGCCCTGGGGAGGCAGGCTGGGCCCCTGGAGGAGCAGGTGGGGGGATGATGTGCTGTAGAGGACCCTGGTGCCTTCCACTGTTGAAACTGCAGCCAAGGCTGGGACTACAAAGACACGGAATGGGCTGAGCATAGTCCAGACACCTCATCAGTTGGCCACTCGCTGAGTGTATAGGAAGTGAATGGAGAGAGATTGCCAGTGAGGCCTGCCCTCACTCCCAGCTGCTCTATGCATGAGGGTCAAGCAGTTAAGCTCAGCTGTCCCTGCCTGTCACCTAGACAACAGCTGCATGAACCTAGCCTTACTCAACTGAGCAGTGCAGACAAGGCATGTTGTGACTCTGCTAGCCACATATCAGCTCCTCAGTGTTTGTATAAGACTGGCCCCCCTCCTCCGCGCCTGTGCCCCCCCGCCCCGCCCCCCCCCCCCCCACTAAGGCTCACCACAAAGATTGGGTCCAACAGCTTTTATTGTCACACCAAAAGACTCTGGACTAGAAAGGATCTGCTTTCTTGTGCCCTCGCCGGTTAACAAGCCCAGCAGGGCTGGACTCTCTCAACCTTGGCCAACAGGCCCGGCCAACTTAGGTGTGCAGTGCCCTTATGGCGACTCCTGTTCAGGCCATCTGCCCTGAAAAAAGAGGGGAAAAAGGTTTATGCTTCAGGAGAGTCTGGGGAGGTGATATGTCCATACCCCTTCCACTTAGCCATTGCCCACACCAACCACTTCCCCCAGCCAGTCAACCACTGCTCCATAGCCTAGGTAGAGTTATGCCCTTGGTCAAAAGATGGGGGCACAGCCAGGGTCCATACCTTAGGCCAAACTGTCCATTCCAATCTGTCTCCCTTCTTTTCAGGTTTTATCAGCCAGCATCCCATCCTCTTCAACCTGCCAAAGCAAATCAGCATTACTCGCTATTCTCCACTTACCCAGCACATTACAAGCCATTGGCTGAACCCGGCGATCTGAGCAGGCTACTCCAGGACTGGCCAATGCCAAACCATTGGCCAGCCCTGGAGAGTCAGTCACTATGGATGCTCCCCCCACCCCCACATTTGAAAGCCTACCAAAAAAGGTGTCTGTCACCAGCGCATAGCAATTTAACCTGGCAAGTCCAGAGGCACTGTCCCCCCACTCCCCACCACACTGGGAACAGCCCCTCCCAGCAGACATGAGTCCAAGGGCTGCACGAGGCATGGATTAAAGAGTCTTGGACCAAACAACAATGATCGCAAGGGGGAGGCTGGATGTTCTGTACAGTCCAGACTGCCTCCCCCCCACAGCGCTGGGGGTCAGGCAGAGCTCACATGCCCCCGAAAGTCAGTCAAAAACCGGTGTTAGCTCTAGGGACGAACTCTGGAGAAGATGCAGACACGAGCAAAAGAGTTACCTCGAATTACAGGACTATATCCACATATGAACTAGGCAAGAGAGCAGCTTTCGTCTCACACGGATCGCACTGAAGGAGAGTCACAACACACTTCGGGGTCTCGAAGGACACTGGTTTCCATACGCTAGCAGAGAATGCTCACAGCGGGTAAAGTCATGACAAGGCTAGCTACAACAGGCCCACCTACCCCTCTGACTGCCTCTGACCCTAGCTCTGGGCTAACCACCATGGCTGCCAGGTCCAAGAGTGGCACCACTTTACCGCTTGGCCGACAGATCAAAAAGCCTTACAGCCTTTATAACAAGAACAGAGGGTGAGACACCCCGAGGTGGGAGCCTGTTAACAGGGTGATTTGGTACACCAGCCTGCTGCTGTGGGCCTGCTCTCCAAGCAGGGAAAATCACATCCCTGGTTCATCACCTATGGATGAGGTTGCTGGATTTAATCTCTGCCACACACTCCAGGTTTGCTTCCCACACACCCTGGGAAAAGAAGGCAAATACACCCTCCCAGCTAGTGTCACAGCACAGAGCAAAGGGCATCTATATCCCATGGCTTATGGGTCAGGATCCATGAGATTCAGGCCCCTGGGGAGTCAAGTGACAGTGGTTTTGCTGTCTCCTTTCCAGCTTCTGTTGCCACTCCTACCAAGAACGGAGAGCATAATGGAACATGTGGACATGCTGGCTGAAGTTCAAGACGCTTCAGTTATGGATTCATGCTGTTTAGGAACCGAGTAGCCTAGACAATCCAAAAATCCTCTGGTGTCACTGGCCAGTTGGTTGTATCTCATTTTGGTTTCTAAAGGAAACCAGAGATGCCTCTAAATCACCTTCACCACCAAATCCAATTGTCAGAGCTTCCACCTTAGGCTCAGTAGTTTTGCTTGGGCTCTCGTGCAGCAGCACCAGAGTGCAATGTTTGAATTGCAAGACACTGCAGAAAGCATCTGAGGAGTCATGGAAATCTGGGCTGGTTTTAAGGCTAATTTGGAGCCAGATTTGAGAATCCTTGCCAGCTTAGTTTGGAATTTGTACTTGATGCAGCTGCAAAGCTTCAGAAGCAGAATTCTACTGCAACTCCCTTGGGATATTTTAGGCTGCTCAACAAGGCAGACAGAGGGGACGTGGTTTAATGTTTGTGCTACACTGAAAGGAGATCGTGGCCAGGCTGCCTTCTAGTCCCACATACAGTGCATTCAAGTCAGTGTAGATGGGATCAGAAACAGTCTCTCTACCCTAGCCTCACTCCCTCCTCTGTCTGTCTTGTGCAGCGCAACGAAATGTCAAACGTCGAGAGCAAAGAGTTCGTTTCAGACGGTCTTTTAATAGGCTTCGTAAAGCCAGAGAACTGAATACAGGAATTCCTTCACCACTTCAAATACAATACCAATGGAATTATGCGCATTTCTTCCAGTAAAAAAGGACAATATAAACAAACATTTTTCAAGAACCTCTCGTGGAAAGATTTGCAAGTCTAAGTTCTGGAGATTGTTACAGTGTACAGTGAAAATACCCTTTCTTCTGCTGACCAAAGGTACGAGTCACATGTCCCTTTAGCTGTACCAAAGGCTGCCACACACTTCACCACTCCCTTGCTATACACTAAAGGAACAGAACTCCAAGGCATCATTGCACTTCATCTTAAAAACTCCAGCTTGTGGGCACAGTGTGTTAAAGTGAATTCAGGGCCCCATCTTGGCAATTTAAGGGAAATCTTGGGATGCTGACAAATCAAAAGGAGGGAAAAAAACAGATTTCAAAAATGCTTAAAAAACCACTTGAAAATAAACAAGAGCTTTCTTGAGGAAAGTCTCAATGGGCCATCTTGTAGCAGAAGCTGTCAGGCTGCGTGTGACAAGACTACAAAAGGGAGATACAGGTAGATAAAACTAAACAATAAGATTCAGCGAAGCTCCAAAACTCTTTATAAATACGGCCATTGGAAGGACGATCTTGAGTCAGGAAGGGTTTTTACTCGGTGCGAGCTGAGGACAAGAAGCAGGTACAATCGTAAAGGCACTGAAGCATACGGACATCTTTGTAGCATTTCACCAACTCCTAGAAATTTTTTGGGCTCAGTGAGGCTAGGAATCTCCATGAGTCCCCTCCCCCAGTTAGCTAGTCACTTGGGCACTCGAAGACAGTCGCTGGCATTACACGGAATTCTAAGCCTCCACATGCATTTAATGCTAGCTATCAACCTGGGTAACGGAACCAAGGCATGGCAATAAGATTCGGACAGGCTCGTTAAAGGCGGATAAAAAGAGGAGTCCCGGCTACTAAGGCTTGATTACGGCCACTGCTCAGCACAAGATGGTGCGTTGCAAAGGTTTAAGTACACCTGCTAAGCAAAAGAAGTGCTATATTTCATTCTCCGAGCTCCACTTACCTTAGTTGTCATAGTTGTCTCTGTAAGAGCCTCCAGAAGAGTAGCGGTCATTATATCCTCCCTGACTTCTGAAAGCAAGACACAAGCATTTTACATTGGCTCTCCATTGCCCATATAATCAAGGGCATATAGAGCACTGTAATATCTAGTCCGACCCATACAAGACAGGCAAGACAAGTTTAAACAGGAACTGAGGATTAAAAAAAAAAAAATATAAAAAAATCACTGTTTGATTAAGATCTCAATATCAAAGTGCTGATCCTAACATAGGGGCTTACAGACTAGGAACAAGTCACTCCTTAATGCTATCTCTTAAGTTATGTAGATCAAGCTGCTGGGCAATTTTCCTAATCCATCATTTCAGGGGCTCTCCCTGGCCCCCTCTAATTGGTCATCTGCAGGGTACCAGCCACCACTCTGCATCAGTTACCTGCCGCCGTAGTCCCGGGACCCACCATAACCACTGCTTCGGTTGTCGTACCGGCCACCACCACCATAGCTCCTATCTCCGCCTCCTACAGCACAAAAGGATGACAGACATGAACACACTTCCTCCCAAGGCCGACTGGCTCTTAGCTCAGAACAGCAAGGTGGCTGGTCTCACCTCTGGAATAGCCACGGCCTCGTCCCCTTCCTCCAAATGAGCCACCTCGGGATCCACGGGAAGATTTCCCAGCATGGTCAACTCGGATCTGCCGCCCATCCACGGACTGCAGAGAAACAAGACAGATTTATGAAATGGAAAGCTATTTGTGTGGAGTGCGCTGCTGCCTCTCCCTTTGCTGTAGGAAGCCTCACCTCTCCATTCATAGCCCTCATGGCATCTGATGCATGCTCTGGGTTGGCAAAAGTGATGAAGCCAAAGCCTCTGGACCTCTGGGTCTCTTTGTCCTTAATTACCACCACTGGAAGAAGATGAAATTAAGTACGATTACCAAAAAGTTATTTGAACCCACTCATCACAGGAATTGGTTTGTGCCTACAGATCATCCTTGCATATCACAGAAACACATACTGGTCAATTACTAGATGTACAACTCTTATTAGGCAGCCATTATTAAAATACTTAGAATAAAACAGCCTTTTAGAGCAGAAGCCAAAAGCACTTACTGCAGTAAGGACCCAAGTCCATGACTGGCCCCAGAGAGTCTGACTCCAGTAAAACAATACTCCTCATCCAGTCCTAGGAACCAAGTATGCAGTCATAACTGAATTCTTACCTTCAGAGATGGGGCCGAAAGTGCCGAAATGCTGCTCCAGGCCTTGTTCGTCGGTCTCAAAATTCAGACCGCCCACAAAGAGTTTTCCTTCTTCAGAAGACATGGTGGAGGAGGAGCAGCCTGAGGAGATTCAAGATGGTTGAAAGGGACAGCCCCAGCAGGAAAGGCAGAGAGAAGTAGTAGTAAACCATACCACAATGAACTTGGGTATCAGCCCACCCCACACCTTGCCAGGGGAGCAGAAAGAGCGCTCACCCCGCATTTTCACCAGAGGCAGAAAAAACTCCTTGAGAGCAGTTGGGACATCATTTCTCTTTTCCTTCTCCCTGGGGACCATATGGAGCCTGCAACCCCTCAGCTCATTTCCAGCCCTCGGACCCCCAGCCTGTCTGTTCCTGAGACCCTACAGGGAAGAGGACCTGTAGGATCCTCTTGGACAGTTACAGGAGTGTAGATACGTGAGAGCCACAACAGCCCCATGTAGACCCAAGCCTTCTTTCTCACTCTATGGTGTGGGGATCTACCAGCCTCCATCCTACGGCTGCTAATTCAGAAAGATGTGCAACTACAGGGATCACGAGCTCCCCACAAAAGGCTAGGGACCCCCCAGGTTGGAGGCAGGGCATGCGTCCCAGATGAAAGTCTCCAACCGACGGCCTCGGGGCCAACCGAGAACTCCAGGCCCAAGGCTGTTTCCAGGTGCTCCCCCCAGAGCCAGCCTCCCCCGGAAACAAAGCAACCCACGATCTCCCCGTGAAATGCAGGCACCCCTATCCTCACCTGTGCTAGCGTCCCCTCTACTCCTTCCCAGACCCCAACCTTCCATCCCCACCGAGTCACTCCACCCCTCCCCCTATCGGGCGCCATCTTGTGTCCCGCGCAGAAAAGATGGCGGCGCCGGTCACGTGGCCCCGGTAGGGAGGCCAGCGCCGGATGGAACGCCTTCGCCGGCCATTCCGATGTTCTAAGGCGCCATGCAGAGCGGCCGAGAGAGCCACATAACGGAACAAGTAATAAGCGCCCCCCCGATCCACTACTCCCGCCCCGGGCCATGGGCTACCCAGCCCACCAGCGTTCTTAGACACCCATCACGCATGCGCACAACTGAGACCTCCCCGGAGCGCCTACACCCCCCCCCAACGGACGAGCACGCCCGGGCCTAACCACCGACGTCCCACCACAGTCCCACCGGCCACGCACCCGGACCTCCACCACCACCACCACCACCGCCTCCGCGTTCCTCACTGTCCCTCTTCGCGAGAGCGACAAGTCGCTACCATTCGTCGCCACCCCTCCAAGCCACTCGCAACCACCACTTACCAAGCAGATCCGTCCCCGGCTGGAGCTGCTGAGAACGCGGCCGAAGGGGCGCCCGCCCAGGCCTTATATAACGGCCCCGCCCACGGGTCATGTGATACGCAGTCGGCGCGCCGATTGGATCGAGTGTAGAGGCACACGCGGAAGGGAAAAGGGCGACCAGCGTAACGGCAGCCTTCCGGTCAAGTTCCAAAAGAATAGCCGTGTGTTTATTGCAGAAAAACAAGAGTCCTGTGGCACTTTTTAAGACTAGCAAATTTATTTATCGCAGGACTCTTGTTTTTTTGGCACCCCTCCGGGACGTTAAATTGGCACGCGGCGAACATCCGGGTTCTGCCCAACTACGATCGCGCTCCGCCTTTTCCCGCCAAGCCGAGCTCGGGGAAAAACGTGGCTTAGCCCCGCCCCCACCACTGGCGAGCATCCCGGTCTGACGGCACCTGAGCGCCCTTCCCTGCTCGGGAGCAGGTGAATAACGTGCCTCGCCCTCCCCCTTTCGCCCGCACCCCGTCCCCATATATACGGGTACTTTCATATCTGAGCTACGCCCACCCGGCAATACCAGGCTCCTCACATAACCGAGCCCCGCCCGGCAACATCCGGGTTCTTGGGATTCCTGAGGCTCCGCCCTCCTTTGAAAATCCCACTGTGGCCTATTCACCCTGCACGCACAACCCGGTTCCCTCAACAACTCAGCTCCTCCCCCTCTCTCTACCTGAGAAAGAGCCTTTCCGTACCACCCCCTCCGGAACATCCGGGTCCTGCCTGTGCCCTCCCCTAGCCTTGGTTACCATAACAATAAGGCCTGATCTGCATGCGCAGCCGCTGCCGAGACCCATCCTCGCTACCACGTGCGTCACCAACCCAGTCACGTGATCCCCAGAGCTGCTGTAACAGTGGTATCAACCTTTTTTGGATCAGTGTCCAGTTTTTCAGTATTTTCACATTTGCAGTAAGTTTACCGCCCACCTACATAAATTGTTACTTTTTATAAATGGTCACTGTCCTTAAATTAATTGTTGCATTGTCCTACTCTTAATCTCCAAAGGGGTAGACGCTGTTCCCCAGTGTTTGAATCCTAACACCTACTTTGATTTGCTGTTACAGCCTGACCTGATGCTATGTCATACACTCCCCTGCATTTAATTTCCTCCCACTCTGTAACTTTCCTATCTTCAAAGCGTCTGACGAAGTGGGATTTTCTCCCACGAAAGCTCATGCGATAAATAAATCTGTTAGTCTTTAAAAGTGCTACAGGACTCTGTTGTCTTTCTACTGTTAATCGTTAATTATAATTTTCAATGTATTTAAATTTTAAACTCAGACATTTTAAATAGGACCGAACAAACAAATTTCATTCAAACAAAATTTAGTCATCATTCATTCATTATTCGTACAGACTTTTTATAAATTACAGCTGGATGAGCATGGCCATTATCTCCTTCCTTCATTTTTGTAGCACCCACCAAAAATCACAAAATGCCCACTAGTGGGTGGTATTGCCCAGGTTAAGGACCACTGCCCTACAATAACAAGCCAGCCACTATGGGCCAGAGAGCTCCTGAAATGGTCCCTCCTTTATGAGGGGCAAGGGCCCTGCCCAGGGGACTAGTGGTAGAGGGGCATCCCTCTCCATAACCTCCCTCTCCATCTGGCACTCCAGCTCTTCCTGTCTGCTCCAGGCAAGTGTGTGGGGAGCTGCCCAGGACAATGGAGGGTGGCCATTGTGGAACACTCGCTGGAGGGTTGCGGGGGTCCCTCAGGTCCCATGGTGTCTGCACGCACATCATCGTAACGTCAGCTGGCATCCATGGCTCTGAGCCACGTAGGGCAGGTGATTTTACCACAGCGCCCGAATGGGGCAGCCAGAGACCAATCCAAGTGTCCTCAGAGGGGAGCCCACAGAAGGCCTCCCCTTGTGGACAAACAGAACCTCTTGGGGAGGCTGTCCTATGGAAGGGGCTGCTCCACAGGAGTGATGTGGTTGGGGCACATGTTCCTGGCTGGGTAGAGCTGACTGCCTCCTTTTCTGCCTGGACTTAAGTACTGAAAACTGCAAGATATTTGTGGGTCGCTTTTGGTGGCTCCCATCTCTCCTTATTCACTCAGTCACCCTCATTTGATATGAGTACCTCATTCTGGTTCTAGCCAAACATGGGACAGACATGTTAACTGAATATGTCTGCCTTTTCTGCACCATTATTAACAATTTTTCTATCTCCATTTGTGCGAGGATCTATTTTGTTCCAGATATGATTAAAGAAATCCTCCTTCTTATTATTAGCCAACCAGAGAATTTTCTCGCATTTAGCTTCCTTTATCAATTTTCTACACTTTTAATGTATATTCGCTAAAAAAACAAGAGAGTCCTGTGGCACTTTTAAAGACAAACAGATTTATTTATCGCATGAGCTTTTCTGGGAGAAAATCCCACTTCATCAGGCGCTTTTGAAGATGGGAAATTTACAGAATGGGAGGAAATTAAATGCAGGGGAGTGTATGACATAGGATCAGGTCAGGCTGTAACAACAAATCAAAATAGATGTTAGGATTCAAACACTGGGGAACAGCACATGGAGGAAGGTGAGGTCAAATCACCTGTTGTAATAAGAAAAAAATCCGTAGTCCTTGTTTAACCCCAAGGCAACTGAGTCAAATTTGCATATAAATTCATGAAAGCTCATGCAATAAATAAATCTGTTAGTCTTTAAAAGTGCCACAAGACTCTGTTGTTTTTCTGCAATAGACTAACACAGCTACCCCTTTAGAATTTATATGCTATGTATCTTCTCCTTTTCCATTTATTATATGTGGCTTTTAAAATTACTAATGGATGTCTTCACTTCCCTTCTGAAAGAGCATGTGCTTTTAGCCAAGTATATCCGCTTTCTTGATTTCTTGAATTAGAGCTTTTTGATCATCTGATAAACTTTCATAGAATCATAGGGATGGAAGGGACCTCACGAGGTCATCTAGTCCAACCCCCTGCTAAAAAGCAGGACTACTCCCATTAAATCACCCCAGCCAGGGTCTTGTCTAACTGGGCGTTAAAAATCTCTAAAGATGGAGATTCTACCACCTCCCTAGGTAGCCCATTCCAATGCTTCACCACCCTCCTAGTGAGAAAGTTTTTCCTAATATCCAACCTTGACCTCCCCAGCTGTAATTTGAAACCATTGCTCCTTGTTCTGTCCTCTGTTACCCTCGAGAACAGCCTAGCTCCCTCCTCTTTGGAGCACGCCTTCAAGTAGTTGAAGGTTGCTATCAAATCTCCCCTCAGTCTTCTCTTCTGTAGACTAAATAAGCCTAGTTCCTTCAGTCTCTCCTCATAAGTCATGTTCCCCAGCCCCCTAATCATTTTCGTTGCCCTCCGCTGGACTCTTTCTAATTTGTCCACATCCTTTCTGTAGTGGGGAGCCCAAAACTGGACACAGTATTCCAGATGCGGCCTGACCAGTGTCGAATAGAGGGGAATTATCACATTCCTTGATCTGCTGGCAATACTCCTATTGATGCAGCCTAATATGTCATTGGCCTTTTTGGCAACAAGGGCACACTGTTGGCTCATATTCATCTTCCCATCCACCATAACCCCCAGGTCCTTTTCTACAGCGCTGCTACTTAGCCAATTGGTCCCCAGCCTGTAGCAGTGCATGGGATTTTTCCATCCTAAGTGCAGGACTTTGCACTTGTCTTTGTTGAACCTCATGAGGTTTCTTTCGGCCCAGTGTTCCAATTTGTCCAAGTCTCCCTGGATCCTGACCCTGCCCTCCAGAGTATCTACCATTCCCCCCAGCTTAGTGTCATCTGCGAACTTATTAAGCACGCAGTCTATTCCATCATCAAGATCATTAATGAAGATGTTGAATAGAACTGGCCCCAGGACCGACCCCTGGGGCACTCCACTCATTACCGGTTGCCAACTAGACATCGAGCCATTGATTCCTACCCGCTGAGCCCGTCGATCTAGCCAGTTTTCTATCCACCTTATGGTTCACTCATCCAACCCATACTTCCTTAACTTGCCGACGAGAATGCTGTGGGAAATCGCATCAAAAGCCTTGCTAAAGTCGAGGTATACCACATCAACGGCTCTTCGCACATCCACAAATCCAGTCATCTCATTGTAGAAGGCAATCAGGTTGGTCAGGCACGATTTGCCCTTGGTGAATCCATGTTGCCTGTTCCTGATCACTCTGTTTTCCTCCAAGTGTTTCAGGATGGATTCTTTTGCTTAGAAAACATCCTATTTTCATACATATTTTACTATCTATATTTTCTTCCCCGTCTATTTCACTCATTTTTTTCCTGTCCGTTAGCAAATTAGCCTATTTGAAGCATGAAGGAAAAAAACCCGTTACTGGTTGTGACATCCTGTTTGCCCATATTGAATTATTATTCAGTAAGAATAATGAGAGGCAGCATATCTCAATGCCAGGTGAGCCATACCCATGCAATGTTATGTGCAGCTGTTCTTCAGCTGTCCCAACCCAGAGGTGGCTGAATCTCAGCACTAAGCACTCCATCCCCAAGTGTTGGAATGAAGGAGACAGAGGCAGAGACCTTTCAACACCTTTATGACCATTCCATGCTGCATCCAGCCCCCCTCCCCCCCGTGGGTCTCAGTTCCAGTGGGTGGCTGGGTCCAGGCTGAGAGAGATGACGGGGGGTGGAGGGGCAGGAGGGGAGGTCATAGTGCGCAAGGAGCTGTACCAATTCTCAGGGACACAGGGCGGTGGTGGGGGGTGAGGGCATGGGAACTGCCCTGAGGGAGGTGGGAGCCCTGGGGGGTAGGAGGCAGGGAAGCGGGGTAGGTGGTGGTGGGGACCCAGGGTTGGAGTATACTGGTACTGCCGGGGTGGTGGAGTGGGCACCGGCCCAACAGAGAGACCCCGTGGGGAACTGGGCTTCAGCATGGCCCGTTCTTGCTTCCGCTGCTTTGCCCGCCGGTTCTGGAACCAAACCTGGAAAGAGAGAAAGATGCTGTCCCTACCCAGTCGCATCAGCCCACAGAGCCCCTCATTTATGAGTACACCTGGCTGGGATCACGGTGATGCCCTGCCAATACTGAGTGCAGCCACCTCTGGGGTATGGCAGCTGGGTAACAGCCTCTCATAACACTCTGCTCTCCCAGTGCTGCCTGCCAGGGGAGCATGCCCCCACTGAGCTCCATGCCCTGCTTCCTTCCACCAGGTACCTGGATCCGGGCCTCGTTGAGATGCGTGGCCCGGGCCAGCTCCTCGCGGATGTAGATGTCCGGATAATGGTTCTTGGCAAAGGTGGCCTCCAGCTGCTCTAGCTGCTCCTGAGTGAAGCTGGTGCGATGGCGCCGGCGTGTGGGGGTGGCAAAGTGCAGGGAGGGGGGAGCAGTCAGCCCCTCACCTGCCAGGCTGGGCATCTTGGGGGCCTTCCTGAGGGCGGGGCTGATAATGTCTGAGAGGGAGACGGGGGGGTCAGGATCTCTGGCAGCGCTCCTCACTGATGACCTGTAACCCCCTCCTAGCCCAACCCTGGGCTTCCAGCCCTTCACCTTTTGAGGCGGGGTGGCGGGATATTTTTAATCTCTGTTACCCCATCTGCTTGCAGTCTGCGGCGCCCCTGTGGCTCTGTGCTGTGCCCCCTAGTGGCTAAGCAAGGGTAAAAGCCCTAATACCTCTACCATGGGGAGCGCTCCCCCTGTAGCTCAGTGTATGGAGGTCTGTGCCACTGGGACAGCACATCGCAGGCTGTGGGGGAACTCCTCTGATCCCTGAATAGGTTGCAGGGCTAGGTCCTTTTGCAGCAGATAGGAGGCAGCTTCTGAGAGCTCCTCCCAGGACAGAGGCTGTTGTAATTCCCAGCTGTGATCTCCGGGATTAAGTGGGGGGAACTTGATCACCCCTCCCCACCTGGCCCGCAGAATTTGAGAGCGTGAGAATGCAGTGTCCTGGGGGACACAATGCACCCAGGAGACTAATTAGTCTGGCAGTGGGGGCAAAGGGGGGGGAGAGAGAAGGAATTTGAGCCCCAGGGAGTCTGTGCCAAGCTGCTTTCTTATTAATGTGTGTGACTGGTGCCATGGACCTGGGTCCCAGCCCCCCCCCATTCTAACCACTAGACTCCACTCCCTCCCAGATCTGGAGAGAGAACCCAGGAGTCCTAAGTCCCAGTCTCTGCCCCAGCTCTACGTGGGGAAAGAGTAGTGGCAGGTCCCCTCCCCAGGGACCTCACTCACGGTTCGAGCTGCCAGCCCCTGCCATGGCTCCAGAGGATCAGTGCTGGGTGATCGGGCTCAGCACCTGGCGACAGGTCAGAGGGAGGAGCCGAGTAACAGTGTTGGGGGATCAGGTAGGACCCAGGAGTCCTGGTTCTCAACCCCACCCCTGTTCTAACCCATAGACCCTACTCCTTGCCCAGAACCAGGCAGAGAACTCAGGCATCCTAGCTCCCAGCCGTCCACCTCTGTTCTAATTGCTAGCCCCCTTTGATACGTGGGGAGATAACCTAGAAATCCAGGCTCTCTGCCCCATCCCTCACTCTAACCACTAGATCCCACTCTCTTTCCAGAGTTGCAGAGAGAATCCAGGAGTCCTGGCTCCCACTCCCCTTGCGGTAAAGAGGTTCCCCCTCTTTATCCCTGCACCCCAGCCCCATTTCCCCTCTTTCTCTCCTTGCTCCCTAGAAGGGGCTCATCCCAGAGGGCCGGGGCTCCCCACTCACCGGCTGTGGAGCTGACGGTTTGGGGGTATCTGTCACCAAACCACACACCCTTCCTCCGCCTTCCCCCCGCTGCCTCCTTCTCACCCTGCACCCCACGTGCCCCCTTGTCTTTTAAGTCCTCTTTGACTCCGCCTCTTGGAGGGGTTGTTTGCCTCAACCAATTGGTTCCCCCGCCTGGCCTCCTCCTTTCACTGGGGATAGCCCCCCCCAGGCAGGGGCTAGTAGTGGAATCAGGGCAGGGTCAGCAGGAGCCAGCGAGGGGCCCCGGAGGCTGGGACCCCTAGACAGCGGAGGGCAGTTGTCGTGGGTGGTTAGAAGCGTGTGTGTGTGGCTGCCCCCTGCTGGAGGGCAGGAGGGGCAGTTAGTTAGGGGAGGCTGGGGTGGCCCCAGTGGGGTGTCATTGTGGGGAGGTCCAGGGTGGGGGTGTGGAGTTTGGGAGGCTGCGGGGGGAGGGAGCCTCTGTGTGTGGCAGCCTCCCTCCTCCCCGCCCCAGGTCTAGGATAAGGTTCCAGCAATCAGGGCTGGCCATTGTCAGCGTAAATCCACTGAGATTGAACAGTGGCAGAGACAAAACCAGCCACAGGGTTTCCCAGCCCTGATGCCCCCCCCCCCCAACCCTGGGTTCCCTCCAGCTCTGCCAGGGCCCCTCACTCTTAACCCGGAGGCCTGTGCTCCTCCCAGCTCTGCTGATCACTCCTGACCCATAGCCCACTGCTATCCCAGCTGTGGCCCCCTCCCAGCAGCTCTGCCGGGGCTCTTCAATCCTGACCTGCAGCCCCAACCCTGGGCAGCACCTGGCCTCGAGACCCAGGTTGCAAGCAGGTGCTATCATTATAATATTAAGGCTAGATTTTTTCTGGTGTTTCCGAGCTGGGCCGGGGGGGAGAGGGGGGTTTGCTCTCTGCTGCCTGCCCTCAGCCTTGTAAGGGATTGGGCAACAGAGCCCTTACTGTTCCACTGGGCAGACTGGTTCCCTGTTATTTGTGCAGCAAGTTCTGCCATGGAACCCAAGAATCCTGGCTTCCAGCCCCCCAGTTCTACCCAATAGACTCCACATCCTTCCAGACGGCAGGAAGAGAACCCAGGAGTCCTGTATGTGTCTGTCTCTCCTGCCCCCTGCTGTCACATTGCGACTGATGGGATCGGAATGGGTGCCCCTCAGAGGGAAAAGGCCTTCTGTCTCATTTTTCCTCCCTGATTTCCCACTGTCTGTTGAGTCTCTCTTAGTTCTTTTCCAAGTGTCCCACCTCCCAACCTACAGCTGGGAGCACAAGACACCAGCTCTGGTCTGCCCCCAACCCAGCTCTGCTGGTGCCCCTCACTCCCCAGCCACTGCCCCGTTTAGCCCAGCCCTGGTGATTACCCGGCTTTGTAGGCCTCTGCTGCCCTCTCATGGCTTTCTTGTGTCGCATGCTCCTGCTACACCCCACTCCTCCACTACTGTCAGGGAGAAAACCCAGGAGTCCTGGATCCCAGCCCCTGCCCACTCTTAACGACTAGACCCCTTCCTCTCCCTGAGCTGGGAAGAGAACCCAGGAGTCCTGGCAACCTGGAGATTGGGAGCAGGAAAGGATCTCCCAGCACCAGGCCGAGGCACGGTGTGATGTCATAGTGAGTCTCGTGGAATCTAGAATTGGAGAATCCAAGGTGGCCGGGAGACTTCAGAGCAAGGGGCCAGTGTGCGGTTTGGGGAGGGTCATTGGGGCACCGTGGTGCTGCGGGGCTTGGTAAGAGCTGGTAGCCCCACCAGGGAAACGGGCATGGACAGTTTTGGAGACAATGCCAGGACACCTGGGTTCTGTCTTGGCTCTGGGAAGGCAGTGGGGGCTAGTGGTTAGAGGGAAGGGGAGGGAGAGGAAGCCAAGATGCCTTGTTTTTATCTGGTTCTGGGCAGGGAGCGGAGTCTAGCAGCTAAAACGGGGGGAGGGTGAGGTGGTGGAGGGAGCTGGAGCAGGACTCCTGGGTTCTTTGCCAGCTGTATTCAGGAGGCCAGTGTTATGCTTCTCCTGTTTGTCCTGCCTCTGTTTCCTTGTCTTTCTGTCTCCCCACAGGTGGCACTGAGGGTGTCACATCCTGGGCCGAGGCCCCTGATCCCAGGATCCTTGGCCATGGAGCCTCCCCTGCATGCAGGGATGAGGACTGTAGCACTGCTTCCCATCCTAGCTTGCCTGAGCACGGTGGCCTGGGGCAAGGTGTTCAGTCGCTGTGAGCTGGCCCGGCTGCTGCAGAGAGGGGGGCTGGATGGGTTCATGGGGTACAGCCTGGATAACTGTGAGTGCCGACCCCCCATGCCCCCCTCTCCTCCCCCTCGCCCTGTCTGTGGCTCTTGCCCTTGAAGTCTCTTAACCATATTTGCTCCCCTCCCACTACAATGAATGGGGGGAAGAGGGGGGTGAGCTTGGGAGCCAGGACTCCTGGGTTCTCTAGGCTCCAGAAGGGAATAGAGTCTAGTGGTTAGAGTGAGTGGGTGCTGGGAGCCAGAACTCAGTATTTCAGTGTCCATTTCACCGGCATCAGCTACAGAAGGAAACTCATCTCTTAGCTCCCAGTCATCTCTTTCCTGTTTCCACACCCCAGGATTTCATGAGCTCTGTTTCCCGTGCATTACCGTGGAAGCACCTGTTGAGTTCCGTGCCCACTGGGGACCTGAGATCTTTTCCAAGGTCCCCGCTTTCCACAACACACTCCCCGGTTTGGCCTCCTTCCTTGGTGTACACCCATGCAGTCCCAGGTCTGTATTACCACACCCATGGGTGGAACAGGCCCAGCTGACCAAACAGCCCCAGCCACCCTGGCCCCATGTTCACTTTTGCTGGTGTTCCCTCAGAAGCACAACACTTTAAAACACAACCTAAGGTGACATCCCCTCCAGTTGCCCTCTGGCCTCTTGGCCGCTGGGGGCCACTATTTCCCCCTGTGCCCCCAGCAGCTGGGAGGAGGGATGAAGGCCTCCTTTCCCTTTCTGCTGCTTGCCATGTGGCTGCCAGAAATGGCACTGTGGCAGAGGGCTAAATGTCTTTCTCCTCCCTCCCTGGGCCTCCCCCTGCAGGGATCTGCCTGGCTTTCTATGGGAGCAGGTTCGACACAGGGACTGTGACGGAGAACTCAGACGGCAGCTCTGACTATGGCATCTTCCAGATCAACAGTCGCAGATGGTGTACTGACCATCACAGCCACACGCTGGACCTATGTCAAACGCGCTGTCTCGGTACACACACACCCCTCCCCCCCAGGGATGGAGGGGGTAACAGATAGCTAGCTAGCTAGCTAGATAGATAGATAGATAAGGAAGGCTCAGCTTTCCCAACCACGTGGCTTTTCCCAGCATGAGATACAACCTGGGGTCTTGTATACTAGCTGCCCCACCCCAGAGGCGGCTGCATCTCAGTGCTGAGCGAAGCAACCTCGTGCAGCACAGACTTGTCTGAGCGAGGCTAGCTGACGACGGGGTTCCTGCATAGGGGCCTGCCTAGCTGGGGAACTGTTCAGCTGATGCCTTCACTCCTCATGTCATACTTTCCCCACAGATTTACTGACTGCAGACCTAATTGATGACATCAACTGTGTCAAGAAAGTCGTGATGGATTGGGAGGGGATGGGGGCCTGGTATGGAGAAAATCATCTTATCTCCGTCTACC
The DNA here is from genome assembly GCA_007922175.1 of Pelusios castaneus. Taxonomy (NCBI): domain Eukaryota; kingdom Metazoa; phylum Chordata; order Testudines; family Pelomedusidae; genus Pelusios; species Pelusios castaneus. The sequence continues at coordinate 399,515 of ML685970.1, forward strand.
TGTTTGTCTGTCTGTCTATTCATCATCATCATCTCCACTCTTGGCTCTGACTTTTTGCAGTCTTAAAAATCACTGCACTACACTACACAATACACTAAATGGACAAATTATGTAGCACAAGAGAACACAACGCAGTGCAGATCAAACCACAGTGTTCTATAAGGTAACACCACACAGGGCGATGTGAAATTGATGTTCATTTGTGGGATGAGGTATCTCCATGTAATGTTACGTGCAGCTCTTCCCCAGTTGCCCTGCATCTGAGCATTGGGCAAGCCATCCCCATCTAGCATTACGTGTGACTGTTCCCCATCTGCCACCCCTCATAGGTGGCTGCATCTCAGCGCAGTGTGAGCCATCACCGTGCAGTGCTATGTGTGGCTGTTCCCCTGCTGCCCCACCCCAGAAGTAGCTGCATCTCAGCATCTTCATTTCTCTTGTCCTCTGACACTTTTTTTCTGTCAGGATGGCCTGGCGTGACCACTGCAAGGGCCGGGACCTGAGTCACTGGCTGGCTTCCTGCAACCTGTGATATGGCCAGTGGACATTAGTGCTGATCTCCAAGGACCCAGCCAGCTTCTGAGTCCAACGCCATCTGCAGGGCTGTGCGAGATGCATGACATGCATGGGAAAGTCAAACGCAGTGGAGAGGGAAGGGGAATGTCAATAAACCCATCCTCAGCTCTGTGTGTGCAATGTTGTGGGTCGCTAGGGGCTGGGATTGGACAGAGGCATGTAGTGAGGGGGTGTCAGGAATGGCAAGGGCCTTATGGTTGCAGACAGAGAGGCCCTGAGGGACTTCCAGATGTTGGAGAGGGTGGCCGGTGGGGGAGGAAGCAGGCGGAGGACTGGGAAAGGGGTGTGTGTGCGTGTGTTTTCCTGCTGCCCCCTGCTGGACGGGGTGTGTCTTAGAGTTCAAGGCCATCCAATCCAAGTTGCTGGATATCACAGGCCACCTGGATCTCACAAACCCCACAACAAATGAGCCCCATGTAACATAACCCGCAGGAGGCCAGGTTGTGATGGGCAGGGAGAGGCGGAACCAGGGTGTACCATCACCTGAGGCCCCCACAATGGCTGGGCAATGATTAAGGGAGAGACACCCAGGTAACCCCATTGGGAGACCCACACCCCAGGCTGCAGAAGAAGGGGAAATCCCCACTCTCCCCACACACACATTTCCTGCCAAACGGACCTGGGCAGAATCATTTCCCTATGCCACCTGTGACCATTCCTGTGAGCATGAACCAGCTGTCCGAGCACCTGAGGGAGAGAGATGGCTGCTTCACAGCCCTGCCCCACCTTGGCCGCTGTCCTGTCTCCAGACATGGCCACCCTGATGCTTCAGACATAGACAATAAAGAGATCCCCCAGAATACAGTGGAGGATGGCGGGGATGGGGGGAGATCCCTTCCTGGCCCCTGCTGGTGACCAGCTGGAACCCTGAAGCATGAACATGAGCAACATACAGTGTAACCCAGAAGTGAGTCGCATGGCAGCTGAGCTCTGCCCCCAGTATCACAAGCAGCCCCACCCTGGCTGGAAAAAAGCTGGGAGGATGACTTCAATAGACGAATATCCAGCTTTTTTCCACAAGGCTGACCATGATCCCTTGGCCACAAGACAAGGCTCACTGTGAGGTTGGCTCTTAGGTGAAAGATTCCATCTGTTCACATCGCCAGATATGTCAGAACACCCCATTGTCTGGATTGGTAATCAGGATGCCAGCCAGCCCCCACTTCCTGCCCCCTCCTCCCCCCTGCAGTTTGCTGCTTTTTCCTGTGACCTCAATCTTCAACTATTAATGGGTTGAGAGGCAGACAATACCCATTACTCAATGGACAAAAAGGTAGGCATATGACTCATTAGACTGCCTGGTGACCCTCTTTAAGAACGCAATTTCCAGCAGAGATACATAACTCCATTCATATTATCTGTACATACTGTTCACAATGATCATAGCGACCATTAATGTTGATTTTCCAGAAGTCTTGGGGCACTGGGGATGTGCCAGAAGACTGGAAGGGAAACAGAAAATGTTGCACCAATTTTTAAAAAGTGTAAAGGGTAATTACAGGCCTGCCAACTTGACATTGATCCTGGCCAGGATAATGGGGCAGCTGGCATGGGATTCGGTTAATACAGTACTAAAGCAGGGTGATGTAAATAATGCCAATAAATATGAGTTTATGGAAAAGAGATCTGGTCAACCTAACTTGCTGTCTTATTCTGTTGAGATGATATGTTTAGTTGCTAAAGGCAAGAGTGTTGATGCCATAGACTTGGACTTCTGTCAGGTGTTTGACTTGGAGCCATATAACATTTTGTTTATAAAAAGCTGGAAGGATATAAAATGAACATGGATTAAATGGATAAAAAAACTGGCTAACTGATAGATCTCCACATATAATAGTAAACGATGAATCATGATTGAGTGGGTGTGTTTGCAGATCATGTCTTGACCCTGCACTATTTAATGTCTTTATCAGTGTCCTGGAAGAAAACATAAAATCCTCACTGAGAAAATTTGCAAAGGACACAAAAATTGGGAGGGTCAAAATATTAATGAGGACACGTCACTGATACATCACCATCTGGGTCCCTGGGTAGGTTGAGTGCAGGCAAACAGCATGTGTTTTAATAAGGCTAAATGTAAACATAGACTGCTGAGAATGTATTGACAGGCTGGAGGACTCTGGAAGCGATTGGGGCGGGGGTGAATAGTCAACTGGATGTGAGCTCCCAGTGTGACTTGGGCCAAAGGAGCTAGTGTGACCCTGGGATGAATCTGGAGTAGGAGTAGAATGGTGATTTGACCTCAGGATTTGGCCCTAGTGTGTCTGCTCCTGGGATCCTGGCAGATCCAGTTCTGCCCTGTACTGTTCAAGATGGATGTGGGGAGGGGTCAGAGAAGAGCCACGAGAATGATAAAAAGAGCCAGAAAAATGGCCTGTGAGTGAGAGACTCTGGGAGCTCAGTCTATTTAGCTTGGCACAGAGAAGGTGACGGAGCAACTCTTTCCAAGCTGTACATCCTGACAAGGGGAACAAATATTTAATAACAGGCTCCAGTCAAGCAGACAAAGGTCAAACATGTTCCAGTGGCTGGAAGGAGAAGCTAATCCAATTCACTCTGGAAATAAGGCATCCATTTTACAATGAGAGTAATTAATCACTGCAACAATTCCGCAAAGGATGCGATGGATTCTCCACCATGGGCCCTTTTTAAATTGAGCTGGACTGCGCTCCTCTGAGATCTGCCCCAGGAATGATTGTGGGACAGTCTCTGGCCTGTGTGAGTTTGGACTAGAGGATCACAAAGGTCCACTCTGGCCACAGAATCTATAAATCGACCAACGGGCTACTGGCTCTCTGCAGAGACCTAGCAAGCCACCAGTTAGTGAATTATAGTGCATAGATCAGACCCTGGGGATCCCTGTGCCCTCTGCCAGTCAGCACCAGGAGCGTTTTGGGTCTTACTCTGCCCAGGTCATCCTGATGTCACCCTCACTGCAATAGGGGCAAGCCAGGAGCCTGATCTCAGCCCCCCTTCCCCCCCAGCAGGGTCATTCTGGAGTCACGCACTGTCACAGAGCCCAGAGCAGTGGTTCTAGAACACAGAGCATTCACGAGGGGGGTTCTAGAAGGGAGGCCCTGTACCAAGAGGGATTGCCAGGTGTTCCCAGCACAGGCTGGCCTTTGGCCCCAACACCCAGCCACTGCCACAACCCCCTGCTACAGGGTGTGGGTAAGTGCACATGGCTGGGGACCCCCCCACCCCAGCCACTACCCAGCTACCTCTCTGCCTCCTTTTAATCCATCTATCCCTCCTGTCTCTCTCCAGCGTGGCACCCAAAAGCTGCTCTTTCCCAGAGCGCCCCATCCCAGCTCCCTGGCAAGCCACAGCCCATTGCTCCCGATCTGGCTGCCCCCCAGCCCCGTGGGAATGGGGGCGCTAGGGCTGGTCACGCTCCTGGCCTGCCTGAGCGTGGGGAGCTGGGGGAAGATCTTCACACGCTGTGAGCTGGCACAGACACTGCAGGAGAGTGGCATGGATGGGTATGAGGGCTACAGCCTGGCCAATTGTGAGTGATCCCTCCTGCAGCCTGCCCCACCGGTTCTCTCTATGTGGTGTTGTGCCCTTCTCTGCAGTGTTCATGGGGCACTGTGCTGTTTCTCCACTCCATCTCTATGGGCACTGTGCCCTTCCCCCACCACTGGGCTAAATGCCATTTCCCTACCCCATCTTTATGGGGCACTATGCACTTTTCCCATCTCTATGGGCACTGTGCCCTTCTATGCAGTCTCCATCGGGCACTGTGCCATTTCCTCACTCCATCTCTATGGGGGCACTGTGCACTTTTCCCACCATCTCTATGAGGCACCATGCCCTTCTCCCTCCATCTCTATGGGGTGCTGTATCTTTCCACCCAATCCTCCCAGCCTCTCACTGTGGGGTCTGTTCCCTCTCCCCAGGGGTCTGCTTGGCCTTCTACGTGAGCGGCTTTGACACGGCAGCTGTGGGGGCCAACGCGGACGGCAGCTCCGACTACGGCATCTTCCAGATCAACAGCGGCTGGTGGTGCCAGGATGACCGGACCCCGTCAGAGAATCTCTGCCACGTGCGCTGTCAGGGTGAAGGCGCTAGGGGGCACTGGGCTGCAGGGGGCTCTGTGTGGGGCGCTGTACTGCAGAGGCCGGGGCCCCATTATCTAGGGCTTTCCAGTGGGACACCACATCACATTTCTAATGACCCTGTGTATTCAGAGTCCCCAGGATCCGGGGTATTTTCTCAGCCCATTGAGTCCCACTGGGGACATGTGAGAGGGAACAGACATCTTTCGTTTTAGCGGGCAGCGGGGTTGGAGGGGGCAGAGATTTTGGCTGAGGCATGGGTGGAGCAGATCTGATCGCCTCCCCTTTCACCTCTGGCCCTCCCCTGAACTCTGCAGCCTCCTTGAGGGGCTCCATGGAGCCCATCCCTTCCTTACCTTCTCACCCTTCACCCTAGATTTACTGAAGCCTGACATCAAGGACGACATCAACTGTGCCAAGAGAGTGGTGCAGGATCCAGTAGGCATGGAGACTTGGTAAGGGGGCTCCCTTGTGGTGAAGAGGGGGAGAGGGCTCAAAGAAATTCCCAAGAGAAGAGCTCTGCATCTCGGAACTGGGTGAGCCATTCCTATGCAGTGTTATGTGTGGCTGTTTCCAGCTGCCCTGTCCCAGAGGTGACTGCATCTCAGTGCCCAACGTGACAGCCCCATGGGTGTCCTGTTGAACTGTTGTCTCATCCGTCACTTCCCTTCCCTCAGGGATGACTGGAAGAAACGCTGTGAAAAGCAGGACCTGACCGAGTGGGTTGAGGGATGTGATTTGTGAGATCCGACCGTGTCTTCCCACTTGCCGCCGCTCTGTCCTTCTCTCCCTGTCCGTCTGTCTGTTCACACAATGCTCTGTGCACTGAGCGATTGATAAGCAATTTATAAACCGCTTTGGTTGATTTCTGCCTGCTGTGAGTGTGTCTCTGTTCAGATGCTCATGCAGGCTGGCAGGGCCTCGCTCTGGTGGTTTGAGACCCCTTCAGGACCCTCCAGTCAAAATAGATCAGACCCTTGAACCAACCCAGCCTGGTATCTGGTGCCACAGCCAGCAAAGGAAGCTGAAACCCCCCCCCTCCGCTGCTGGTGCCCACGGACCCCTTCTATCCCATGTTCCAGAGGAAAACTCCACCTGAGCCCCAGCTGCAGCACGTCTTTGATCTGAAGCATGACCATAGCCCAACCTCATTGTTAGGACAGAGTCTGTTCTCCCTACTGGTCCAAAACACACCCCTTGGTGGAAATCCTTGCCATGAGAAAAGTTATGTGATCACTAGGGAAACTGAGGCACAGAGCAAGTACATGATTTGCCCCAGGGCAGGCAGGCTGTCATAGAGGTGGGAGGGAAGACAGAGCTTTAACTCTGGTGCCGGCTCCTCTTCTCCCAGTTGTGGCTCTATCTGCGCTGGGCAAGACATCTCTGTGCAGCTGCTAGTGCTACCTGTCACAGAACCCAGGAGTCCTGGATCCCAGCACCGCTCTAACCAAGCAGGATTATACCCAGGAAAGCTCATGTGATAGATAAATTGGTTAGTCTGTAAAAGGGCCACAGGACTCCTTATTCATTTTGGTTTTGCTGCAATAGACTAACACGGCTATCTCGGGACATCTGCAAAGAAAACGCCTTTCCCCCTTCCCTAGTAAATCATGCAGTGCAGAAGGGAAACGGAGGCTCGCACAAGACAAATACCAGATATTCTGGAAAACAATTCCCACTTGGTCAGAGGCACCGTCGGCAGGTTGGCGCATTTACTTCCCAGCCATTCCTCATGGGGGAACGGAGATCCCAGCTCTGGCCTCTGAGCCAATGGACTACAGACATCCATTCACCGGCCTTCCCCATTGGTTTCCCATCTCTCTCCCTCCAGCTGTTAGCGGGCCTTTGTGCGGGCGCCGAGCAGGAACAGGTGGGGTTCCCCTCCGCAGCACCAAGGCGGGTAGAATCCGGCCTCTTCTTTGCAATTATCTTTCAACATTTGGGGCTTCGGCCCCTAGCATGTGTGAGTGGCAGCAAGTGGCGTGTCCGCCCCAGTGAGAGCCTGGGAAAGCCGTCAGAGATGCACCATTCAAGCGCCCGCCCCCTTTCCACCAGGGACCACCAATAGCTGCGGAGCCTGCAGGAAGCGAGTGAAAGAGGACAAAATCGGGGCTTGGGGAGAATGAACTGGGGGGGTAACATAAGTGGGGGGACTCTCATGGGGAGACTCTGCCCCCTGACAACCAGGGCCAGCAGCGAATGACAAAGAAAGCAGTAGATCATGTGTGATCAAGGCACGGTCAACTTTCAATACTCTTCCACATGCTGCTTTCCACCACTGGTAAGCTAGGACTGTAGTCACACCAGAGGCGGCCTTTGGCTACTGGGGGCCCTAGGTAAAGGCCCATTGTGGGGCCCTGCATAGGCCTGCAGGGGTCCCTCCTCTGTGGGCCCAGCTCCCCATCCGCCAGCCCCAGCTCCCTGCCACCAACCCCAGCCCCAGGGTCTAGCTCCTCCTCTTGCAGCCAACTAAGGCAGATGCAGCTTTTGGGATAGGCAAAGCAGGCGACGGGGCCCTTGCTGCTTGGGGTCCTAGGAGTGCGCCTGCTTCGCTTACCCCAAAAGCCGCCTCTGAGTCACACCGACCTCCACATCAAAACTTCTAGTATCATACTGGGCTGTGGGTCTGGTGTGTATTGTCAACCCCTCCGTTGTTGTGTCTCGGGAACTCCCGAGGAAAGGAACAGTAACATTGTGTTGCCAGTCCTATGTCTTGCTAACACATCTATTCTCTACACATCTATCAGACTTCAAAACATAAACCTTTTATACCCCAAAGAGGAGCCGAGCACAAGGTGAGAGCTTTAATGGACATCGATCTAAAGAGCACGCCATAACTCGTCCATTGTATTTCTTTACCATGATTTTTGAAAGGATCAGAAGAAAAATCCCCAAAGTGTCTAAGTCAGTCGGGTACTTCTGAAAATATTATGCTTTATGTATAATTTTTTTTGGTCACTTGGCACTTTTTGGAGACTGACCACTGAACTCGGTTATTTTCCTCTTCTAACAGGCCCTAGAAACTGTAAAATATTTTATTGAGTGAAAGTTAGAAAAAGGTCAAACAGTCATGGTGTTAGATAAAGGGAGTGATTGGGCATCCAGGTTCACAAAGTAGAATCCCACTTTGTCAGATGCTTTGTCTAGATTTGGAAAAGAGGTATTAGTAATAGAGCTTATTTGTGTTGTGGTAACAACATAGAGAAGCCAAGTCATGGCCCGGGCCCCAGTTGTGCCAGGCACTGTACAAATACAGAAGGAAAAAGCAGTTCTCAGACCTACAGATTGTGTGATTCTGGAGGACTCTTCTGCCACTTCAACCACAGTTGTCTAGCACTGTCTGTCCAAACCTTTCGAGTACACTTCAATGAGATAAGCAATTCCTCAGCACACCCACATTTTTCAGCTGAATTGATTGCTCATAAATATCACATTTACTTACATTTACTATGGTTATGGTCTTACTAGAGAGGTTTGCAATATAGTGCATAGAAGTTAAAGAAGGATCAAATGCATTAATGTTTCAGATCCACTGGAAAAAAGTATATGTCATTTCAATTTTGCCCTTTGGCCACCTGCATTTAGAATGTTCACGTTTTAGGATCGAAAGACCTACACCCTCGCTTTTAATTGATGATTAATTTTCAAGAGTTTTATGAGTTGTAATTTTGGTTGGATAGAAAATTGTTTAAGATGAAACAATGGTTTTTTGTTTTGTTTTGTTTTTAAACACTGATTTTCATTACCTTGGTAAAAAATTTCATGGCCTAACACTTAGGCAGTTCTCATGGCACACTGGTGGATTCCCCACTGGTGGCAGCACCTTATCCTTGGGCCTCTGAGTTCAAATCCAGACCTAAGAAGAATGGGGTGGGAGTGCCAGGATCTTGGGGAGGGGAGTTGCCTATCTTGTGGCATTAGAGGTCTGGCCCCTTCTACCCATCTTTGCTTCAGTGTCGGGCTCTGGCATTTTTCAAAGGACTTGAGTCCTTTTCCCTGCCTCCCCACATCAACCTGACTCCCTGGATAGGAATCTCAGTACAGACATGCTGGGGGCTTGTGCCAGGAACACACTGCTTACACCAGCACACCTCTCTGAGCTCTTGTTCAATCTGAATCATCTCCATGGGGTGTTCTCTTTCAGCTCAGAAAACTTCATGAAACAAACAGGCCACTTAATGATGCTCTCAGCCTTGTACACTTTCTCTTCATGAGATCTGGATGCAACAAACCAGTTGCTAGTGACTCATTTCCTACACTACTACAAGATAGCACTAAGTTGAGAAGACTTTTCTGTTTAAAGGATGATTCTACGTGCTCTGAACTCTACATCTACCTGGATTGTTTTGAAATTTGATGTGTTGTGGGACATGGGGCAGGTTAGTGATCCAAATTTCTAATAACTAACAAATTTATTTATCACATGAGCTTTTGGGGGTAGAATCCAGCTTCATCAGACACATGAAATGGAGGTTATAGTATGAAAGGGGATGTAAAAATGTAGAGAAAGGAATGTCACAAGGTCTGTTCAGCTTTTTTTTCCCGGCAAACCAAGCAAGTAGTTTGGATTTAAATGGTATGTAGAATAACAGATAAGAAGGTGGGAAGGTTAAAAGAGGGAAAGATCACCTTTTGTAATGAATGAGCCAGTTCAAATCTCCATTCCGACACAATACAATGGTGTCAAATTTGCATATGAATTCTAATTCTGCTGTTTCCCTTTGCAGCTTTGATTTGAAGTTTTTCTCTTGAAGCACTGTAACTGATGTCTTTCACTCCTTGTTTGTTTTGCTGAGCTAGACAACACGGCTACCCCTCTCAAATCTCTAATGTATATTCATGCTACTTTACACACTAAAGACATTTGTATAACAGTTTTATGTGTCAGGAAAACTTCCAAAGCTTGATTCACCCCTGTATGTGTACAAGGTTTGGAAACTCTACATCCTTCTGTCCATAGCCACTGTGGTGTGCTGTAAAACATTTGTGAAGGAAGAGGCCAGTATAAATAACCCATTTGAATGACCTGAGTTTTTTTCCTACCCAGATTTCTGGACTAGTCACTATTTTCATGGTAGTCTTTGCTTTTTTCTTATACAAAATATGCTGTCATTGGTGCATCAAATGCAGTGAAAGAGAGAAGACATGTGAAAAAATTGAAATGGGGGATATCTTGAACATAAAGCAAAAATATATGCAGAAATTATTGACAGACATCCTGGAACGTCCCATCTCAGTTTGTTTGGACAAAGTTTTGGAAACTATACAAAAAAATGACTTACGCTCCTGAACTAGAGTGACCAGATTGCAAGTGTGAAAAATTGGGACAAGAGGGAGGAGTAATACGGTCCTATAGATCTTAATATTGGGACCACTGGTCACCTTATTCTGAACAGACACCAGAGAGCTACAGGTTAGGTACTAATTTCAAATATTCCTGTAATCTGTATGGAAAAGGCTGCAGCCCACCTTTACATAAGTGTCCTGTATTAACAGAACAGCACCAAAACAATTTTTTAAAAAGAACAACTATATGACATACTGTACCCCACATACACCCTTATGGTGTGATTTGTGTTTCATTCATGTTCACCTCTACAGTGTAACTGTATTTTCTGATGTATGTCATGAACGGTGTCTCTGGAATGCTCATGACATACTGCACATTGTTATGGTAGCATGCTTCCTGCAATGTCACATGTGTACAGACATGAAACTCTGCTAAGTCATATCCCCAAATGTGTGTCTCACATCGCTTAAACAGTTCTGAACAAACAGAAAACTGAAGGTACATGGGAACAATGCACTGGCCTGAGCATCTGCAAGTACTTTGGCTCAAGTGGAAGGAACCATGTTCATTGCTGGACATGGCTGATCACCTGACCCCACGGGGGGTCGAGGAAACATGTTAAAAGAAAGGCCTCTTTGTCTTGGGTCCTCACATGGCAGAAAATAGGATTCTCTTAAAATTGACTATATTATGTTAGGTGACTAAAAACCTCTGGATGTTCAACAAGAAATGTCTTCCACAAGCTGAATAAATACCTTTTAAAAATTCACAAATAATTTAGAAATACCAGCATTGAAAAAACAAGAAAAAGCCCTATAGATGTCTGGGAATCTGCTCCTCAGGGCATGTTCTGTTCATCGTACATTAAAAACTTAAGAAAATATCCCTGGTTCTGAGAATTTTTCTTGCCTTTGCCACACATTTCTTCTGCTCAGCTCTTTTTGTTGCTTGGCGTCCTGGAAGATTTCAGCAGACTTTTGCAGATGCATGCGATGACTCTTCTCCCAATCATCTACCATTGCTGGTTTCACGAAAGAACTAGCAGAGGCTCCTTGTTGAGATTTCCATTTGATGCTGAAAGTGCAGCTTTCTTCTCACCAGAAAATTCTTGTTTAGTTGCTCAGGACTATTCTCTATGGCTATGTCTACACTTGTTAATTTAAGTCGACTTAGCATGTCCACACTCAAATTTTAAGTCGACTTAGAGGGGACCCTACAAAATCGACCTAGATCGTCCACACTGGATGCCTAGGTCGACTTCTAGGGGCTAGGTGGACCTGGGACAGGTCCACGGTGGCGGGGAAGCACCCCTTGCCAAGTGCCGGGGGCTCAGCCTTTGCCCCATTGTACCTGGGTACAATGGGGCAAAGGGGGACAGGGACCCTGGCAGGGCATAGGGGTGTGGGGGGGCACACCAGGCTGTGGCTGTGCCAGCCACACTGGCAGGGAGGGCAGTGGGGAAGCCCTGGAGCCGCCTAAGTCGACTTAAAGTTGACTTAGGGCTACTCCACGTCCACACTGGCTAAGTCGATTTTCTAAAGTCGACTTAGCCAGCAAAGTCGACTTAAAATGAGGTTTAGTAAAGTCAACTTAATTTTTCCTTAAGTTGGCTTAAGCAGCTGCTTAAGTCGACTTAAGGAAAGTGTAGTGTAGACACAGAGTAAATTAAGTCGACTTAAGCAAGCTTAAGTCGACTTAATTTGTAAGTGTAGACGCACCCATAGTGCTTTCCAAGCACGTAGGCTGGTATACAACTTTTCTAAGATGTCCATATGCCTAATGCATACTCAGGAGGGGTTTCTGTCCCCTTTCTTTTTTGTATTTACCCACCTATTAAAGTTGGGGTGCCCTTCTCCTATAGGTTATTAGCCTTTTACCTCAAGCTTATTAGAATATACATCACTCCATTGCCATGGCAATCTGGTGGTCAGACATCCATGGATGTTCCCCTACTAAAACATCCAGAGGCTGATACTAAAACATGTTTCTGATATAATTTTATACAAAAATCCTCTTCACATAATATTCCTAATTCCCTAATACTTCAGAGTCACTTACTCATATTGAAATAAACAGAGTCCTGTGGCACTTTTAAAGACTAACCTAGTGAGGAGGGCTTTAAACTAGGTTTGAAGGGGGAAGGTGACCAAAGTCCACAGGTAGAGCCCTGCGCGTATACAAATATGTGAATCCGTATCCGATCTGCATCTGCAAGAAATGGTCTATGGATATCCGCGTTGTATCCGCGGATGCGGATATAATGCAGATATCTGCGGATATCTGCGTATTTGCAGGGCACTAGCCCTGTACAGATAAAAATATGTGGATCCGTATCCGATCTGCATCTGCAAGAAATGGTCTGCGGATATCCACATTGTATCGGCGGATGCGGATATCTGCGGATTTGCAGGGCTGTACCCACAGGTAAGTCACAGTGAGGGAGTTCTGAGGGAAGGGATGGACTTGGGGGGAGCCGGGACTGTAACAGCAGGGTGGGGAAGGAGGACACCGGGAGTAATTGCAAGGAGGAAGATGCAACAGGAGAGATAATCAACAGGGCAAAGTAGGGCAATTGGCCCGGTATTTTAAGTGTCTGGACACAAATGCGAGGAGCCTGGGAAACAAGCAGGAAGAATTGGTAGTACTGGCACAGACAAGGAACTATGATGTAATTGGAATAACAGAGACATGGTGTGATAGCTTGCATGACTGGAGCACTACCATGGACAGGTATAAATTGTTCAGGAAGGAGAGGCAGGGAAGAAGAGGTGGAGGAGTAGCGCTATAGGTAAAGAGCTGTATGACTGCTTGGAGGTCTACTATGAAAGTGGAAACAAGCCGGTTGAAAGTCTGTGGGTTAAGTTTAGAGGAGAGTGCAACAAGGGGGATGTCGTGGTGGGTGTCTGCTACAGACTGCCAGACAAGAAGGAGGAGGTGGATGAGGCGTTCTATGGACAACTAACAGAAGTTTCCAGATCGCAGACCCTGGTTCTTATGGGGGACTTCAATTATCCTGACATCTGCTGGGAGGGCAATACAGCAGTGCACAGGCAATCCAGGAAGTTTTTGGAGAGTGTTGAGGACAACTTCCTGGTACAAATGCTGGAGGAACCAACTAGGGGCCTTGCACCTCTAGACCTGCTGCTCACAAACAGAGAAGAATTGATCGGGGAAGTAGAAATGAATGGCAACCTGGGCAGCAGTGACCATGAGATGGTAATGTTCAGGATCCTGATCAATGGAAGAAAGGAAAGAAGCAGAACACACACCCTAGACTTCAGAAAAGCAGATTTTGGCTCCCTTAAGGAACTGATGGGCAGGATCCCTTGGGAGGCTGATCTGAAGAGGAAAGGTGTCCAAGACAGCTGGCTGTATTTTAAAGAAACCCTGTTAAAGGCACAGGAAGATAACATTCCGATGTGCAGAAAGAACAGCAAATGTGGATGGCGCCCGGCGTGGCTTAGCAGAGAACTCTGTGGTGAGCTGAAACACAAAAGGGAAGCTTACAATAAGTGGAAGCTTGGACAGATGACAAGGGAGGCGTATAAAGATATTGCTCGGGACTGCAGGGATAAAATCAGAAAGGCCAAAGGACAATTGGAGTTGCAGCTAGCAAGAGATGTGAAGGATAACAGAAAGGGGTTCTACAAGTATGTCAATAACAAGAAGAGGATCAGGGATGGTGTAGGTCCCTTACTGAATGGGGCAGGCATCCTCGTGGTGGATGATGCGGAAAAGGCTGAAGTACTCAATGCTTTTTTTACTTCAGTCTTCACAGGGAGGGTCATCTCCCAGGCTACTACACGGGGTAATGCAAAATGGAGAGAAGAAGAGCGGCCCTCAGTGATGGAAGGTCAGGTTAGGGACTACCTAAAGAAGTTGGATTTGCACAAGTCTATGGGGCCAGATGAACTGCATCCGAGGGTGCTGAGGGAGTTGGCCGATGTGATTGCAGAGCCGTTGGCCATTATCTTTGAAAACTCGTGGCGAACGGGGGAGGTCCTGGAGGATTGGAAAAAGGCAAATATAGTACCTATCTTCAAGAAAGGGAAGAAGGAGGATCTGAGGATCTACAGACCTGTCAGCCTCATCTCAATCCCTGGAAAAATCATGGAGCAGGTCCTCAAAGAATCCATCCTGAAACACTTGGAGGAAAACAGAGTGATCAGTAACAGTCAGCATGGATTCACCAAGGGCAAATCATGCCTGACCAACCTGATTGCCTTCTATGATGAGATGACTGGATTTGTGGATGTGGGAATAGCCGTTGATGTGGTATACCTTGACTTTAGAAAGGCTTTTGATACGGTTTCCCACAGCATTCTCGTCGGCAAGTTAAGGAAGTATGGGTTGGAAGACTGGACTGTAAGGTGGATAGAAAACTGGCTAGATCAACAGGCTCAGTGAGTAGGAATCAATGGCTCAATGTCTAGTTGGCAACCAGTAATGAGTGGAGTGCCCCAGGGGTCGGTCCTGGGACTGGTTCTGTTCAACATCTTCATTAATGATCTCGATGATGGGATAGATTGCATGTTTAGTACGTTCATGGATGACACCAAGCTGGGGGGAATGGTAGACACGCTGGAGGGCAGGGACAGGATTCAGGGAGACTTAGACAAATTGAAACACTGGGCCAAAAGAAACCTCATGAGGTTCAACAAGGACAAGTGCAAAGTCCTGCACTTAGGATGGAAAAATCCCATGCACTGCTACAGGCTGGGGACCGATCGGCTAAGTAGCAGCGCTGTAGAAAAGGACCTGGGGCTTATGGTGGACGGGAAGCTGGATATAAGCCAACAGTGTGCCCTTGTTGCCAAAAAGGCCAGTGGCATATTAGGCTGCATCAGTAGGAGTGTTGCCAGCAGATCGAGGGATGTGATAATTCCCCTCTATTCGACACTGGTGAGGCTGCATCTGGAATATTGTGTCCAGTTTTGGGCTCCCCACTACAGAAAGGATGTGGACAAATTAGAAAGAGTCCAGCGGAGGGCAATGAAAATGATGGGGGCGCTGGGGCACATGACTTACGAGGAGAGACTGAAGAAACTAGGCTTATTTAGTCTGCAGAAGAGAAGACTGAGGGGAGATTTGATAGCAACCTTCAACTACTTGAAGGGGTGCTCCAAAGAGGAGGGAGCTAGGCTGTTCTCAGTGGAGACAGAGGACAGAACAAGTAGCAATGGTTTGAAGTTGCAGCTGGGGTAGTCGAGGTTGGATATTAGGAAAAACTTTATCACTAGGTGGGTGTTGAAGCATTGGAATGGGCTACCTAGGGAGGTGGTGGAATCTCCGTCTTTGGAGATATTTAAGGTTTGGTTAGACGAAACCTTGGCTGGGATGATTTAGTGGAAGTGGTCCTGCTTTTAGCAAGGGGTTGGGCTAGATGACCTCGGGAGGTCCCTTCCAGCCCTATGATTCTATGATTCTATTCTATGATTTATTTAACACATGAGCTTAGGTGGGAGAAATTTCTCCCACGAAAGCTCATGCATTAAATAAATGTGTCAGTCTTTAAAAGTGCCACAGGACTCCTTGTTTGCTTTGCTGAACTAGGCTAACACAGCTCCCCCTCTGGAACTTACTCATATTAAGGTTCACAGGGATTAAAGCTTCACGGTAACAGCTCAAGCTATTGTCTTACAAGCCGTAGGCAGGCAGGCTCATTGCTTAACTTACGCCTTATCTAGCAAATCCTGATAGGCTACAAAAAGGTAAAAGTGGGGCTGGAAAATGCTGAGGCAAAAGCTTGGAAACATCAGATGATGCCTGAAGAAATGTAGCCACCAGGTCAGCCAGAGGCCAGGGGGAAACTGGCGGTGTACTATCCCGCTTCTGGGCCCAACCACTCCAGCTGTCTCAGGAAGCCACTAGGACCCAGAGTTTCCCAGCAGGCAAAGCGTAGGTGCCTGCAGCACTTGTGAGAACAAATAAAGCACAAGAAGGTCCCTCAGGGATTTGAGCTCAGCAGCTTATCCCCAGCTTCAGGGCAGCTCTGAGGCCACCTCAGCTTATGTTGGGAGAATTAGCTGCTACGGTCGCCAATTCTCTCCTCCCACCTCTATATTTCTCTGCTCTGCTCACAGCCCTCACCTTCTTAGGAAATGGTCTGGTGGCCACACAGGAGAACAGGGGGTGTTTGTATTTCCTGGGGCTGCTTCAGCATAACTTGGCTTCCATCTCACTTCCTAATGCTGACGTGGAGACTTTGTCATGGTTATTTTTAGTGCAGATCACGGACAGGTTGTGGGCACGCAGCAGAAATTCACAGAGCCCGGGACCAGCCGATGACTTTACTAAAAATAGCCAGCGGAGCAGTGCTGCTTGGGGGGATGGAGGGGGAATGACAGCTGGAGCCCCCTGTGGAGGACCTCCACCACCACAGAAGGGAGGCTCACAGCCACAGGTCCAGCCATGGGGCAAGTGCACGCAGCCCTGGTTCCAGCTCCCCTGCAGGCATGGGACAGGGGTGCACAGCCCTGGCTGCAGGTGTTGGGCAGGGCGGTTATTTTGGTTTTTAGATTCTGGGGTCAAATCATGTCTTGTTCTACTTAAAAAATCTGTGTCAATGCTGACACTCTTCAGACAGTTTGGTACTCTCTCAAATGAGGAAAACTCAAAACCCATTTCTAAAGCCCAGCTGAAAGAACACCATTTTGACTCCTTTTGAGGACATTGCTCCTCCAAAATTCAACCTCAATTTCTGACTTGTTTTCCTTGCCCCACATAGAGTCATAGAAGATGAGGGTTGGCAGGGACCCCAGGAGGTATCTAGTTCAACTGCCTGCTCCAAGGGGGACCAAGCCTAACTAACCCATCCCCATCAGGGCTTTTCCAAGCCAGGCCTTAAAAACCTCTAAGGTTCTGCCCATGGGAAGTCCCTTTTAGCTGGTTGACGTTTTCCCTCCAAACATGATGAGGGGTGTGGAACAGCTTTCATATGAGGAGAGATTAATAAGCTTGGAAAGGAGACAACTAAGCGTGGAAGTTATAGAGGTCTATAAAACCATGACTGGTGTGGAGGAAGTAAATAAGGCAGTGTTATTTACTCCTCATCACCCCTCCCATCTCCCTAGGTAACCCATTCCAGTGCTTCCCATCCTCCTAGGGAAAAAAGGTTTTCCTAATATCCAACCTAGTTATTGCTGCCACTGAGAACAGCCCAGCTCCATCCTCTCAGGAACTCCAGGTAGTTGAAGGGGTATCCACCCCCAACTCACTCTTCTCTTCTGCAAACCAAACAAGCCCAGATCCATCAGCCCCTCCCATCTCTGTTTTCTTTTTTTTGGTAGCAAAAAGCTGTTTAGTTTCCTGGCCTTTTCCATGCCAATGAGGATGGTTCTGCTTCCCTAGGAGCAAGAGGACTGATGGAGAAACTGAGGCATGGAGTGGGGTGACTGGCCCATGGGTTGCAAAGCACATTGGTGGCAGCGGAGGACACAGAACTGGCGAAGATGAAATTGCCCTAAGCCCAGCGCTGGAGAGGATTGTTTCCCTTCCTCTTAGATAGGGCAGGGGGAGGAAACACATCCCTTTCTGGGGGGTGGGCAGACCATCCATAGCCCAGTAAGAGGGAAATTGCTCCCACAAACACCAGAGCCCCAGTGGCAATGGGACCTTGCATTGTGGCAGTTAGCCAGGCCCCTGCAGCACCCCAACTGCTCTATAACCCCAATAGGGGCTCAACAGTCCTGGCCTGTGGGATACTCTGAGGTGGGTGTCTCAATAATTAAATATTCGGCGAAGAACAGCCCCTGCCTCCTAGGTGAATGCGTGATCTCCTGGCTTGTCAGTCATTCCTGCTCTTCTTGACCTGGTCAGTAACCCTGGCAGTGGTGTATTCTTCAAGGCAGCAGGGCTTCCCTTTCCTCCTTGCCTATCTCTCGTGGATGGGGGGGAGGGGAGGCAGGGGCAGGGCTGTTTCTGCCTTCTTTATGGTGCAAGGATTGTTCCAGGCTCCGGGGGGAGAATAGGACCTAAGGGATACAGCAGAGGAAGGGTCTGGGAATTAGTGCTCCTGGGTGCTCTCTGGAGCTGCTCCATGCCTCATCTGCCCTTCATTCCAGCCTCTGGGGCTGCTCTTTGTGAACAAACAAGATGACATTGAGATTTTAGGCCTACCCTGGAGGATCAATTTCTCCTCCTCCAAATAGAGTAGGTGAGCCACCTGGGCCAGTGGGGAACTGTATCCTGGGGAAGGGAGGACGGCGTGATGGGAGATCTCCCAGGAGGACAGGAGGCATTTGTGAACCTGTCACCACCTCTGAGCTCTGGGACTGCAAAGCCAAGCTTTAATTAATGTTATCTCATTGCGGTCTCCCAGGGTTGATTAACGCTGGCTCTGCTGCCCCACAGGCCCATTTCCCGGGGTTCCTCTTTGCTGGGGGTGGCCATTCCTCTCCAGATACCAGGGGAGGCAAGCAGTCATCCTACTAGTCAGAGGTGAGGCAAGGTATTAGTGGAGGAGAGGGGTGTTGGGCAGGGCAGATCAGGGAGCAGGGGAGAGCCAGGGATCAGAGTGTTGGGTGGATGGGGGAGCAAGGGAGAGCCAGGGAGCAAATAGACAGGACTGAGAAGACCCAGCAAGTGGGGCAGATGGGAGCATGGATAAAGGGAGGGCTGGACAGCCAGAACAAAATTTTCTGCTCTGGTATCTCAGTTCCGGTAAGTCCCATGCTCTGCGGAGCCATCTCTGAACAGAGCAGTTCTGTCCTGGCTTTTCATCCTACCTTGCCTGGGATCAGGATGGGCTTTCTACAGAACTTCCTCTAAGATGCTCCAGGCTCTCCCCATCCTGCTCCACTCAGCCACAAGCTCCATTGTTTTCCCAGGGACCATTAATTTCCCGGGGAGATCATCTCCGTATGTCATGGTGAGCTTGATGGAAGATGAGTGTTTGCCTTTCTATGAGAAATATTGATGGAAAGCAAATTTTCTTCTAATATTTTCAAGATTTTCAAGGGAAACCCAGCATTCTTCCATGGAAAATGGGCACTTTTTATTTAAAAAACAACCCCCTCCCCAATTTTCCAGGATGGTGTGTGTGTGTGTGTGTGTGTGAGTGTGTGTGTGTGTGTGTGAACCTATTTGGTTTGAAATTCCTGACAACTGAAAACAAGACGTGGACATTTTTTGAGCAAATGGTTTGGCTAGAGGAGGAAAAATAATGACCCTGCATTGGAATTTGAAAATTTCTCATGAAAAATGTTACTTCTCTCTGAATTTAAAGTTCCTGTTCTGTAAATTAGGGATGAGAGAATCCCATGACATCTTTTCTCTATCTTGTTCATTGTTAGATCATGGTCCCTCTTATCCTCCCCCTTCTTCCCAAGCGGGTGCTCACAGGAGTGGCCAGATTGGGTCAGAACCAAAGTCCATCTAGCCCAAGAACCATCTCTGACCACATTCTGTAGAGGCAGGTGAAAGAACTCACAGTAGAAGGTGGGGATCTGCCACCCTGAAGATTTCCTCCAGAGCTGTAATAGCTAAAGGTTTTCTATAGACCTGAAATATTCAACCATAAAGTTTAACATTCATCCCACAAATTTTTTAGCATGAGCTAACTTGGGATGTTCCTCGTACCCAAAGAAATATTCAGTTCCTCTTTGAGTCTCACTAAGTTTTAGTGTCAACACCATCGAGTGGCAGTGAGTTCCGCAGTCTATTCACACATCAAGTGAATGACAACAGAGTCCTGTGGCACTTTTAAAGACTAACAGATTTATTTATCGCATGAGCTTTCGTGGGAGAAAATCCCACTAGTTATGGCAAACTTTTCACACCCTGCCCCTCCCTTTCTCTGTGCATTTCCTGCCCTCCCCAAACCTCCAGCAGCTCCAATTCTCCTATGCATTGACTGGCTCTCTTCTTCCAGACAGAGCCCACCACCTGTTATAAGGGTGAGAAGGGCAACTTGAGAAATTTTAGAAGGGGCTTTTTCCCATTTTTCCTAGCCCCCCCAGACATTCAAAGTCCTGCCACCCTGGGGAAACCCTCAGGCCACACTGACACAACACAGTTCTGTCAACCAAATTCAGCTTTCATCAACAAAACAGGAATTTATGAGGAGATTTTAAATGGACATTGGAGAGAAATTGCGGTAAGAGCAGTAGAGGAGAACAGAGAAAAGTGACAATAATTTGCGAGACAAGGGGGGAATCTACATGGACTTTATATTTGCAAGTGATAATTGGGGAAAATCTTATCAGCCTTTGAGGGACAAGTGGCAAGATCAGAGAGGATTTTATTAAACCACCCTCCCCATGTCACCTACCTGTCTGCCCTGTGGATTCCTGACTGCACAGAGACAGCTCGATCCACCTCCTTTCAGACTATCGGTCCCCTTCCTCTATCTCTGCCTTGTCTTTCACCCCTCTTCTCTTCCAGGCACACAAAGCGGCAACCCCACCTTATTTCCTTGTTCCATCTAAGTCTCCCCAGTTTTGCTTCGGGGCAGATCCTGCAATAGAGGGCAGCAGCTTCACTGTCGTTAAGGCCCTGACCACCTGGCCTCATTAACAATAAAGGAGCAGATCCCCAGGGACACCAGATAGGAGGTGCCCGGAGCCACTAGTGCAGAGAATTCCCTTCTTCCTCATCCCCAGTGCTTTCCCCCAAGGCCACAAATTACCTGCTGTCTCTGGCTGAGGGTGGCTGTCGCACAGCCCAGGGCTGCCCCAGCTGGAGAAAATCCCCCCTGGGCTGAGCAAGAGGAGGAGCTTTGCTGAACGTCTCTCTCCCTGGCCCTGGGGAAGCAGCAGCCTTTTGTGTTTTCCAAAGCCAGCCAGGAGCTGCCCCCAGGCTTCTGTCCTTTGTTCTCCCAGCTTCCTTCCTGCCAGCACCTCCGCCTTGCTCCCAGCTGCTCCAGCCCCTTCCTGTCCCCTTCCAAACCAACCCTGCCTGCAGCTGGCTGCTACATTCACTCCCAAGGATTTCCCCAGCTGTGCAGTCTTCTCTGCTCTTCTTCCTGCATCTGCCAGCCCCAGGTGCCTTCACTGACCTACACACAGGCTTGCCCACCTGCTGGGGGCGGGCAGGGGGCAGAGCGAAGGCCCTTCAAGACAGGAGAGCGACTCCCATCTACACTGCAAAATGAGGTTGAGCTCATTTAAGTTGACCTCAGCCCCAGGTTGCGGTCAGTGTCCACACATGCCCCTCCTTGTGCGGGTTGCACACAGCCTCATCAGCCGCGCTTGCTCCATTTCGCAGTGTGGGGGCCCAGCCAGCCCAGTGTGGGATGCTCTCAGGGTGCTGCAGGCAGAGACCAACCTGGGGCAGCTGCTGTGCCAGGTGCTTCCTTACCCAGCTGGGGCAAAGTGCCAGCAGTTGCACCAGGCCTCTCTGCTCCCCTGAGGCTGGGCAAGGAGAGAGGGTTGGGGAGTCAGGAGTAGGGGAGGCCCTGGAACACCCCATGGCTGGGGAAAGGGCAGCAGAGAAGGGCTGTCTTTGAGAGAGGAGGGGAGATGATGATGTGGGAAGCGGATGAGCAGGGACTGGTCAGTGCCCTGTCAGGGGGAGGAGGAGGCAGGGTAATGATGGATTTTCTGCCCATTGCCATGGAATAAATAGGCCCCAGGGCCCAAGGGGTTAGTCTGCCCCCTCACTGCTCAGCACTGACCAGTTCAATGTGGGGCAAAGTCTGACTAGGAACAGGGACTGGGTGACAGGATGGATTTCCTGGTCCATCCATTCCCTCTGAAACACCTGGCACCAGCCACTGTGGGAAGACAGGATGCTGGGCTAGATGGACCATTGTTTGGACCCAGCATGGCTGTTGGTATGCTCTTAGTAGCACAGAGACCACTGCTGGCAAACACACCATTCCACATCTGGTCAGCCTTTTATTACAGAAACAGGCAAAGATGGGGAACAAGTGAAAGCAGGCACAGTGTAAAGTTAAGGCAAGTTTTCACTGCAGCCATTGGGTTTTTAGCTGCAGAGAGTGGCTACAGGAAACCTCCTGTCTACTACAGACGGCACTGTCCTCTTTGGCGAAGAGAATTGAGGTGAAATGGGCTGAGAATGGGGTTAAAATCCAGTCCCAGTAGAGGAAACAAGGAGAGGAAACAAGAAACCTAACTTCTGTCTCCAGTGCTAGCCTGCCCTTGTAACCTCCCAGTGGAGGAACACAGGCCTAGTTCACCATAGCATCAACTACTCCCAGCCTGGCAAGCTGGTAGGAACATCAGTCTGGTTTTCAGGCCCTTGCTTTGAGCTGCCTCCCTACTCACAGGCTCCCAGCCACGTTGCAAAAGAGGCAGCCTTAGTGATTTCTAGATCCACACTTCACTTGGTTACCAGGCATGACTTCAGCTCAGTGTTTGAGGGAAATCAGTAGGCCTGTTGGATGTGGACCCCAATTCACCCAATTTTGTCTCAGAGGAGAAAAAAACCAGGTGTTGCAACAAAGAAGAGCCTAAAGGGGAAATGTTCCCCAGACACACCTTGTGTGGGAGGTGCAACGACAGAGCCACAGGCTAGACTTACACGCCTCAACCCAGGACCTTCCTCCCTGCCCTCCACAGGGCTGCAGCCACCTCCTTGTTCCTCAGGCTGTAGATGAGGGGGTTCAGGGCGGGTGCCACCGTGGTGTAGAAGATAGCCACTTGCCAATCACGCCCCAGGGCGTAGCTGGAGGCTGGGCGGAAGTAGATCCAGGCCACGGTGCCGTAGAAGAGTGTCACCACAGTCAGGTGGGAGCCGCAGGTGGAGAGGGCCTTGCGCAGGCCGTGGACAGAGCGCAGGCGGCCCACGGCGACTCCGATGCGGATGTAGGAGGCCAGGATGAAGGCGAAAGGCGCCAGCACGACCAGGA
Source organism: Pelusios castaneus (assembly GCA_007922175.1). Taxonomy (NCBI): domain Eukaryota; kingdom Metazoa; phylum Chordata; order Testudines; family Pelomedusidae; genus Pelusios; species Pelusios castaneus. Next base: position 422,250 of record ML685970.1, read on the forward strand.
GGCCCTCGGTGATGACCACCAGCTCATTGGAGAAGGGACGGGTGCAGGAGAGGTGCAGCAGTGGTGGCACATCGCAGAAGAAGTGCCGCAGACGCTGGCCACAGTAGTGCAGCCGGGCGGCCATGACGGTGTGGAGCAGGGAGTGGGGAATCACCATGGCCCAGGAGGCGGCCACCAGCTTGAGGCACAAGGGCCGTGTCATTACGGCGGCGTAGCGCAGCGGGTCACAGATGGCCACATAGCGGTCGTAGGCCATGGCAGCCAGCAGATAGCCCTCCATGTTGCCCACAGCCAAGAAGAGAAACAGCTGGGCCATGCAGCTGGCAAAGGGGATGGCCCGGTGCTGGGTCAGGGCCTGCACCAGGGCCTGGGGCAGGGTAATGGAGGTGAAGCTCATGTCCACCACGGCCAAGTGGCTGAGGAGGAAGTACATGGGGCTGCGGAGCCGAGGGTCAGCCCACACCGCGCCCAGCAGCAGGGAGTTGCCCACCAGGTTCACCAGATAGGTGGCCAGGAGCCCAGTGAAGATCAGCGGCTGCAGATCCCGGCGTTCAGACAGGCCAAGGAGCACAAACTCCGAGACGGATGTCCAACTGGCATTGCCCATGGCGTGGGGGTGCAGCGGCACCTGAGCAGGGGCGAGGAGGGAGTCAGCAGTGGGCACAGGATGGGAATAAGTGTGTGGATTTTTGTTTGAGTTATGTGTCCGACCCTGTCCCAATCCACTGAGCAGGACTACCCACTGGGGGAAGACACTGACTTCCTGCCTGAGACCAGGAGCTAAGGAAACAGTGTCTGCGTCACCCATGCTGCCTGTGATGGAACCAGAGAATCTAACAAGGCTGCAGGAATCCACACATGTGAAAGGAAGACCCTGCCTTGTCAGTGGAAGAACTCTGGAACAGCACACGAGCTGGCAAACATCTGGCAAGGGGGCAAAGGGATACAAAGGAAGGGCAGGTGGGAAGAGACACGTCTGAAGATAGACTCAATACATGAACTGTCTGTGGGATTATAACCTATGAACTCGTTTCTGGAGAGAACTTTTGCAACTCAGCGTACCCATCTCTACTATAAAACAGACCCATAGACTCTATTCTTATCCATATGTATAATGATCTTATAACAAATACTTTCTCCTCTTCTTTTTTAAAATAAATACTAGTTTAGTTCATAAGAGTTGGCTGTGAGCATGAACTGGGGTCAGATCTGAAATATTCATTGACCTGGTTGGTAATGGTGTCTGGTCCTTTGGAACTTTTTTATATAATGGACAGGATTTTCAGGGATCCCCATTGTATTCAACCTGGCTATCTGGGTGGAAGCACGGGGCTGGGTTGCTTTAAGGAAACAGTGGTTTTGGCTTCTGGGCAACCAGTAAGGTACTTGTAGAAACTGTTTTGTTGCTGGCTGGGGGAATATAATTGTTAGAAAGAACCACCAGTTTTGGGGGGTTGCCTGCCCCATTCTTTGCAGTTTACCCTGACTGAGCAATCTCAGTGTGCATCCCCTGCCAAGACCAAGGCCATATACCGCTTAACCCTTCCTTTGCTAACCTAACAAGATTGAGCTCCTAGGATGCATCTACACTTACAAATTAAGTTGATTTAAAGAGGCTTAAGTCAACTTAAAATACTCCACGTCTACAGTGGACTTTCCTTAAGTCAACTTAAGCTGCTCCTTATGTCAAATTAAGGAAAAGTTAGTTCAAATTAATAACACCTTGTTTTAATTCAAACTAGCGCTTAAGTCGACTTAATAAAGTCAACTTAAGCCAGTGGAGACGGGGATTAGCGCCTTGATGGAGCTTATTAAGTCGACTTAAAATGTTAAGTTGACTTAATAAGGTCGAAAAGGGGCCACGTCTACACTTGAAAAGTTAAGTTGACTTTTGTTACTTCAACTTAATAAGGTCCACTTTAAGTCAACTTAAAGTTGACCTTATTAAGTTGACTTCATAAAGTCGACCTAACTTTTCAAGTGTAGACATAGCCCTAGAGTCTCTCATTCTAAGGCAGGTTTTCTTATCCTTTAATCATTCTCTTGATCTTCTCTGAACCCTCTCCAATTTGCCATCCTCTTTCTTGACCAATGGACACTAGAACTGGAGACATTTTTCTAGCAGGTTTCCACCTGTGCCAAATAAAGAGGGGATAGAATCTCCCTGCTGTTAGGTTCCCTTTTTTATATGTTCTGTTTATACCAACAGCCACGCCAGGTGCTTGTCCTCTCCATCCTGCTCTCATGTACCCATTGGCCTGACTTTATGCCCATAACAAGTGTCTTTTAGCTAGTTGATGTTCTCCCTCAAAACATGATGAGGGGTATGGAACAGCTTCCATATGAGGAGAGATTAATAAAACTAGGAGTTTTCAGCTTGGGAAGGAGACAGCTAAGGAGGAATGTAATAGAGGTCTATAAAACCATGACTGGTGTGGAGGAAGTAAATAAGGCAGTGTTATTTACTCATCATCAACAAGAAATAGGGGTCACCCAATGAAATGAATAGGCAGCAGGTTTAAAACAAATAAAAGGAAGTATTTCTTCACACAACACACAGTCAACCTGTGGAACTTCTTACTAGAGAATGTTACTGAGGCCAAGATTATAATGGGGTCCAAAAAACTAGATAAATTCATGGAGGATAGGGTGATCAGTGGCTATTAGCCAGGATGGGTAGGTATGCAAAACCATGCTCTGTTCTGTTCATTCCCTCTGAAGCCCCTAGAATTAGCCACTGTCAGAAGACAGGATACTGGGTTAGATGGACCATTGGTCTGATCCAGTCTGGCTATTCTTATATTCTTATAATTTCTACAACAAAAAAAATAGCCACAAAAGCTTGTCATGGAAAGGAAGATGTTCATGGCACAGTTTCATGTAGGACAAAGTTTTCTGGGGGGTTTTTATACAAAAACAGAAACAAAAGTGAAAAATAAAAATTGGTAAACGATTTTGTTTTCTATATAATTCTGGAGGGTTTCATTAAAAGGTTTCCTTTTCTGGAAGCTGTTTTGGAAAATGAAAACTGTTCCTCAAAAGACATTTTTCAACATCAAACATTTTCATTTAAAAAAGAGATCTTTGAAAACAGATCTTTTTGTTTGCTTTTGGGGGTTTTGGGGTGTTTATTTATATAAAAGCAGAACATTTTCTTTTTGGTGGTATGTTTTGATGACAATGACTTTTCTCAGTCTTTCACAGGAAATCAAATGGCCCCACTGACTTGAATGGGGCTCTGTGCATACGTGAGGCTCATGCTATTTTGCCAACTGCAACTCTTCCAGAAACATGCATTCAGGCCCCCCAATACTTACAAGATTTTCTTAAAATCATTAGATTTTTCACAAAAATCAAAGTTGGGTCCTTTTCATCCCCCTTCTGGGGTTTTGAGCTGTCAGGGACACAGTTCCAAGTTTTTCTCCTCAACCACAAGGACCAAAAACTAATTTTTGAGGAATGGGGCAAACAGTGCTAAAGTGGACCTGGGGATAACATGAGAGAGCTGCCTGTGATGACAGAATTGGACCAAAAAGGGCTCTTCCAGCCCTGTGTTCCTCAGAAAAATGCTAGATAGCACAAGGATCAAGATCAGGAGAGTCAGCAGCACAGAAAGTACTCTTCGTATTGGCTGAGGGACTGTTCAGACATCCCTCCACCGTGCTTGATTTGAGCCGAGACTCAAGCAATTCACATTCAGAACTGATGCAGTCAGCCCACAGGTGCTGGGGCTATGAACTGCCATGGCCAGAGATGCCTGCCAAGGCTCAGACCTGACAAGCCCTGAGACACATTAAACACTGCCCCTGCTGAACAATCAGTCTGGAAAACCTACCTTGCAACAAGAGGCTAATGGAGCTGGTTCTGCTTAGCACATCGAAGACACTGTGAAGAAGGGTGACCTGATCACAGTCCAAAAAGATGCACCGAGTCCTTCATCCTCATCTGAATCCAGTGTGTTGCACTGGGCACCCTGGCTCCACTGGAAAAAGCAGCAATGAGCAGTGGTTCAGGGACAGGTCAGGCACTGGGAGAACACTCCTGTACAGAGAGATGGAAAAGATCCGGTTTGTTTTGAGAGGGGTCAGATAAGAGGGAGAATAATCTAACAATGGACAGGATGGAGAAAAGAGATCACGGGATTCTCTCCTCCCTGTTTTACAGGACAAGAACAAGGGGATTTTCCATGAAATTAAGCAATGGAAAGTTCAAAAAAGGGATCAAAAGAAATACTCATTCACTTGATTCCAAAGGGGTAGCCGTGTTAGTCTATTGTAGAAAGACAACAGAGTCCTGTGGCACTTTTAAAGACTAACAGATTTATTT
>ML685971.1:6232-21340 GCA_007922175.1 Pelusios castaneus
AAAAGTGTATGCGTGAACTTGTCTGTGAATGCTGGCAAGCAAATTGAAATTTCTAAATGACAGTTTTACCAGGCCTTAGCAGAGCTTATGAATGCTAGATTGTTGCCAGACTCAGAAAAACATCTAAGCAGTGCTGTGGAAGCACTTGACCCATCACGTTTCCCTACACAGCGGTCACCGCAATTTGGTGAAAGTGACACAATTTTTGTGTTCCATATGGGGAATATAAAGATCCCAGTCCTTATTGTGTTATACAGTGTTTGAAGTGTCTGACAATAATTGCTATAGACATAAACGCCATATAAAGTTCTAAATATTTTCTTGGCGTGATCTGAGAAGTGATTGGAAATACCTACCTGGGCTGGGGCCCGCACATGCAAGAAGGGGGCCCGGACAATACAGGAAGGGGCCCCAGAGATTAGGTGGGTGCCGGGATCAATCAAATTATACTTTAACCACTACATGGAGGTAAGCATGATTTTTGGTCGCTGTTTTGCGGAAGGTTTGAAATAGCCTGTGAATGTCGTCTTTTGGCGTTCAAAGGTCAGTCTTCCCCTTCGGCTTACTTCCACATTTTCAAAGAGCTGAGATGACTTTAAGCATATTTTTCAGCTGCTCATTCCTCTTTCCAGACCTTCCAAGCCTCTGCAGAATCACCTTTTGTTCCTCTTTCAGAGGCTTACTGATGTTCAGCTTGGCCCTATGTGTTACCAGAGTCTCACCTTTCAGTGCACAATAGAGTGGGCTTCACTAAGAAATCAATTTTATAACTAGGCCCAGGGAACAAGCCTGGAAAGGAGATACTGAGTGTAACGGTTTCCATTTCAGTCCAATGGCAGAGGAGGAGAGAGAGATCCACGGGGTGAGAGTCAGAACAGAAAATGTTTCCAAAGATTGTGCTTCTTTAGCACTGGAGGAAGTCCAATTATGGTGGATGGAGGTTTCCTCTTCCAAAACCGAAGGAGAGGGCCTGTGATGTACGCTGTCCCTGACAAACTTTGTAGTGCCAATTAGGAGATTCAAAGGTTCTAAAAGCATGACCATCTAGTCTGACCTCCTGAAGAAAACAGGCCCTAAAATTCCCCCAAAGAATTCCTTTTTGACCCATGCTCCCATGTGTCTCCAGCTCCGGCTGACTTGTATGAACCAGCTCTGGGGATTACAGCAGCAGATGAGTTGCAAAGCAGAAAGTTTCAAAACACCACTCTTTTGGATTATGTGATTCCTGTGGAAATTAATTGTCTTCTTTTCCAGAATGCCAGAAAACCACATTTGCTTCTTCTTTTTGTTTCAGACTCACTTCTTTTTTTCAAAGACTCACCTCTTGGCACCATAGACACGTTCACGTCAACAAAGTGTTCGTGCAACCTGCACCCATGGACGCATGCTCTGACCTCAGCCATCCAGAGCAGGCCTACGCAGAGAAGCCCAGGAGAAGGAAATGCTCCTGGATGAGGCTATCATGCCTGAGAAGACTCTGCGTCTGCTGCAAATCTAGAAACTCAGAGGCCGAGGGTGACAGGACAGTTTCCTCTCCAACAACATGGAAGTGCTTCTCCTGCAAAAAGAAGAGGAAAACAACAGTCAATGATCCTCTGTCAGAGGAGGAGAAGCTTCAAGAAGAGCCACCCAAAGAAGAACCGGAATTGATAGGTGAGGGTACGAACCACATCTTTAATGAGTGACACGTAGCTGAAAAATGAGGGCATCCCCATGGGACAACAGCAGGCACCTGGGACAGTGTAATCATTTCGTGCCTGAGGCTGTGGACCAGGCTGGAAGAGATCCATTCCTGAGGTGGCAAGAGCTGACAGTGTCAGGCCATAGCCTTCTGGGGGTCTGGCACTGCAGTGTGGGGAGAGGTAGCCATTATTTCTGTGCTGCTCTGGGGCCCATAGACAAGTTGCCTCCCCCTTATCTACAGCTGAAGGCACTTCCTTTCTTTTTTAGAGTCAGAAATTTCTTTCGGGACTCTGCAGTATCCTAGGGATGAACAAATCTCTCCCGAGGAAGAAGCTGCTGCCAACAATCCATCTGCTGTGGCAGAGACCGAGCCCAGAGGTGTGCTGGAAACTACCTGGGACTCTCTCCAAGATCACCATCAGGTAAAAAGTTCTCTCACCCTTCCAAAAGGAGTCCTATTTTTCAGGCTCCTTTAATGGTAGAAACACAAGAAGGCTGAGGCCAGGATGGGATTCCAGACAGGCAGGACACTTGGCCGCAGCAGACCTCCTATTGTTAAGGGCAGCGAAACGTCCCATGACCGTGTGCCTCAGGCACCTGCCCCTAACAGACTCTCCAGGGGACACAGGCACTGCTCAAAACCCCACCAGCCCACACCTGCGTCCTTAGCCACACAGCTATCCCTGGAAATCCGGCCCTCAGTGACTGAGTCTCCCACAACACGGCCAAAGGGTGCACTAAGGGGAACTTCCAACATGGCTGGGCGGCTGGTGGACATGTGCTAGTGCGCCACCCCCGTGTCCTCTGCTCCCTCCTTCGCTGCAGTCAGACTTGAGAGTAGGTGCTAATCCAGCGACACCTGGCCCAGCTGCAGTGACACCCTGGGAGGCAGTCTGGGACCCAAGGTCAAAGCCTCCAGCACCCCAGGCCCTGGGTCAGGTGATGCCCTGGCCACGCGCCCTGCAGGAACATTGTGGCCAGTGAGCTCTTGACTATTGGGGGTCCAGCCTCAGAGGCCCCCGCTTTGGGAGTCTCGTCGGCCGCTCAGCCTCGCTTCTTCTGTCAAAGCCACCTTCTGCCCTACCCGCTGTTCCTGTCCATTGTCCCCTGTGAGGTGGGAACCAAGAGGGGGCTTCAGTTTTAGGGCAGACTCTAGGCCCTTTCCTCGCACACACTCTTTCCAATGCAAAGCCTCAGTCACAAGAAAGCTTGGTCTCTGTCCTTTGCAGATCCTCAGGGATCACCTTCCCTCCACCCAGCTCAAAGACCTCCTGTGGATAGCACTGCAGGGTCTTACAGCATCCGAAACGGAGAGATTCACCGCAGCGGAGGAAGCGCTCAGAGCAATCATCTCGACACAGGAGGCCAGGGTGGAGAAAGTAAGAGACTCCTGGAGTGGGAAAGGGGCAGGTGGCTGAGAGATACGCATGGGAGAATCTTCTCTCGTAGGGAACACTTCCCGCTACACACTGTCACTGTGCTTTCAGGGTTGGCTCGGCTCTCCTTTCATTAATCACATCACTGCCGGTATCCGCTGGTCAGTGCATCAAAGTCTCCTCTGGCCACTGAAGCTCAGACATGTCTCTGAGAACAGACCAAGACACCCAAGGTGCCTTATATCCCCACTCCTGGCCTAGCAGCGCGTCCACACTGTGGGATGGACCCCTGCATCCAGCTGCTGGAGTGGCCATTACAGCGGGGGAAAGTGAGGCGCAGAGGGGCTCAGTGACTTTCCCAAGGCTGCGCACTGGCTCAGGGGCAGAGTTAGCTCTCCAGCCCAGGGGAACGACCTTCCCATGTGCCTACAAGCAATGCCGTTTCTTGGGAAGTCTGCCTGTCTTGCCCAGCAGTCCTTTCTGCTGGCAATTCTCAGCCAGGAAGAGCACTTCTCCCTTCTCCAGCCAGGGCTTCTCTGCTGAGAAAGGCAGAAGGGCTCAGTTTCCTGCGTTCCTTTCAGCTTTACCTTTGTTACTTGGCCTGCAAATAGGTGACATTCTGCCCTTCCCCTAATACAGTCTGCACAGGGCACCAAGGTGCGCGCTCACTCCCTTCCCGGCCTTTGCCTTTAATGGGAACGCTGAGAACTGGAAACGAACAGAGCCCTCAGCCTGAGCTACCTCCCCAGGCCTGCCTCTTCCCAGCCTTTCCTGCAGGACGGCCCTTCCTCTGGCTGGAGCTCCCCTCTCCCACGGCTGACACCAGGGAGACAACATCCTGCCCCTGCCATGGGGATGCAGCAGCGTCATTGTCGATTTAAGGAACTGCTTAAGTGGACTTAAAGAAAGCCAGGTGTAGACGTGGCTTAATTTAAATCGACATAAGCCTCCCTGAGTCGACTTAATTTGCTAGTGTAGACGCAGCCTTTGTGCTCAGCCCATTGGAAGGCTTTGGGGAAAGCTTTGGTGTGGATTTCTCAGTTGGAAGTTACAAACCAGACCTCAGGAAGCCTGTGCTCCCTGACCTTGCAAAAGCCTCTTTGGAGAGTTTGTTAAGGAATCAAGCCAGGACTCTGAGGTCAGAGGCTGCTTGCTGGCCTGCTCTTAGGGCTTACTGATGGGGAGGGGGCCTCTGTGACAGGCTGCTCCCCAAATCCGGTCTGGTGTGCTGCTATGACCACTTGAACCCCGCTCCTGAACCCCAATTTACCCCGCTCTGCTGGGTGACCACTCACTCCTGAGTCAGTCCACACCAGCCACCAGCGTGTAATTGGTCCCAGGCAGTGGGTGTAAATCCACTAGCCACACAGGCATTGGACCCCAAGCGAGCACACCCAGCCCCAGACACTACACTGGGAGCCACTGCCTTACAGGGATTGGGACCCACCCCCAATCACCTTAGTCTCAAGTCCGTCCACTTAACGAAGAAGTGGATTGTGCCCAGCCTCCCACACCCACACCCTCTAAAGACCACACAGCTTTAGGTAAAACAACTACTAGTTTATTGATCAGAGTCTGATTTCAAGTGAGAACATGGCCAATCACGGCAGAACCATACTATAAATGAGTCAGGAGTGACCACTATCAAATAAAAGGTATAAACCGCATACTACTCTAACATCTTCACCTAAACTGACCTCAGAGTCCATGATTATGCGCATGGTGTTCGGCTGTTCGATGTTTTACAGCCATTCTCTGCCTGTTCCCAGGCAGGGCCCCGATCTTGCTTGAAGTTGGTTGCAAGATGGTGTCTTCCCCGGCTGAGAGCCTGCAGCTTCTCACCCCTCACAGTCTCTGTCTTTGTTTTAACAAACTGCTGACAGCCCCTCCCCCTCACTGTCCTGTTCTCTTCACTCCTACCTGAGCAGGGGAGGGCATTAGCATTCCCTTTGATGTGTAAATCTTCAGCCATTGTGCTAGAGACAGCCCTGAGAGTCTGAACCCTGTAACATGCTTCACATCTGTACATACATGTCGCAGCAGGGAACGTGGCACCCTGGTAATCACGTGGCACATGTTCTGAGCATTCACAGAGGAACCTGGTATAGCGTAATTGTCATCAAACAACACAATTACACTGCAAAACTGAATAGAAAGATTATACAGGTCACGCCCAAGGGCTGCACAGATGTGCATCCCGTCACATCTCCCCTCTTTCAAAACTGCTGGAGGATTAGGCACTGTCTAATCCGGAGGCAGACTCTTTAAAGTTCTTGCAAAATCATTCCATCACTATGGTGTGGCTGCATGCCTCAGTTTCCCCATTCTCCATTTTCTGCATTCACGAATAATTATCAAAGATCAATACACCACACATCTAACTACAAAGGTTACATGCATATCTGAATCACTATTATCTAGTTTTACATCAATAATAAGCTGACAAAGGTGCTTACAAGTATGTGTTCATACCACACCCTTTCTTCAGGCAGTCTGGTTGCAGGGTTGGTTGGTTCAACCCTTTGCCCTCACCAACATTCTCCTGGCCCCTTGTGGTATTGGAATCCCAGGGTCAGGGGTAACAAGAATCTGGGAAGAATCCTGCGTGCCAGTTGGCCCCTCATGGATCCATTCCCCAGCTCCAGGACTATACATGTGTAGGAAGTCCTTCTCCCTCCTTGGGGTCACTCCATGGTTCCCCTGAACAGCATTGGATACCTTTCCCCCTCCATCTCCTAAGAGGTTATCATGCGATCTCTCTGGGCTGCTCATTTTTGCAGCTAGTGTATTCAGCATAACTGCATCGATGTTACCTCCATGGTGAAAATGCCCTTCCTCCCTGTCAGCAGGCAGAATGGAGTAGTCATAAGGCCCCCCTTCTCTGCTGGAAGCCAAATCCTGCTGACTTGAAGAGGCAAAGTTAATTTTCATCAACACCTCAGGATAAACACAATCCCCTCCAAACATCCAAATTGCAGGCCGAGTATCTGGGTGCAGAGACCCTGAGTCAGCCCCTCCCTCTTGGGCACCCCCCCCAAGTGAGTAGTGGGGGAACACTCCTGCACCCCCCTAAATTTTTCCTTAGCCTCCACACCTGGTTCCCACCCTGGGACACCATTCTCCAGAGCGAGTGCTGTCTCCTGCAGTGGGTAAGAGTAACTTTCCACCCTCCCCCCACCAGGAAACACACTGGCCTCTTCTCTTGTAACTCCTGGGGTTTCGCCTCCCCCACCTGGGCTTTCAGAAGGATGCCCCTGGCTGTTGGCCCATTCACATCCTAATGTTTCCCCAATTGACACCTCATTGTACACAGATAAACTAGCTTTGCCCAACAACTTTGTGAGAGTAGAAGTTTTCTTTTGAATCACTGGCTGAGCATCTGGGTGCAGAGACCCCGAGTCAGCCCCTTCCTCTTGGGCACACACCACCAGGTGAGTAGTGGGGGTACACTCCTGCACCCCCATAAATTTTTCCTTAGCCTCCATCTTGGGTTCAATCAGCCGAGGGGTTTGCCCTCCCTCTCCTCCCATGCTCTGCCTCTCCCCACATCCCCCCTGTCCTTCTCTGCCCCCCACTCAATGAGTCCCTCCATGCTGCTCCCCCACCCTAAATTCTCCACCTGACCTCCATTCCTGCCTATTCCTTCAGCCCCAGGAGCAGACCCACATCCCCAGAGCATCCCGGGTTACCCCCCCTCCACATCCCTGCTCCCCCCCATACTCCTTGACAGCCCCCGGCTACTCCCAGTGCCCACTTCCCATAGGCCCCATCTGGACCAGGCGGCCCATGTCAACACAGCGGAGTGTACCCGGACATCGTTGGGGTGGGATGGTCTCTCATCTGCCCTTGACGCGCTGATCCCCAGGAGCCCGGATCTGGTGCCCTGGCCAGGCTGGGTGCTTTGCACGGGATGGGGGGGATGTTCCTTCGGAGATAGTATGGAGAGATATTAATTCTTTTCCTTGTTCAAACAACACCAAATCTCATGATAAAGAATTAAAAGGTTGAAAGACACTAAAAAAAAATCTCCTCTTAGTTTGACAGGAACAGCTTTAATAAAGGCTTAATGAGACTAAGATACTATCAAAATATGTGACCACCTGGCCTTCAAGAAGGGAGAACAATCAAAATGACACGGTCATCCACAGAACACTATCAGTTTATAAAGGAAATCCCACGAAACCATAACTCCCAAAAGAAGGAAAATAAATGTCTCCATTTTCTTCTAAACTGGCTAAACCCGCTGTACTCAGGACCTACATTTAATTTTCTTATGATTTTGAAAAAAGTTATTCCCTAGTCATAATGCAAGAAAGAAAATAAAGAGCAAAGGAAAATCAAAATACAATCATCTCCCGATGGACGGAACTTGGCTGAAAAAAGGCCAGAAGTCACTTTACCAAAGCTAAAAATGCAGTTTTGGGGTTCACAGAAATTCCCCCTCCAGCCCTCCACACTTTCTTCCCTAACCCCCAGGAGTCAGATTCAGAAATAAATAAATGCAAGAAAGAAAAAAAAAAAACCAAACAAATGGAAGTCAAAATCTGACCATCTCCCAATATTCTGAACTTGGCTGGAGAAAACCTCAAAGCCACTTTATCAATAGACAAAGGAATTACACCTGAGCAGAGGCGGCTTTTGGGGTAGGCGAGGCAGGCAGTCGCTTACGGCCCCGAGCAGTTAAAGCCCCATCAGGGGCGGTCGCCTGCTTTTCCTAGCAGGGGTCAGCACTTCCTGGCACGCGTGCCAAAGTTGAGTGCCAGGCGCTGCTCAGAAACTGTATTGGTAGGAAACAGATCAGTATTCTTCTTAAAAGGACCTTTACTTCATCCTCATTTGTTTAAAATGCAACCCCCGAGTACAAGTGGCACCACTCAAGGCTGTCCCGGGGGAGGCTTTGACCGGGGCCTCCTGGACGTGCAAAAATCAGGGCACGCTGCAAAACCGGGAGCCAAACTCCCCACACACTGATGGGTGGTACTTAAACCAGTTTCCCTATCATTCACAATCAGGCTTCTGGTTCCCCACACTGGGTACCAAGAAATCTGCCCAAAATAGAAACAGCTCCCTTTATTGCACTCCAGCTTCTCCGGCTCCCACCCAGCCACACGGTCCCTTAAAGAGATATGTTCTCCTGACCCCAAAGGGCCAGCCACAGGACACAGAACAATACAGGTTTGGATCTTACCCAAAATACCACACTGATAGCCAATCCTTTAGCAACTACAACTAAAGGTTTAATATAAGAAGAAAAGAAGCAAAATATGAGAAATGTTAAAGGGTCAAAGCGAATCACATACATACAAATGATTTAAAGTTGATGAAAAGCAGTTTGCAGGCTTGTTCCTCTGGAGTTTGCAGGCTTGTTCCTCTGGGAAACACCCAGCACCAGGGTGGGCCTCAATCCTTTGTCCAGTCACAGAGGAATAGCTCCAGAGGTGGGTGTTGGCTGTAGACTGGGGACTTGAGAGCAAGATGGAGTCAGGGCTGCTGCCATTTATCCCCTCTGACCTTCTCCATGTTGTGTGCAGTTCTCTCCAATCAAACTGGAGTTGAGTCACATGTTCAAGTCCTAGTGGCTCAACAGGTTTTCTTCTTCGGCCCATTGTACTGGGGAGCTTCCTTAATGGGCCATTAAGGGGACAATGGCTGGGTAGACATTCAGTCTGGGGAGTTTCCCCAGACTCACAGAAGTTAAAATATAAATATAACAATCATACTCCTAGCTTCTAATATGAATACAATTCCTGCACATAAACTATAGAATCATTACCAACAAATTATTACCTTTCTATTGACACCAAACATGGCATAGTTCCTATGAATTATAACAATTATAAAATATTAATACAAAATAATATCATAAATGGTTCCATCAGGGAATTTTAGGGGGTCCTCCTGGTCAAGAGGACCTGAGTAGCCACCCCCACCCAGAGGCTCGTTCTCCAGCTGAGACCAAATAGACAGAGACCGAGGGCGTGTGATCAAGCTTTATTCAGCTGAATGGCAGTCTGACACTCAGAGTAAAACTCCAAGGTAGAGCGCCCCGAATAGAGTTGCTTTACACTTTTATAGTTTTTTGGTTACCTTCATTTACATAGACAGATAATAATAAGAGACAGGCTGGATCAAACAAACTCTTTCTTTTACCTTCAGAAGACAGATACATGTCAAGTGATGAGGGATGCATGTAGGATGCTCTTCTTAGAGAGAACATTTGTTCACAAGTTGTTTTTACAGTATGTTTCTAAATACTCCCTACGTTTATCAAAATGTACGGTACTGACCAGCCTTGACAAGTGTATCACCCTATAGGGGAGGAAGTCCTGCACATCAGCAAACCTTCTAATTAGTCAACAGCCCTTGAGGGGCAGGGGAGACAGTTAGTTCAGCATTTCTTTGCATTCTAAGCACACAGAGAAACACAAGCAGGGCAACGTAATAGATATTAGGACAAGAGAGACTCCATTTTTATATTCCCTTTCAGTTCCCTAAATCCAGACAGCGTCACAGAGGCGGTGGGGGTGTCAGGGGTGCCCCCTTCCACCTGCTGGGGGTGTGGGGCAGGCTGGCTGTGCCCCAGGCTCCTGCCCCTGGTCTAGCTTCTCCACCTTTGGGGGAAGAGTGGGCCGGGCCAGAGCCTAGGGTCTGCTTCCCCTTGCCTTCAGCTCACTGCCAGGGGTGGGGAGAAGCATGGCAGTTGGGTGGGGCCAGTGTGTGGCCCCCATGCTGACGCACTGCCAGCGGGGCTGTGCGGGGTCTGCCGAACTGTGAGGCCCGGGAAAGTTGGCCTGCTTGCCCCTGCCAGGGATGGGCCTGGCACCACTGATCATCAGGGCCCTCCCTGCGGCGGGGGAACGGGGCGATCACCCCAGGCCCTGTGGTTACGTGGGCCCCGTGCAGTCCCACTCCCAGCCCCATGGGGTGGGGCAGGCAGGCCCAAGGGTGGAACACGTGGGGCCGGCCTGCTCCACACAGCCAGCTCCCCCCCAGAGGTGGCCTCGGAAAACGTATCATGTGCTTGATATTTTGTAAAACCTTTCAAACTTGTTCAAAGCTGCCATAGTACACAACCAGGTACGAAATTTTTGTGATGCATCCAGCAGTGTCTAGGAGACACCCCTTTCTGCATCCATTTTGCGTGGGGGTGTGTGACGCTGTCTGGATTTAGGGGACTATTTAGGATACTATTTCATGTTACTATTTCATAATTGCAATAATCCTTAGGAGCTATGCCATGTTTGGTACCAATAGAAAGATCGTAATTTGCTGGCAATGATTTTATGGTTTATGTGTGGGAATTGCGTCTGTATTAGACGTTAGGAATATGTTTGCTATATCTGTATTTCAACTCGTATGACTTTGAGAAATGACAGATTCCATGGAGAAAAAGGAGAGCTGGTTCTTCCGCAATGCCATCCCACGTGGGCTGTGGGTGAGAGCAGACATGGACAGATGGGATGTGGCCCTGCTGAGGAAAGAGGGACAGTGCAAGACCCTCCAACATAGTGCAATGAAGAGTAGCTAGGCATGCTAGCACTTATATTATCTGTAACAATAGCTCCATTTCCCCCACACATACGTGCAGCGCCTAGCACAACGGAGCCCTGAGCACAACTGGGGACCTGGTTCTATTTTAATAGAAACATAAGCTCACAAAATTTGGGTTGGATGGGGAAGTTGTGAGCATATGGAAAACTTTCCTCCTCCAGCATTTCATGTACTACAGGATAACAACCTACTACAGATACAAACTAATGCGTGTTGTTTCTTCCTGCATTTAGTTTCTGATCCCTCACTTCCCATTCACTGGTACCGCACCTTGGGGGCTGGCGCCTCTCTGCAGCTTTGTCCCTGGAGCATCCAGTTTTCCCTGCTCTCTATTCTCTGCATCCGCTGCATTCCCTCCCAACCAGTCCCAACGGCTGGTGCCCCCCTTTCAGTTGCCTTACGGAGTCAGAACTTCATCCAGGTCTTTGGCCACGTACTGTAACCTCCTTTGAACAACTCTGAGGGTGTTAGCCAAGGAGAGCTTCTTCAGGGGCACCGGGCAGCTGTAGAAGAGAGAGAGCAGACAGCTGAGTGCAGGCCCTGCCCCCACGCCCTCGTTTCCCTAAAGGTGAAGCACTGACAGGATCCCTGTCCCAGTCTCCCCTGAGGCTCTCGGCCACTGCAATATCCATCCCGTGGTCATTCTGGTTTTGGGTTGGCTGGATTGTTAGATGGTCCCTGTCTAGTGCTGATAAGATGAGAGTTTGTCCGGCTGGCAATGTGTATCATGTTCCTTCCAGGAGCTAGTCAACAAAAAGGATAATGGCCTACTACAGCTACCAACTGATGGAGCTACCTCTTCAGCTTCTAAAGGATGCTTTTTGTTGAAGGTCCCAGGTTCCAATCCTACTGGGAATTGATATTGGAGGGGTTGGGGGATGGCAAAGGGTACATTCCATCAGTGCTGGGATGTCCTTTTCATTCCCAAAAGCCTGAGGCCTCACCATCCCAAAAGGGCCTGCCTTCTTCCCTGAACTCTCCACCTCACATCCCTAGTGTGTACGAGGCTGCTCCCATAAAGCATTTTCTCTCCTCCTTGCATGGGAAGGATGGGCCGGGCCAGTCCAGGGAGGGAAAGGAATTATGTAAGTTCAGCTAAAGTGTGGACCCAAAACCAAATGGGGATAAAGTGGCCATCATGAATTTTAGACCTGTAATAGACACAGGTTTCTTTCCATCAAAGGAGGGAAGTTCTGGGACAGCCTTCCCAGGGGAGCTGTGGGAGCAAATACCCCATCTGGCTTCAAACACTGCTTGATGAATGTATGGAGGGGATGGTAGATAGGACAGGCTAGTTTGGCATTGACTGATCTTTGACTATTGATGGTGGATATGCCAATGTCCTGAGAGGGGATTTTGATGGGTGGGTTCTGAGTTTTACAGAGAATTCTTTCTGTGTCTCCGGTTGGTGAGTCTCACGCAGGCGCTCAAAGTTTAACTGATCTCCATATTGGGGTTTGGAAGCAATTTTCCCCCTTGGCAGATTGCCAAGGGCTCTGGGGGTTTTCTCCTTCCCCTGTAGCACGGGGCACAGCTGACTTGCTGGTGGTGTCTCTGTACATTAAAGTCTTTAAATGATTATCTGGGGACTTAAATCACTCAGTCCTAGGGTAGAGATTTATTACAGGAGGGGTGGGTGAGGGTCTGTGGCCTGCCTTGTGCAGGGGGTCAGACTAGATGATCATACTGGTCCCTTGTGACCTCAGTCTATCAATCTGCCCCCTCCTGGGTTAAACAGCCTGTATGATGCCTCAAGAGGTGAACGACCCACTTCCCTGTGCAGGGGGATGGATTAGAGGTGGCAGCTTCTGCTGGGTGGGAACAAATTGCTCGATGCTAAAGGAGAAAAATCCTGTGCCTGCTATGTGGGACAGGGAGGGGTTAGGAAGGCTGCCGCCCTGGTGGGAGGGATGAAGTGCATGAGGCTAGATGTGGGGATTGACCCGGTGCAGATTCATGGTGGGGGCTTCGCTTACCACGTCTCTACGGATCCACAGGTTTCCTTCAGCTCTTCCTTCCTGAGTCCAAAAGCTGCTAGATGTGAGGCAGAACAGAGACATTGAGACAAGTTTGGGCACCCTATGCTCCCTCGTGCTCGGGAGCCCCATGTTCCAGGGACAGCCTGTGAACAGAGCCCAGCCAGTTCCTCTGCACAGCTCTGGGTGTGCCAATGCCTTCCCAGGACCAGTGGGAACTGCTGGGACAGACCCTAGTTCTCTGCTGTTATAAAATTGTGATCCTTAGCCATTTTAAGATACCTAGACATTTTATGTTAGCATGAGTAGATAATAGTTTAGCTTAGCATAAGTGAGCAACAGTATTGAAGCCTTTGGCCGTGGGAAGGTAAACTTATAACCCCTTACCTCTCTGGGGTCCGAGAAGCTTTAAGAGACGCAAACATCCTGCTGTGAAAGGAAACAAAGACCCCTGGAAACCATAAGTCTATTAGTGATAAGGTAAAGAAAACATATATGATGAGGACAGGACCATAAAGAAAGAAACAGACATCCTGCTGCAGGAAAAAGTAAAGAAAAACACAAGTGATGAGGACCAGACCAAGAAGGGTGAAGGTCAGGCCAGGCGCAGCTGAAAATCTATGAATTCGCCCTATCGTTCATTGGACAACGTCATAATCCAGGGGTGTACCTGGGCAGTCTTTGAGGGGGTTAATCAACAATCAAATGTGCAAACACAAGCCTGTGGGTGTGCTCCTGCCCTGTGTGGTACTGGAGTCACCCATCTGCAGATGCTAAATAAACTCTAATCAATGTCCTTATCCAGGAGATGGGTCCTTCTTTAAGCCGCGAGGTAATCGAGCCACAGAGCGACTCCCTCCTGGGTGAGGGACCCCTAGTCGCGTCCGTAACACTGCTGTGCACAGGGCAGCAGCGTTTTACTTTCGGCTTCTTTTTGCCTCTGGGCCTCCTCTTCCTCTGAGCAGCCTGCCAGACACACAGAAAGCAGCGGCGTCACGGGAGAGTTTTTCCGTGATGACGGGATAGCAGTGATAGCCTCGGTTACCAATCCCCAAGAGCGGCTGATTGGCAGGTGGGGCAGGAGGAAGTTTTCCTCGTGGGAGAGTCAGCCTGGGTCAGGGTTACGCTTTCCTACATAACAGCTGGCACCGGGCAGAGCCCCTAACAGGGTGTCTGTGGGCAGGGCCTGTCGGACCTGACACTGCCAGACACTCTCAGCCTGAACCACTCCCGGGTTCCTCAGAACCAGCCAGACTCTTCCGGCCCCTCCCGGCACCGTCGCTTGACGCCAGGGGCTCCAGTGGGGGCTGTGGGATACTCACACATATTCCAGAGGGGCTCTGCACCGTGGCTGGGTCTGTGCAGATGAAAAGCAGCATTTCAACAAATAGTTCAAGCAGAGACCACACAGGTCCCCCCACAGTTGCTGCCGTTACTGAAAACAAAAAGGGAAAAAACTAGAAATGGCCCGAAGCTGACAAACCCTTTCCCCACCTAGGAAATAATCTCAAAAGTAATGAGGAACCCTTGAGGTTCGCTGCCCTTCTCAACCGGTAATCACGACACGGACACTGAAGCTGAAGTGAAACGAATAAAACGGTTTATTCAGGAAAAAAAGACAAGGAAGGTGTAACCAGGAACCACAACTGCGACAGCCAGAAAGAGCAAATGAAACAATTTATTGACAGGAAACAACAAAGGGGAAGGGAACAAAGCCAGCACAAAGGGAGCAGGAACCACGAGTAGGAGACGGCGAGAAGACGACGGAGACAGGACGGCAGGAGACAGCAGAGCACAGCAGGACGGGAGGCTGGGACGGCGACACAAACACAGGGACGCAGAGACGGGCCAGTTGCACAATCTTCTTTCTTCTGTCGGGATCTGTGGACACAAGTAAAGCCGGGGCTGCCTCAGTGTCCTTCTACTTACAGTCGAACCATTCGGGCAACTCTGATATCCCACCTCTGCACTCAGCACCCGGGATCTTTGCACCCTGCACTAAAAGCTGGCACACAGGATGCAGGTTCTGGACTCTCTGACCCAGATGGGCCCAGGAGGGGCAGGGCCCACACAGCTCCCAGCCGGGGGCGAAAGGCTCCAGCGAAGGAGCCCGGCTCAGCTCCCCTCACACTCCCACGCTGGGGAAGGAGAGTGAGCTGGAAGCACGGGCCCAGCTCTGACCCCACTGCCCTGTTGGGGGCCTGCACCCACAGCTCCCAGCACCCGTCAGAACCAGCCTGGCCGTGCCGGGGAGCCAGAGTCGGGGGTAAAGGGCACTTACGTCAAATCCTAGGAGGTGGGTGGTGACTGGAGGCAGGTCGGGGTCCTCCTCACGGCCGTGGCTCTCTGGTCTCTGTCTGGCTCCGGACGCTGACGTGCTGTGGGAGAAGGAGACCTGTCAGGGTCAATGGGAAGCTGCCTGTTCTGCGCAATGAGCTGCTCCACACCCCGCTCCACGTGGGGCTGATCCTCAGGGGCCAGGGCAGAATGTGGCTCGGGAGGGAAGAGCCTCAGAAAAGCTT
>VOCT01035872.1:0-15593 GCA_007922175.1 Pelusios castaneus
AAATGTATTTTAGTTCAAGATTTCTTGAACCTATTGCAATCTACAAAGAGTAACACCTTAACAGGGACCAGCGGCAGAAGCACACTTATCTTAATGTTGAAGACGAGTCAGAACAAAACGCCTAGAAGATTTTTCCATGATGAATTACTCATGATAATGTTTTCCAGAAGAATTACATATCACACCCACACAGCAAAGATAACATAATTCTACTTCTGGATATTATATCAAGTTATATGTACAGTCAATTGCAAAAGGCAGTTATATTCCAAAAGAAAACATTTCGGCAAGATCACACTACCCAGGAAAAAACAAAAAATGAGACAGCTGTTCACATGGTGTATCTGGCCCAAACAACAACAGGAAGTACCAGAAATGTCATTAATGTTATCAGGAAGGAGGGTGGGAGGGAGGAGAGTACTGTCACAATTTTTCAAAATTAAAGCCCCCCTCTTAAGGAAAATTAAACTAATCATAGCCCCATCATGTGTTTTTAAAGGATTATACTTCATAATTTATAAACAGTCTGCGTCCTTCTTTGCCCATTCCTCTCACACAACACATACTTTGGGAAACACTGGGGTACAACTTCATGATATTATACTTCCTCTGCAGTCTTACATAAATTGATAAGCAGTGAAATAATTACAATGTTGACATTTAAAATTTGAGAACTGGCATCTATGTCAGCACCACTGAAATGAAAAGGGCAGTTCATATCTCGTACGTATAGCTTCAGGCTCTCTGCAAACTCAGATGTTTCTGCATCAGTTATATTTGCTTCATATTTTGAAAGACTTGGTTTTTTTTTTTTCATTTTCACAACCATAACAGGTAGAGACTTACTTTTTTATTTTAAATTAAAGCTGGGACTCTAGAACAGTTATATTCAATAGGTGGCCCACAATATTTGTTTTTATTTGTTCATGATCTATTTGTTGTCTCTGCCCATGGACCTTCCCTTCTGAAACAAAGGACATTCTTGATTCAGTTGATGAAGGTGCCTTTCAGTTAGAAATTGTAAGACTCCAGAGCTCAGATGTCTGAAGACAAAATTCATAGAAGTGGGACTGTGTGATTTTTCGACTCAATACACTAACCAGTTTCAGAATAGCCAGAATCTAGCCATCTCTCTTTTAATGATATCTGGATCAATGTACCTGTGTGAATCTGGGTTTTATACCATGAACATTATAAAAAAATCAATAATATAATCTCCTGATAGATGAGCATCTTCACTAACTTACACGCCTTGCCCTGACCTCCTACAAACCACTCTTCTTCACAAAGCTTGCCAGAGATCATCGGTCTCCTCTCCCACAGAGACTGCCACACACACAGGTAGTAATATTGATTTATAAACTTTACTAAAAAATAGAAACACTAATACCTATGTTGCAATCAATGTCTTTACTTATTGGCAGCTGAAGATTTCTTCATCAGTCTTCTGCACAAATGGACCCACCTCTAGCGACTGCCCTACAGACATTGCAGAGGTTTATCCATTCTGCACCTCCACCCATGAATGCAGTTCACCACACACTTAAGGAACTACTAGAACATCATGTCTGTAACATGTGACACGATGTATGAAATTTTGATGTTTCTACTGAGCTAAAATCTTGATGTTTGGAACACGTATATATTATGGACCTCTGAACTTCCTATGGAGACCAATGAAAGATCAGTCGACATTTACATGATAAGAATGCCCCTGATCGCACTCTGACAGCCACTCTGTGTAGCTGGTGAAAAGGCAGGACAACATAGCATTTAATCCACCTAGATCTTCTGGTCCCTATTCTGCATCCTATCCACCAGACCTTTTACAAACGCAAGAGACAGGAAGGCAAAAAACCTCCAAGCTTTTGGAAAATGAACCCACCAACCTTTAGGATTCTTCCATCACAAGTCACAATTCACAGCATATGGCTTATGTTGTTATTTCCGTGCCTCTAAATGTCTGTATTTAAAGTTTTGTTCCGTTCTTCTATCTGCTTCCAGCGGTGTTACGTAAAGAACATTCAGAGACCTATTTTTCTATCTTTTCATCCACACTAAGAAATCTATGTACAAAAAATTCCCAAAGAGAATACTCTCATAATGCGGCAGGGAATATCATCAAAAGACTTATTTTTTTACTGTAATACTCCCCACCAATCCAGAAATACAAGGCCTAATCCTGGTTTCACTTATACCAGTGTAGATCAGGAGCAACTGCCACTGATGCCAGTGAGTTAAGCCTTGCTAGAATATGCATTAAAAAGAAAAATATTTAACAGTTAAACATCTCAATTTTAAGTTCAAGCATTAAATGATTTTATTTGCTTGCCAAGATCAAAGCCAGCTGTGTCTACCAATGAGTGAGCTCATCTATTTAAAGAACATGCTGCAACCTCTCTCAGCTGTTCTCTCACTATCATTCTCAAAATAAAAGACGTTGTGTCTGTCTGACACCAACAGCATATGACAGGAACAAAAACATGATAGAGCCTACTGTACCGAAAGATTTTGGGGGACTTTCGGGAGATCTGTGCTACTCTGCACCTGTGCAATATTTTTTATTTGCAAATACATCAACATACAAACATTGGTTTTTATTTTTCCTTTCAAGCTACCATGGTGGTTGGAAAAAGCCAATTCATATTTCCTAAACTGTGGCAAAGGCAGATAGTTTCTGCCTCATGAAACTCTGGGGAGGCTGTAGCGTTGCCTTCCTGAGGGCATGGTCCCACATGCAACCTCATCCTATTCCAGTGTACAAACAGAGCTCTGGGACAGGGCAGATCCATTATGCAATATCGCCAGCCAAGTCAAATGGAGCAAGCTGGGAGGAGAGGAAAGGACCACAACATCTGGAAGTCATGGGACCCAGCATATCTGGTCGAGGTACATAATCAAACATACGCTCCCTTCAGCGCTACTTTGGAGTTGCAGGGCTGCCCAGTTTATATGTGGGCTATTAGTGGGACCAGAACATACTGATGTTAGCCTCTCCTCCGCAACCACTTGTTCTTTTTTACTTTAATTTAACAGAGAATATTTATGGGTTTGGGGTGTTTTATAATTAGTCTTCCCCCTCCCCCCCAACACAAGCCTCTTTATCTTTCAGTATCTCCTATTTCTTTGTTCATTTCTTATTTCCTCTGGGGTTGTCTCACCTCCCAGGCTATGCCCATCTGACACAAAGCCTGAGTCCTCTTACCCATAGTTCAAAAGGAGCACTATGCAAAGCACAGAGAGACAACGTGATCTGCTAGTTCGAAAAAGACACTGTGTGTCAAAAAGGTTCTCTCCCAGCCCTATATCAGACATACAGTGTGACCTGCAGGGTCACCTAAGATCTATGTACCTCATTTTCCCTTTCTTTTTCAGTGTCAATTGCTGTACTTCTGCAGCTCTTGACATCACCAGTCTGGTGGGTTCTGCTGAGAGCTCTCTCAGACACAATGGCTATGTCTACACTGGCAAGTTAGTTCGAATGAAGGAGGCTTAATTCGAACTAACTAACGCCATGGCTACACTAGGTTTTAGTTAGTTCAAATTAAGGGCTTTCTTAATTCAAACTAATAAATTCGAATAGGGTATTCGAACTAAAGGGTTAATTCGAACTAACAGTTCGAATTAACCAATGTGGCCATGTTAATTCGAACTAATTGCTTAGTTCGAATTAAGTGGCCATTGAAATGAATGGGGATCGCTAATTCGAACTAAGCAAGTGTTTGCTTAGTTTGAACTAACATTCCAGTGGGGCCATGCTAGTTCGAATTAAGCTAATTTGAACTAACTAAAATGAGTTTGAATTAGTTAGTTCGAACTAACTAATTCAAACTAATTTTAGCAAGTGTAGACATAGCCAAAGTGCTTCCTTCTCCGGTGCCACAGTCACGGATCATTAGAGGTAAGAACCGAAACCATGTCATTCTTTTACCAGAAGGTAGCAATTCTAGCTGTCTGGATTAAACAATAGCTAAGGGAAAGAAGATGAGCACTTTGCAAGATGGAAATAAAAGCAGTTTTGGTCACAACTAAAGTATGCAAAGCACACATCATGAACTGAGTCATCAGGACAGGACAGACAAATAGAGTTACCAAAATTGCTGAATATAAATATGTGCATAGTTCTAGCTTGTATTCTGTGACTTGTTCTTGTATTTGATACATAAATAATGTACATGACACAGTAATTACATCAAACCCCAGTTATTAGAAAAACAGAAGGCTGAAATCTGGTATGTATTAGCTTTTTTTTTTTTATGTGAAGAGTGGTTTGATTTAAATTCTGTATGCAAACTCACAAGCAATTTGAATCTAGCTGGAAAATTAATTTGTGGTAATAATTTCATGAATATTCAGTGCTTTCCATGTAATCCAAATGATCGCTCACCTGGCTCTTTCTGAGAGAGAGAGAGAGAGAGAGAGAGAGAGAGAGAGAGAGAGAGAGAGAAAATACCATCTTGCACAGCAAACCTTTTCCAGAGTACTGCCTTATGTCTCGCTGCTGTTGCAAACACAGCGTGGCATTGTTTACAAAGGGAGTGGGGTAGAGCTGTCAGAGCAGGGAAACCAGAAATCAAAGTCCTGGGTCCTACTTTTCAGCTATGCCATTGACTGGCTGGGTGGTCCTGAGCAAGTCACTTCACCTCTTCGAGCCCGTAAAGGTGTACTGTGAGGATAAATTATTTAGGGCTACACTTGGGCTTTGCTGTTCACATGTGCTCCTATGGGAGGCAGTGGCAGGGCAGGATTTTCTTCCCCTGCAGCTCTCAAAGAAGCATTAGGGAGACAATGCTCTTTCACTGGCTGGTGCTCTCAAAGCAGTGTGGTTGGCCAGCTAGCATGCACGAGACATGCTCCACCAGGAGAGTTGCCACTTCTTTTTGAAGGAGTAGCACCAGAGGCGTCGTTGTCGTCGGGCTGGCAGGGCGCCGGCCCCGGGTAGAAAAGCCTGAGCCCCGGATCTATTCCGGGGTCCAGGAACCCAGAGGACTCCGGCAGAACGCATGTTCCGCTCTGCCCTACCCTGCCCTGCAGGCAGGCTGCTGCTCAGCTGGGAGCAGCGGCCGCCAGCCGGGCTGGGGAGTTTTCAAATCTCCCGCCCTGAGCATGCTCCGAAAGAGCATGCTCAGGGCGGGAGCGGCCTCCTGGCCAGCCCAACGCCGGACGCCCCTGCAGCTCTCTGGCCACGTAAGCTCGGGGACCGGGTGGGTGAGTGCTGGGGAGCTGGGACCGGGAAGGCTGGGCGGTCTGGGGAGCTGATGGGGGACGGGCAAGCCGGGAAGCTGATGGGAAACTGGGGGGTTGGGGAACGGGGGCCAGGGAGCCGATGGGAAACTGGGGGCCGGGGAACACAGACCGGGCGGGCTGGGAAGCTAATGGGGAACTGGGGGGTCGGGGAACGGGAGCCGGTGGTGACCGGAAGGGTCGAGGCATTGCCGCCAGCGAGCCGGGGGCAGGGAGCTGCCGAGCAGCGGAGATCGGGGGTCCTGGAGAGTGCCCGGGCCAGAGAGGACTCGGGTTCGGGTTTTCTAAAGCGGACTAGAGGTGTGGGGTGGGTTCCCCTGGGGGCCCCGGCCAGCTCGCTGCCTGGAAGATGGGATCCAGGCTATGGCTGCTCGCCTCCCCTCCGAGCTTGGGGATGCAAGCAGCCCTTACTTTCTCTTCTTTCTTTCCTTTTCTTCTCCTTCCTTTTTTTCCTTCCTTTTTTAAAAAAACCCAACCTTTAAAAATTAATTTTAATTAAAAACCTTTAAAAAAGGTTTTTAAAAAACCTTTCTAAAATTAAATTTCAATTAAAAGTAATTCAAATTCAATTAATTAAAATAAACCCAATCAATTGTGATTAATCATTTTAATTAAATTAATTAATTTTTAACTTTTAATTAAATAAACTGGTGGCCCTTCACGGTTTTAAAATCTGTATTTTGGTCCCTCAACCAAAAAGGTTGGGAACTACTGATTTATAATGCAATATTTTAAGTGTGTTCATTTGCTTATTCTTTCTTTCTAATGATACTGCTATATTAGGGGGAAAAAAAGAGTCCTGTGGATTCTAGGGGTGTGGCCTAGCTGGGGGTGGGGCTAACAGAGGGTGGGCTGGGGGCCAGAGCCCTGGGTCTTTTTGCTATCCAGCAACGCCCCTGAGTAGCACTATGTACCCCTCCCTTCCCAGGGTATCCTACACAGGCATCAGAGGACAAACGTCCAATGGCCTGTCTTTCCTCTGACCAAGACAGGATTTGCCTCAATGTTAGTAAAGAGTTTTGAGAACTTTGAAGTGTAAGAGAGAAAGTCAGTCAGCAGCATTGTTGCTTCACATTAAAAATGTGTTCCAGATTCTGTGCTCCAGCTGGATGTGGCAGACTAGACAGGATTGCAAACTAAACTGTCACTGAAAGTAAGAGATACCCAGGGTGCATTTAGGGTATCTGTTCAGTCCCAGGGGATTTTCTGGAGGGATTTTGTGAAGTTTTTGTGGAACAGCAGCAGAATCAGCCCTAGTTTTTACAGGAGCCATGTGCAAATTAAGTAACATTTTGCCTCAGGCAACCTTTGCAACACACAACATACGGAGGGGAGGGGAAGGAATGGCCACTTCAGCAGGACAGGGGTGCTTGCCTTCTGAAAGATCAGGTGGGAACTGGGCACTGAGCAACTGGAAGGCATTTGTCAAAACTTACGAAGGATAAAAAAAGGCTTTAATCAGCCAAATGCGAACAGGGAGGATTTTGGTTCCTGACAGGGAGTTTTAAAAACATCAGCTTTCAAGGCTTTTTGTTGTTGTTTTGTTTTGTATTTGGGGGGGGGGGGCAGGTGGGGGAGATTACGGAGTGTGAAAGCTGCAGCAGGAAAGCCCAACCACTCCTAAACTGATACATGGAGAATTAGCCCTGTGCATCAGTGCTTTGTGGAGCCTGCACTGCTGCTGGTAATAATGTTATTGAGTACGGAGGCAGAGAATTTAAGGTCAGAGGGACACTAGATCACCTACGTTGACCTCCAGTGTATATCACTGGCCACCAACACTACCCAGCACCCACATGCTAACCCCAAAAATGGAAATGAGACCGTTATATTTACTGCAGTAGCACCTACGAACCCCAGTCACCGACCCAGACCCCATTGTGTTAAAACAAAAAGACAACCTCTGCTTCAAAGAGTTTACAAGTACCTCCTGCAAGCTGCACAGGTTCACCCACACAACAGCTGACAGTGCAGCATGTCTTAATCCCCTCAGCAGTAAATTCCAGCAATCCATTCATCATTGTCAGTAAAGTCCAATGTACAATTTCATTGCTTTAATTAAAGACTTGCCAGCACTCTGGTCTTTCACACAGCTATAACTCCATTCTCTTCAGTGGCTTTGCTTCTGATTTCTGCTATGGCACCCAGCAAAAGCTATCCCCTTGAAAAGATACGCATTCAGAAACACTGCTCTCCACACCCAAATAAGAATCTATCTAAGGGTAATTGCATGGCCTTTTTCATGTGGTATCAAGCAGTGATGTCACTAAAATGATCTTTCACTGGAGTACTTCCCAAAGCCATCCACTGCGGTGAAGTCTGACCACAGTATAGCTGAAGTTCTAAAAGGGAGAAAAGTCTAGATGAAGCCTATGAAAGTGCCTTGCATTCTTCCTTGGTACTTTTTCAGTTATCCTGTTCAGGTATTTGAACAATGCCTGGCATTTTACAACAGAAAACCACGGCCTGCGTATGTTTCCATATAAAGTGCTCACATAAGGAGAGACTGCCACTTCAGCTTCTGTGAGTGAAGAGACTTGGATCTTGCAAGGGAATTAAGTGCTCCATGCTGTTCCACAACTGGGACGCAGCGATAATGGCATCCGTCCCAGTCCTACAGGGAATGCAAAAGGAAATGAATGTAGGCCCTGTCAGCATTGTCTTTACTCACTCAACCTTCTGTGCTGTGCACATCCCTAATGAGCACAGGACAGTGGTTCAGCTCACTGCTGGAGCTGTGCTGCTATAAAGGCTGTGTGTGGCAGGAATCCAGGGAATAATATGGAGGTGAATGGCTTCGGTGCAGATGGCTCTGGTCTCCAGTGGCTCTCAGGATCATCACAGGTGTTGTGGGTGGAACTATGTGATAGATGGTGTAGACCCTTCAAGAACCAAAGGGTACAGACATTCCCAACTTCACTAGAGCCTCAACTTCCCTAATGAAGGTAGGCAACATCTATATTAGGTGCTTATGTGTCCCCACCACCATAGTGTCTGAGTATTGGACAATCTGCCTCCCTGGGGTCGGCCTGGGGGGGGGGGGGCACCAAGGCCCTCACCCAGCCCTGCTCCAGTGGGCACCAGCTATGACAGTCACTCACAGCTGAGCTGAGTATGAGTATCTTCCTGGGCTGGAGCAGGAGCCCTTCCCTTCTGATTGTCTGGCTTGGCTCTTCCTGGCAGCCGGCTCTGCTGCTCCCGCTTCCTGGACTGAGCAACTGAGGAAGGGAGGCAGCAAGGGATGATGGATTCTCTCGGCAGCAGTGTGGTAAGTAAAGTTGGTGGGGGGTGGGTGGGGTGGAGAGGAGCGACCCAGCGTGCTGGGTGCAGGTCATGGCTAAGAGCTGACCTGGATTCCCTGGAACCGGCTGCCTGGAAGCGGAAGGGGGTTGCCCCCAAGGCCTCTGGCTGCAGGGGCTGAGGCTGAAAAATTCCCTCCAGCCCTGAAGGAGTCGGGGAAGAGAGGGCTACGGTCTGCCATCAGCCTCCCTGTCGCTAGTTGCCTTGCGACTCTTTGTGGCATGCAGTGGAAATGGCCACTGCTGCCCAGTAGAGAAGAGAAAAAGCAGTGCCACCTCCATTTCTCCAAACCATTCAGTCCTCTGTTACACCCTCCTAAGCGCGCCTCCCCCATACTCTCCACTGACCCTGCAAAGTGCATCTGCCTGAGCAGTGAGGGCTCAGCATGACAGGAGCACTGTGAATGTCTTAGCATCCTCCTGACTCCTCCAACTCCTCCCACTCACCAGGAGTCCCACAGAACTACCATCCATCAGCACCAGTGCCAGGCTGCAGGGAGAGAGGGTGGGGACTGCGTACTAGGTAAGAGCAGGAAATGCACTGGAGCCAAGTGGAACTGTGATTTGGTTAGGCTAAGACCCATCTGCAAAACAAATTAAGAGAAATACTGGCACAAGTAAAAAAACTAAATCCTAAATAATGAGAAATACATCAAATAAAAAAAAAACATTTAAACAGTGAATCAATAGTAGATGTTTACAGGAAAATTGTGACATGACCTTCTTCTGTATATGGTAAATATATAGCAAAGAGGTGTTAGAAGGAGGGACTTAATTATAGACATTTTCATCACAGTACAATATATTTCAAATTTAGAAGGTGAAACTCCCAATTCTAAAGAAATAAAGTGAATTAAAAGCTGGGTTTATAGACCGTCAAACTAAGCTTTTCCCTGCACTTCTAACTTTGATTTTGCAAGAGAAAACTTCATTTTGTAAAACTAATGCCACACCAAGTCACCATGAAGTTCATTAAACATCTAATTTGCTTTTCTCCACTTACACTATTCACGGTTGCACTTAACACAATTTACTCAATGAAAAATTGTCATTTTATGCTCAGTTTCTCAATCTAGTTCATATGCACTAACACTACAATGCAGTAGTAATATGCCAATAGTCACAAAAATATTTAATGTAAAAGACTTAACTGAACATTTTCTGTTAACATTAGGTTTTTTTAAAAAACCCATATAACACACACTAGAATATAACCTACCTGAAAGCAGCCTATCTGAGATAAATAATGGCTTTAAATGAATTTCCGGAACCAATAAATCAGAGACTACATGCATGTAACACAATTACTAACCTAAATCTGAGATAACCTAAATCTGGGGTCACATTTGTGTAGTTCAATTATTTGGGTAAAAAAAAGTAGTTAAGGTGTTATCATTAGCTGTTTTTAAGACTAAGTGATCCAGGAATTCTTTTCAAGCCTGGCTACCAACAGATCGGGAAGAAAAGTTAACAAAATCCACCACAGGGTTTCAAAATATCTTCCCACTTTGCCAAAGGCAAATCAGATTAGAACTCAAGAAGTCTGAACAATAAGCGGTGGATTTGGAAAAAAATGTCAACACCGAAGTGACACTGGTTTTTGGGTCCAGTGATTTCAGCTGGATCAGACCAATTATTGCACACTCAACTTTACAATTAAATTTACAATAAATTTAATTTTTAATAATCTAATCCCAAGTAAATTGAAGCCAATAAAAAGACTCATTCACTTCAATGGGCTTTGGATCAGGTCCTTTTGTACAATACTCATAACAGCTTTTTAGCATCGTTATAGGCAACATACTGAAGCCATGCCCCTTTCAGCTACAGTCAATGGCCTTCTATGAGATAAGGGTCATGTGGACACTTACAAAAGCTAGTATAATTACACCATTGAATTTAAAATGTTAGCAATAGTTAAGTTCCAAAGGGGTCGCCATGTTAGTCTAGTTCAGCAAAACAAACAAGAAGTCCTCATTTGTTTTATCAACGGTTAAGTCTCTCTGAAGAGAAAATTATGTGGCCATTGTAGAAAGCTCTTGACATGTTAGGATTCCCTTATTCCACAATTTACTGGAAAGTGGATGCTCTTAAACTTAATTACAAACAAAAAATAACTCAACACAAAATATATTACTGTTAATATCAGTAACAAGAAAAAGCCAGGGAGAAAGTTAAATCATTCAATTTGACACTATACATTAAATTAGCATCCTGAATGATTTCAGGGAAAGGGAGCAAACCCTGTGAAAACTCAAATCAAACTATTTTTCCAGAATAGACAGAATTTATTTGGCATTTTAAAGGAGATCAGGTCATTCACTGGTAATGTTATGAAATTGGCTGTGGCGATCCCCGAAGAACATTTAGTCCACTAAGTTCAAAGGAATTTTTTTTAAAAGTGGAACCAAGTAATTTAAGTACTGGACCAGAAGCCAAAGAACTGAATGAAGCTACTGCAGAGAGTCATATTTATTAAACACTGACAATCAAGGACTGTTAGAAACCTTAGTTGCAAGAGACTACAGATAAATCTATTTTAGAAATTGGATTTAGAAAAGAAGATTCTGCCCCAAATAACTTCCTTGATTTTTTATACGAGAAAGATTTATCATGCCAGGACATAAGATATGCTTTATCTTATTTTTTCAAAAAGCTGTTAGCAGGTTGTGACAGGATCCTAGCTTTAAATTCAGCATGTAATTGTGGAAATTTAACACTCGCCAGCATTATTCCCCAAGACTAGTTTCAAAGGGGGTAGCCGCGTTAGTCTAGTTCAGCAAAACAAAGGAGTCCTGTGACACTTTTAAAGACTAACAAATGTATTTATCACGTGAGCTTTCGTGGGAGAAAATCCCACTTCGTCAGACGCTTTGAAGACTAGGCTGTTCCCTTGAACTATTGCATTGCTGCCTAAGCACTACCCAACTTTTCAAGACTTTTCCAGGTGACAGACACAAGTGCCGTTCAATAGACAATACCCCAGTTCCATCTAGATATTTTACATTCCAATACAATTTTAGAACATCTAAGGTTTTAGCATTTTCCATTACCACACTGAAGTTATGCCAAGGAAAACTCTCTTTTCCAACCATCAACATTTCTTTTACAGTGTTACTGTCAGGACTGACTGGCTCCACATTTACATTATTTTTAAGATTACATTCTGTTTTTACTCTTTCCTAAAATAAACCTTTACTGTCCCTCAAAAATGAAAAAGGCTTTAGCACAATTAAACTGCTGCACGCAGCCCTAGAACAGCAAACCTAGGGCACTGGAATTTTCCACCAATGCAGGTGAATAAGTGCATATAATACAAGCATGCTGGTATAGATGGCGCTGTTTCTCCACTCTTTGCCTGTGCTCTTGTCTTGCTACAAAAAGGTGTTGAAATATACACAAATCCTGCCCTCCAGTCTGTCCACAGGAATGGGACAGACAGGTAGGGCAAAGGAGACACAGCAAAAAGGATGCACGTGCTCACCTTTTTTCTGTATGACTACATGCTGGCAGGCTAAACTTGATTAGTCTCGTTTTAGACGTGGTGGCCTTGACAATCTCTCTTTAAACTCACTCGCATTATTTGTCTTTCCTAGACATAGTTGGCAACCTATTACCCACTGTTTAAAATACACAGAGTGAAAATCATTCTGCCTTAATTCCACATTTCAGAGTAATTTCCTAGCTATTTGAATCTATTGTTGGTAAACTCTTCAAAAGCATGAACAGTTAGTCTCATTCCACTTCACAAAGTCCCTCCTTTAAAGAATAAAGTCCCTACCTTTCAAGAATTCTTCTCTACAATAAAAGCAAATTTAAACTCTTGGACCTTCCTTCATAACAATGCCTCTAAACCAAGAATGATGCTGGCTACCTCACACTGTACTTACCCACCTGAGAGCCTTGTACATCAGCCATACTGAATTTAAATTCTACCCCTTTGTCAACCCACCACAGTATTCCTGCGTGGATAACTCCATATTAGAAAGAAAGCTAATACAATTCTCCAGCAGCTCACCTACAGAAAAAAAAGAGCCTCAGATCCATTCAGTTCACACATCTTAAATCTTTGTAAGCAGAGCGCTTGAAAGATCAATAAATTCAATTTCTGCTGAACCAGTCACGAGAGTGAGTTGTTCCGAAGTCTAGTAATTGAAAAGTTTTCTCAAATCCCATTCCATTTAAAGTCTACAAGCTGCTATTGAGCTGCTCAGCTGATTTCAACTCAATTGCCTTGGTATTTGAGGGGAGAGGTGGCCTCTAATATAACCAGAATTCAAACTACATTGAGGTTAATAGGTTAAAATCAACACCAGGAAGTCCTGGGGACCACGGCAGGCTACACTGGACCCTTATGTACATGGTCTCCACATTTTGCATTAGGTAGTTATCATCAACCAAATAATTTAAAACAATTATAATAATGTTCCCAAAATCAACTACGGTACCAGAGTTAGGAACTGACCAGTCAACCACACACCTCATTTGGAACCAGAAGTGTGCAATCAGGCAGAAGAGACCCCCCCTCCAAAAAAAAAACCCACCTAAAAACTGTATAGTGCAGTACTCTCTTAAACAGTAAGAAAAAGATTTGACACAGTAAGGAAACCATTACTCTGTGTTTCAATTTACTTAAGATGTTTATAAAGTTTCAAATCTATATTAAGTAAACTTAAGTAAAAAGTTGTAAACTTTTGAAAGAACCACCATAAGGTTTTGTTCCGAGTTATAAACCACCTCCATTCCTGCGGGATTCATATCTATGAAATTCTGCTGTACTGAAATACCCCATTTGTCACCCTTTACTTGCTGAACAAGCTGCAATTATAACTGCTTTGATTTTAGGTTTTACAAAACAATCTCTTCAATCCTTTTTCTGCAACTCTTCACCTTAGCACACCGATTCTGGTGTTGTAAGTTATTAAAGCCTTTTTAAAATATAGCATAAACAACAATAATAACAAATTCTAAGAATTCAAATTAGTTAAAATCTTACTCAGAAATCCATACCACCTCTCTTTGCAATCACTATCCATTGCTAGGATAAAATCATGTAATATTGCTTTAGATATTTCTCTACATTTGATTTAAAAGAACACATTCAATTTGAAAACTAATCTATTTAAAAACCAGCTAAACGAAGTTTCAATTACTACACCTGCCTCTGAATCCCACTCCCAATTCTGGCTGTATCACAATCACATTCTCCTATATTTAAAAATATTTTTGAATCAGTTAGCAATCATTTCCATATCCTGTGCAAGGCAGTTTCCAAACGCAGAGTAAGACACAATGCCTGCCCCAGTGCCTGTAAAGGATAATAATACTATCAGAAGTATGATTCCCATATGGTATGTTTTATTCTGTATATTTTAATTAACTGAAATACATAAATGTAATGGATAAAAATCCATACATGAAAGTTTTATCATATGAATTTAGGTTACAGATAGGAGCATCTCACCAGCTCTGGTACCAGAAGATTTTACCAAAACAGCACCTAAGTCTACCAACAGTTCTGACTGAATGTGAGAAGTAGAATGCCAGGGCATGTACACTTGGTGACTTAGTTCAGTGTTCCCAACTCACATCACTAATTCTTACACTGTGCACCATTTTCTTCCTGGCAGGTGCACCCCCTATGCCTGTTTCCACATAGTCCCTTTTTCAGTGTTCAGCTGCAGATTTGCTATAAATCTACTGGTATCCCCTCCCACCTCCCCCAGCACACACACTTTATTTCACATTTAGACTAAAAAACTGGCAGCATGCTTCACAATCACCTTTTCACTTGCTCATTGAATGTATACCTGCAGCATTTTGATAACGAAGATAGCTGGCATGTCTTCAGGTTCAAGGATAAAACTGTGACACTTATTTTGCCCCTTATAAAGTGTGTGTTAGTCACAAGGGCAGAAATGAAGGGACATATAAATAGATTAATAAAGAATGTCAACCAAACATTAGCAGGTTTCACATTACAGCCCAGACTGTTGTTGTGGTGCAATAGAACATTCCAAGAGAAATTGTGAGACTGAGGATCACTAAAGCGGAGGACTTAACTAGTGTAACAAAATTAAAAATACAAATCTTTCAAAATATCTTACGATTACAAAAAGATTACAAAATACTTTTGCAAAATTTCTTTGCGGAGAAATGTAAGAGCACGACCTCTGTACTGTATACTACAATAGCTTGGATATTTACTTTTTTAGTAAAAATGGCTTGAAAATGGCTGAGAGTGTAACCATTCCTCATTTTTTAAAAGCTGAACAACGTGCAAGCCAAATCATATCACCTTGCTGAGGTCTATGCTGGTAAAATATGAGGTGAACAGACAGGACTTTATTCTGGTTAACGTGCTTAACAAATAGTAGTTTTGCTTGAGAAATTAACTGGAAATTAGAAGTGAGGGTTCCAATATTATTTATCTTCCTTTAAATTGAGATTCTTATTCTCTAACCCATAATGAAGCTATACATTTATCAAAGTATTTAGATATTCAAGTCACAGTGCACACCTTAAAAAAATTAACATATATTTTTCCATGGGTTATAAATGTGTTTAATTTTGAGTCCCATTCTTTCCTTTTGCTCGGTTCTACAGTCACGATCACTTAGTGTAACTGAGAACAAACATGGGCCCTCTAAATATAGGAAATATAACTGTGAAGTAAAATCCTGGAAATGTTAGATGTTACTTTTTATAGTGCACTAATATGGCAACCTATACTACTCCCATTGGCACCCAGGGCACAGTTTACATTGGCTCCCATGGTAGCAGGATCAAGACAGTATATTTCTAAACTAATAAATAAATGAGTAATTAAATTTGCATAGATCAGAAGTGCATCGATAAAGTATGAATCAATGAATAATTTAACAAATAATTTAAAAACCAACGCTTAATTGCATATGGTACAATTATAACTTATCTTTTAAAACCTCAAGGAGATAAATAATTAAATTCTAATTAATTTCCATGCAAAGAAAGTCATAAATGTAAATAATAAACCCACCAAAGAGAATGAATTAATATATTAGCCCACTA
>ML685972.1:0-15716 GCA_007922175.1 Pelusios castaneus
TCAGGTGCCACAGAGCCATGGCAGGTCCCCTGTGGCTCACCCAGCCCAGTTCTCACTGGTCATGGACTCAAGGCCACATCTGAGCCCTCCCATCATAGCCCAACTTGCCATGGTCCTCACTGGGCCACACATTGGGGGGGGAACAGTTGGCAAAAGCTTTGGGGGGCAACCCCACCCCAAACCTGCCCCTTCTAATCCTGCAAAACTGGAACAATGGAAACATTCACATTTTTCCACCACCCCCACCTCCAGTGCCAGGCTTGCTGTGTTTAACAAATCACTGGTCAGTTCTCAGCCGCCCACACGTCCTGGGACGGACACTCCCCAGCTACAATTTCCAGTCAGTGCACTTAACGTACTGCTTATGGCTGCACTGCCACAGCTCACAAGCTGTTCTTCAAAGTGTCTGACGAACTGGGATTTTCTCCCACAAAAGCTCATGCGATAAATAAATGTGTTAGTCTTTAAAAGTGCCACAGGACTCCTTGTTTGTTTTGCTCACCTAGACTAACACGGCTCCCCCTTTGGAACTTGACACCCTGTGAGGCAGGGCAATTATCCTCATTACACAGGTGGGGAAACTGAGGCACCGACCTGCTGTGTAATTTACCCAAGGTCACACAGGAAGCCCGTGGCAGAGCAGGGAATTCAGCACATAGCGACCACATCCTGGGCCAGTCCCTAACCACTGGCTCACCCTGCTACGCAAGATGCCAACTGCAATTCAGTGCTGATGCTCTTTTGAACTCAGAGCTGGCATCTCTCTCCCTGTGGAGGCCCCAGCCAAGGGTTTAAGATGGCACTCATGTCCCAGCATGGAGGCTGCATACGGCCAGACAGCCCTTGAAGACGCTGGGTCTCCATAGGCCAAGCCTCGTGACAGAGCCCTGTGTAGCTCTGCCCTGCTCCTCAGTGGCCCCTACCTGAGTCCAGACAGTACATGCGTTTCTTGTCCACATCGTAGTTTCTGGTCAAAGAGCACCAGCGCCTTCCACTGGCGTCCCCATCTGCCGTGCAGGCCAGGTAGGTCCGGTTCTGGTAGGTGAAAGGGAAGGTGCAGAGAGCTGTGGCATTGCCAGCCAGTACTGGAGAGACAGACAGAGGGAAGGGCAGGATGGGGCAGTGGTTACGTCACTGCATCGGCGTGAAGATTCCTGGGTTCCCGACCAGTGACTGTGGTTGAGTCATTTCCCCTTTCTGGGATTGTCATCTCCGCTGCTCATAGGTCAGTCAGATTGTGGGCTCTTTGGGGCAGGGACTGGCTTTCACTACATGTCCACACAGCGATGGGGCACCCACTGTTGCTGTAATACCCTAAAAAATAATGTACAGCACCTAGCACAGTGGGGTCCTGGGCCATGATAGAGGCACCTACCGCTACTGTAATACCCCTAAAAAATAATGTACAGCACCTAGCACATTGGGGTGCTGGCTATGACTCAGCCCTCAGCCCTGTCATAAGCCATCAACTAAATAACAAGAATAATGATAAATATGGGGAGATCTGGGATAAACCCACTAGAGCTGCCAGCACTGGAAACTGCGTCTGATGTCTCAAGTGCCTCAAGCTGAAATGTCCCTGGCAGGGTCTCCCTGCGCCCAGACACGCCTGCACTGGAAGGAAGGTGCAGTAGGTTTCCTGGCTGGGATTCCACCCAGGATGGCTGTGAGGTGAGTGGCCACCAGCCATCCTGCTCTAACACCAGCCCCCGCCTCCCTGCCCCATGTTCCTCACCCCACAGTGCCCACACTCACAGGTGTCAGGGCAGTAGCTCCATCGCCGGTCTTGGTCGTAGTTCCCAGTGGTGGCGCACCAGAACCTGCGTGGCTGGGCGGCCTCATCAGTGCAGGTGTAGAATGCCCGGCCCCGGTACACAAAGGGGAAAGTGCAGGGTTGACCGCCCGTGTTGCCCCCATACTCTGGGAGGGGAGAGACAGAAACTAAGAGGAGCCGCCACTGCTTGGGGGGCCGGTGCATGGGTATTCTCACTGCTACACCCTTGGGGAGCCTGGCAGAGACCCAGGATCCAGAAGGAGTCCCCCCACTGTGGAGCCAGGAGGGGAACAGCACAGCCCTCACCTGTCTCAAAGCAGTGCTTCCAGCGGGAGTCCTGGTCATAGCTGGCGGTGGTGGCACACCACAGTGTCCTCCTGGCCCAACTCCCGTCCCGCGTGCATGTGGGGTACGATCGCCCCCGGTAAATGAAGGGGAAGACGCAGGCGGCACAATCTGAAACGGGAAGAGGGAGCAGACACAGAGTGACAGGAAGCACAGAGCTCTGAGGAGGGTTGGCTTCGGCCAGGGCAGCATGAACATGGGGCGGGGGGCTGCTTCATGCCATGGCATGCATGAGGGGCTAGTCTAGGCCAGGGGTACATTGGAGGATATGCTGGGGGAGCACAAGGGGGCTGGTCTGTGTTTGGCAGAGCATACAGCATGGGAGACTGGTCAGTGCCCACAGGAACATGGAGGATGGGGTGGACGGCTTCATTGGTGCCCGGTGGAGGATGAGGGCAGGAGATTCAGATGTGACTTGCAGTCACACTCGGTGGCCCAACATCACTAGTAAGCTGCTCTCATTTGCTTTGCCCATCCCCTTCTTCGCCCCCCACTCAGTCTTGCTCCAGGGTCCTGTGTCTGCCAGTGAAAGGAGCTTGTTCCAAGGCACCCAGATGCCAGGGTCCCCCACATTGGAGTGATAGGACATGAAGCACGGGACACCCCACCACCACCACCACCATACCCAGGCAGCTCCATCACAGGTGCCACCATATGACACAGCACCACGGAGCCGGCTCTCACCTTCCAGGGCCCTGCAGACAGGCAGGAGCAGCCAGCCCCAAGCCAGGAGCCCGATGATGGATGGCATCATCCCAGCCAGAATGGAGCCTGCTAGAGCCGGAGAGGCTATCGTCCTGGAGCTGCTAGAGCCAGAGACGCTGCCTCTACCATAGTGCTGCCGTCTCGCTTGCTCCCAGCAGCCTGACTTGGGGTGTCAGCTCCGGATCCCACTGAGCAGGTTCTTCCAGGCTGGGCGGCTCCTTCTCCCTGCTCGAGTCCCACGCTCACTGCAGCAGCAACTAGCCACAGGGCTGTGGGGCCATCCAGGGCAGAAGGGCTGCATGGAGCCCAGCCACTGCCCTGGAGACCAGCAGGCCCTATTCCCCACAACTGAGTCAACCCCCCCTTCACCCCCACCTCTAGAACTGTGGACCTGGGAGGCCTCGCTCCTGAGTCCCACACCCATCTTTGGGGGATTGACACCCACCCCCATCCATCGCCTCAGCCCTGGGACCCCTTAAAGGAGAATCCAGCTGGAATGGGTTTTGTTCTGAGTCAGAACCAACCAGGGAACAAGCCAAGTGTCTCACACAGCACGTACCCAGCATGGCCACTGGGGGCACTGCATTCCACATAAGCACACACAGGGCCCACACTGCATGTACCAGCCGTAGCCACTGGGGGGCACTGCAGGGTTTCATTAGCATATACACATTCACATGGCATGTTCCCAGAATGCCCGCTGGGGGGCACTGCAGTGCGCCATTAGCACACACAGCGCTAACACTGCAGGTTCCAGCCATGGCCATTGGAGGCACTGTGCCCTCCCCATTAGCACACACAACACTCACGCCGCATATTCCTGGCATGGCCAGTGGGAGGCACTGCAGCCCCGCAATAGCGCACACAGCACTCACACTGCATGTTGCCGGCAAGGCCACTAGGGGCGCTGCACCCCACATTAACACTGGCTCTGTAGCTGGCGGGCAGCGTACAGTGTTGTATAATCCCCAAATGATGCAGCTATTCCTCCTGCACCAGGTTCCCCTAGGCCTTTCCTGTTGGTGCTAGGATCGCTCCCGCTGCAGCCTGCTTCGGGGTGCGGCATCCCTGTGTCCTGTCCCCAGCTAGGATGCAAGGCTGGGGAGGGAGCAGAGCAGAGGAGATGATGTTCCAGATCTCGCTAGTGGAGCATGGCTGGGCTGAGAGGGGCCTGAGTTTGGGAGATGGCTGTGGGCACCCTCCTGTTCCTGGTGACTTCATCAGGTCAGAGACGGGCATGTGACACTTCCTCAGGGTGTGCAGGATGCCTCAGTGCAAGGGGGTCTGTGAGCCAGCAAATCCCATGCTCAGCCCACTGGGCGTGCAGGCCCAAATCCCCATACAGCCCTGTCTGTGACCCACCCAGCCCCACTGGGCTGGGCTGAACCCCACAGAGCTCACCAACAGCCAGTCGGGCCCCATCAGACCTCATCAAAACATGGTCTTCCCTGCCCCCAGACCTGCTGCACAGCACAATGTGCTACACATACACATCCCAACAGTCCCTGCGCACACACATGCACACTCTACACTCCTTGCACGTGCACACAGACACACACACATCCTGTACACACATACCCTGCTCTCACACACACAATACCCCCTGCACACACTCCAAAATACACTAACACCCTCACACAAACCCTCTGATGGGGGGTTGCCCTGTCCAGCCCCATCCCCTACCCCAGATGCCATCAGTCCCTGTTCCCATGAAGCAAACACTGTCCTCTTTCAGCCCAGGGAGTCCATGGCTGGGATCTGCGGCTTTCAGGGCTCCCTAGTGGGTGTGGGGTGATATCTGGGCCTTAGAAGGAGAAGGAGCATCAGGGGGAAAGGAGGCATAGATTCCCAGAGACTCATTAGGGCTGCCAACCCTCCAGGACTGCCCTGGAATCTCCAGGAATTAAAGATTAATCTCTCATTAAAGATTATGTCGTGTGATGAAACCTCCAGGAATAAGTCTAACAAAAGCTGGCAACCCTATGACCCACACCAGGGGCAACAGCTCTGCACCCAACCGGATCCCACGGCCATGGCTTTTCCGTGGCTGCAAGATAAGGAATTCCCCCTACCTCCCCGGTCCCGGGCTGGGTTCAGCCGACGGTGAGAGGGGAGGGCAGGACGCAGGGGGAGGCATCTGGCCCAGGCTAAGCTGCTGCGCATTAGCCCCGGAGCAGTTATGACATATCTCGAATACCCAAGCGCTATCCACCACCCCCTGCCGCTGCCCAGGCTCTGCTCCCGCCCTGCCGCCAGCTGCACCGCGCCCAGACAGACGGACGGACAGACGCACGGCCCAGCATGTCTGACAGCCCCAGTCCAGAGGGGGACCCTGAGAGGGGGACCCCCGATGCACCTGAGGGGCAGCCCCCCTGCGCCGAGCTCAAAGCAGCCATGGAGAAATGGTGAGTTCTGGCACAGTTGCCATGATGGGGGAGTTTGGAGGGGGGGCGCAGCCTGGGGGACTGGCATCCCATCCAACCCAATTCATGGGGAGTTGCTGCAGAGAATGGGGGCACAGGGGGCTGATGAGGTAGGCGTGGCATGGCTCCGTGGGTCAGTGGAGCAGAATGACTGTGGAGTGGAGCAAGGGGATAAGCACTGTATGCGGCAGGGGTCTCAGTGGGTTGGGATTAGGGGTCTCATGCTCAGTGGGGCAGTGGGCCTCAGTGGGGACCTTAGTAAGGCAGGGGGTCTCAATAGGGTGAGGGTCCAGGGTTTTAGTAATGCAGTGGAGTGGGGAACTCAGTAGGGGGTTAATGGGGTAGAGGTTGGGAGCATTCATGGGAGCTAGGGGTTCAGTGGGGTGGGGAGGTTCAGTGGGAATTGGGGGCTCAGTGGCGCAGGCATCTCAGCTAGGTGGGGGCCGAGGAGCTCAGTTGTGAGGATAAGTGGGGTTGAGGTGGGGTTAAGTGGGGTTGGGTGGGTCTCAATGGAGCGATAACAGGAGCGGTGCTGAGCACTCCATGGGGTGTGGGAGAAGGGTGGGGAGCCAGTGGGGTCCTGGCTTTGTGATGCCCAGGGCTGGATGGGCAGAGTGGAGCTTGGTGCTCGCCAGGAGGGGAACAGCAGGACCCAGCCTGGGCCAACTACTGCGAAAGCCTGGAGGAAACTCAGTGGCCCCCAGGCCCCTCACGCTCCTTGGGGCAGCCAGCACCACTCCCAGCACAGCCTGTCCCATGGGGGATGTGGGGGCTTCCGTGGGAGAATGTGCCCCACCTGCCCAATCCAAAACCCAGCCCCTGCCACCAGGCTTCACCCAACTAACCCCAGCTATGTGGAGTCCAAGGGCCATGTGAGAGAGGTGTATCGTGATAGACAGGTAGAGGAGTGTGAATGGGAGGACAGGGGATGTGAATTGTGAGTTTGTGGTGTAAATGGAGCAGACACGGTGGGCAGAGGGTGTGAAGGGGTGGGCAGAGGTGTGACTCAAGGTGGTGCAGAGTGTCAATGGGTGGCTAAGGATGTGACTAAGGTGTCTGGGGTGTGAACCTGTTGTCTGGGGGTGTGACTGGGGTGTCATTGCCATGGGTATGCCGTAGAAGGTCTGCCTTCCTACAAGGTGTGAACATGGGTGACTTGCAGGGAGGGGAGTGAAGGCAGGTGGAGGCAGAGGTAGGCCCCGTGGGGCAGTTGGGGTTGGCTGGATGAAGGGGTGTATGTGGGGATGGAGAGTGAGGGGTAGGGGGGTGGATGGAGGGGTCTATAAGGGGATGGATGGGTTGACTCCCACTCCCCTGCACTGTCAGTCCCCAGACACACCCAACTGGCTCCCTACCCCACTGTCAACTAGAGATGGGTGTGGGGGGCATCTCAGTGATGGCTGTACAGAGGGCTCAGTGGGGCAGGGGCCTCAGGCAGTTACCAGAAGTGTCCCCCTCCCCCAGAATTTAGTCCTTCAGGGTCACAGTCTCTAGCTCCCAGGCCCCCACCATGTCCTGTGCCTGTTCTCCCCACCAAGGGCTGACTATCCCCACACACTGGCCTTGGGGTCTAGTGGTTAGAGCAGCGTGAGAGGCAGCTGGGGGCCAGGACTCCTGGGTTCTCTCCCTACCTCTGCCCTCATGTGACCTGCTGGGGCACATGCGTTTGCCCCCCACCCTGGCTGTAATTGGAGCTGAGTGCCCCCCACAGGGTAAGGCGCTTTGCTCATGGCACTGCCAAGAGTTATTACTGTTCCCCACTCGTGCATCCTGCAGCCGGGCTAATCCCGCCGACGGGCTGAGTGTGACCCCCAGATCACACTCCACGCTCCTCTATGGTGTGCCCCTAGCCAGCTCCACCACACTCCCAGCCCCACACCCCGCCCTGGCATGCAGGCTTCAGAGTCGGCTGGCCGACGCCTCCCCTGGCAGCGCTTTCCATCACCCAGACCCAGCTAACGTGGCTTGACAGGGGCATGCTGTGACCCAGCGCCTGGCACCAGCTGTTCTGCTGGGCCAGGGCAATGAGTGGGTGGCGCTCAGGATGCTGGTTATTTAGTGCAGGGAGGTTAAGGAGGCCACAGTGTGTTCCCCCTGTCCAGCCTGAGCCCCGCAGCTCCATCTGGGATGTGCCCAAAGTCACCAGGGAGACGGGGGCACCACAGAACCCAGGAGTTGGGCCTTCAACGTGCCTGCGCTAACTGCTACACCCCTCCCATCCTTGAGCTGGGGATAGAACCCAGGAGTCCTGGCTTCCCGCCCCCCCCCCCCTCCAGCTCTAACCACTAGACCCCACTCCCCTCCCACAGCGAGGAATCCTGCAGCCCAGCCCCCACCCATGGCCGCCCCTGTTCACACACTGTACACTGCTTCCACTCCATCCCCCAGTGCTGAGACACCACCCCACAGGGCAGATGCCCTGCTGGCTGGCACCCACCAGGACACGTGGGGCTGGCTAAGCCGCTGCCAGCACAGTCCCTGGTGACCCACATTCAGCTCTGCCACCCCGTTCCTATGGCAACAGGGAGCGGGCAGGCCAGAGAAGGAGGAGAGGATTGAGGCTTGCCCCACTCAATCACCCCTCTTTTGCCACAGTGTCCCTGACAAATGCCTCCTTCATCCCTGCCAGCCCCACAGTGCCCATATAGAAACCCTCCCATTCCTCCTGTGCAACAGTAACCTATAGCGACCCCACCACCACCTTGCCTGTCCCATGGTGCCCCCTAGAAACACCTCTGGCACCCCAAATTCTGCAAAGGGCCTACAGCAGACCAACGGGCAGGCAGGGTGAGGCCATCTGGGCCAGGCAGCCATGGGGCAGGAGGGCGCAGTGCTGACTCAGTCCCAGCTTCATTAGCTCTGGAGAAAGGATCTGCTGGGGCAGCCAGGCGAGAGTAATGGGGAGGCTGGGATGGGTGTGTGGGCGGGGGGGGGCATTAACCCCTTGGTGTCCAGGGTGGAAATAGTGCTTCTCCCCCACCACTAATGCTTCACTGCCCTCCCACCTCTTCATTTACCCCTCCCGGCCCTCTATTCAACGCCACTTCCCTCCAAGAGCAGGGGGTTGAACCCAGGCATCCTGGCTCCCAGCCCACATGTACAGGGGCTGCCCACAGCACTGAAGGGCTCCCAGCCGTAGCCAGCACCATGCTGGGTCCTTGGCTGTCTCCCTCAGCTGGCCGTGGACCCTGATGTCCGGCTGCCCACCCCTCCTCCAGGGATACATTAAGGCAATGTAAGGCCCTCAGGAGAGTTCACATGGGGCCCACATTGCATGGCCACTCCCTCCTTGATCGAGCAGCAGGTTTCAGGGTGAAGATGAATGGGGCGGCTGCCCCTTCTCCCAGGGACAGGCTAGGGCTGTCTGCAAACTCAGGTAGTGTCGCTGCGTCCCTCACATGCAAGTCACATTTTTCCAGCTTTTCTTCCCCTGCACCAGGGCCAGAAACATCATTATTTTGGGTGGAAACCCAGGTTCTGTTTCAATTGCATGATCACGGGTGCTGGAGCTGTAGGATTCCTGCTGCTTCCCACCCAGACCAGGAACACCCTTCCCCACATGCCCCAAACCCAGCAGCTACAGGGTTTTCTGAGCCTTAAATGATCGGGGCCCTGTGGGACAGCTGGGGCTCAGTCCCAGGTGTCTTGAGAGCTAACCCAAGATTTTAACCACAAAGCTAGGCTCAAAGCTGGGGGAGGGTGGGCTGTGCAGGGAGGGTTTAGATCAGCTCCAAAGGATGCCAGCTTTCAGGGCCACCCTGACCCCCCCCCCATCTCATCATGGCTCAGCAGAGGCCCACCCCGCCCTTGACCTATGACCTCCCTTCCCGCTCCTAGCAGCTCCCCTTATCTGCACCCTGCAGCGGTAACCGACTGGCAACTGGCGTCCTCCCATCCTGGGCAGCTTCCCCTTCCCCCAGTACTGCAGCAGCCTGGGCTTGGGATCCCAGCCCCCCCCACCCCCACCCCCACCCCCACCTCACCCCCACCTTGCCCAGCTGGGGCTCCCAACCTGTGGGTCTAGGTCCCCTCTTACCAACCCTAGCGCTCATTCAGCATCATTCATCAACAGCTGTCAGAGCACTTTACAGAGGTGGGTACCATTTTTCCCTATTGTACAGGTGGGGAAATTGAGGCACAGGGTGGTGGGGCAGAGATATGACTTACCCACTGTCACCCACTAGGTTAATCCCAGTCCAGTGCTCTCTGCGCCACCTCCCACTAAACTACTATTGTTTTTTATTAGAGGTATTACGGTAGCACCTCAGTCATCACCCTCTGGGACCCCACTGTACTAGGTGATGTACATTATTTGTTAGGTGTATTACAGCAGAAGTAGGATTCTCCTCCCTGCAATCAGGGATGTGGGGGGCAACCCCTACACTGGGACAATAAAATCCCATATGGACACCC
This sequence comes from Pelusios castaneus, assembly GCA_007922175.1. Lineage (NCBI taxonomy): Eukaryota > Metazoa > Chordata > Testudines > Pelomedusidae > Pelusios > Pelusios castaneus. Next base: position 9,661 of record ML685972.1, read on the forward strand.
CACAGCATTTCCAGACTCCCTGTTCCCACCAGCCCCAGCAATGTGGCATCCCTTGCCTCACCCAGAGCTACCCCTCAGTGCTTTCTTGTCATCCTGGCACAGTACACTCCTGTGCCTGTCACCCTCCCTGCGCCACAGCTCCCCTGCCCCACATGGGCACCGTGCTGGATCCCAGCCAGGCAGCAGCAGGTGGGCTGTGTCTGGCCAATCTATTCTAACCCACCTACCAGCCCTCGGCTGGAGGGATGTGTGTGGGGGACGGTGGGGCACTCAGTTTCCCTGCCTCTTGAATCAGCTTTTAGAGAAATGGGGGCCAGGGATACCACAGCAGATTGGACCATGGGGCTGATCTGGGGATCAAAAGAGGGGATGAGATACTAGGGTAGATGGGTCTGTGGTTGAGATCTGGGCGTAAGGAGGAGGACAAGATACCAAGATAGATGGGCATGGTTCTGATTGAGGGGCAGGATACTGGGGGAGATGGGCCCATGAGTCAGAGCCAGATAGGTTCCCTCCCTCCCCCATGTAAGAACCCCCCTCCCCATTGTCTCCCCAGTGTGAAGGAAAACGGCGAGGAGTCATGTAAGGAGCTGTTGGAATCATACCACGAGTGTCTCCGGGCCCTGGGCATCAAGGTCTAGCAGCGCCCAATGGTGAGTCACCTTTCACGCTACCTCACAGAGGGCAGAGAGAGCCCAGGAGGGCTAGCAGGGGGGCCGTGCTGTGACCCCCACCCTGCACCACTTCATTAGTGTCTGCTTTTGCTCAGCTGCCTCCCTAGGCAGCCCCAGAGGGGTCCAGCCAGGGCATCCCGTGTTCCAGCCTAGCCACATCCCCACAGCTGGGCTCTGGAGCTGGAGTTTGGCTCAGCCTCCCCCGAGCAACACCCTCTATCCTGAGAGATGCAGGACAGCTCCACATCAGTGGATTCAGGCCCCCAGCCAAAAGTTGCCAGGCAACCATCTCCCCAGCGATGGTGCCAACGCTAGCCCAGCATGAGAGCTGGTTGGCACACAGCTGCTGGACCTCTTTGGCCATGGGAAACACCGTGGCCACAAACCACAGAGGGAGGGGGTGAGCACAGAACACACATTCGGTTTGCAGAACTTCAGCTTTTTGCGTTAAAGGGAGAATTTGCTTTTGACTTAACTTGGTTGATCTTAAAGCAGCTACAGTTGCCGCCCCCCTTGTTCACATACACCTATGGTGGTAACAAACTTGACACCTGTCTGATCTGCCTCCCCCCCCCCCTCCAAGGTGCTGCTGGGAGATTTCATGGGGGAAGCCCTGGGGAATTGTGGCAGAAAAGGCCAAACTCCCACAAGCTCCCAAGAAATTCAGTGAAACCCAGGGACTGGTGCACGCACTCAGAGCCTGCCGTGGGTGCTTAGCTAGGGCTCCCAAACAGGGTGATAAGGGGTAGGGCCAGGGTCCTTTCCCCTCCCCTCCCCTCCCCAGACTCAGCAATTCCTCCTCTCTTGCAGGGGTTGGCGTGGCTGAGGGGCGCAGCGTCACACACATGGCCTTGGCTGGGAGGGAGAAGCGCAGCCAGGCAGCAACACCAGCCGTCAAGACAGCTGCTCCGGAGGGGAAAGCGGGGCAATAAATTGACATTTTACCTAGGCTGGGTGTGTTTGATCAATGAGTGACAGCATACCTCCTTCCCCCGCACCCTCCCCCTTCCAGCCCCGGCACTCCCCCTGCAGCATGCACCCTATGTCCTTCCCCCACCCTACTAGCCCTTTACCCCCCTTCAGTCCATTCAGCTGCTGCTCTTCACCCCTACCCATCAGTCCTTTTCCTGCCCAACACTGCCCCCCCACCTTCCCTCTCACAGCTGATTCTGCTCCTCCCCACACCTCCTTCCCCCACTGAGACAACAGGGGGCAGAGCAAGGGGGGGGGGGGGGATGCTGGCAGACAAGGAAAAAGAAGCCACTGCAAGGCCAGAGGCATCAACCTGAGAAACCATGATACATCCAGATGTGAGGGGAGGTTGGGGCTCCAGGATCCCCTGGTGGGGAGATGTGAGAGCAGTTGCAAAGGAGGGGGTGGCAAAGTGCTCAAAGCAGATGAGTAAACTCCCATGGCCCTTCCCTTCCAACCCAGGGAGAGGCATCTGCATGGGGCAGCCCCCTCCCACCTCCCTGCAGAGAAGATGGAGGGTGCCCATGAATCAGGCCCAGACTGCTCCCACTCCCCAAAAGCTATGGGGCAAGAACCAGTCAGCAGGCATGGTGGATACAAATGTATAGCCTTTATTACAGCCCCTCCCCCCAGCGAGCCAGCCAAATGGAGGCATGGGGACCTCAGCACAGCCCCCATCTCCCTGTGCACAGGACGGAGAACTCTGCAACATGAAGAGGGGCTGGAGTAACTCTCCCCATCCTGGGGGGCAGCTCCCAACCCATGACCCCCAGATGCAGTCTCTAGTTGCTGCACCCAGCTGCCTCTCTCCCCACACAACCTGTAGGATGGTACCAGCTGTCAATGTGCTTCTCCCCAGAGCCAGCCTCCCCCTCGCTGTGGGGCAGGGGAAGAAATGAGCCCAACCTGAGCTGACAGCTCCTGGGGTGACACTAACCAGCTATTGCAGAAAAGACACACACACACACGTGCGCTAGTGTATCTGAGCTGGAAGCTAAAGGGTTAAGAGCCCCCAAGCCTCCAGGACTAATCCCACCCCCCACCAGCCCCAGCCACCCTCCCCCCATGCCCTAGGGTAGGGGACTTGCCCCAAAACTGAAGGAATTCCTGCCCCAACACCTAGTCCCCCAGCCCGAGGTCCCATAGGTAGAAGGGTGGCACCCAGAGAAGGGTGGAAGCAGCAGTCACAGTCTCGGGGGCACTGACAGCAGTGGTCAGTGGGGTGCCCGAGGCAGCACAACGTGGGGCAGGGGCAGTCGTAGCCCTTTAGTCCCGGCGCAGGTTCTTCAGTCGCTCCTCCAGGTCAGCGTCAGCATCTGCCAGCGCCGCGGAGGGCTCAGCCTTCTTCCCAGCTGTCACGCTGAGCGAGGCCCCTGTCGAGGGCAGGTCTGCAAGGAGAGAGGGGGGTCAGCCAAGCTGGAGCACCCCACAACCTCCATATCCTCCAATTGAGCAAGGAAACATTGGGTGCAGGGTGGGAGATAAAGTGGGCCAGTGCACCCAGAGCACCCCATGGCCCCCCGTGTCCTGGGGACCAGCAGCAGAGACCTGCCCTGCACTGCTCAGCACTCAAAGAAGCTGCACTGCCCCTTGGCACAACCCCAAGGAAACCCAGCTTCCAGCCCCCCGCCTCATGTGCACCCCCTGCCAGGGCCCCTCAAGCCCCTTTGCTGGGATACTCACTGGACAACTCATCAGTCAGGGTCAGGCCCAGCTCGTCCAGTACCTGGGACACCACAGCATCGCTGTGGGCAGAGACAGGAAGTAAGAGCAGGGACACAGCACAGGCGCACACACATCCAGGGAGGAAGGAGCCATGCCCCCAGGCAGCCAGGCTGGAGGGGAAGGGGGCAGCACTTCTCGCACCTGGGTAGTGCCAGGACAATGCAGGTACCAGCTCTCCCCCCATTCTCCAAGGGCTTTGCTCTGTCTGGGAAACCCACTGTGGGGCTTAGCCCATCACCCATCCTACTGATGGTTCCTGGGGCTGGATCAGACACAGCTCTCCCTACAAGGAAAAAACCCAGTTCCTCACCCGACCAGGCCAACCAGATCACCACCCAGGGGCCAGAGGGGAGGCAGTGCCCCTTAAAGGGAAAAATCCCTGTGTCTCATTCCCAGCAGCCCAGAGCCAGTCCCTAGCTCTGTCCTTCCCCCACCTCTCCTCCTCATCATCCTCGTCTCCCATGGCATCATCAATAGCATCGTTCATCATCTCCTCCTTCATGTCCATGATCTCTGACTGCTTCTCAAACTCCATCATGATCTTCTGGATCTGGGGCAGCTTCAGCTGGGGGGAGATATACACAGTCAGTGCCTCAGGGAAATCCAGTGATCCAGCCCTACATTGCCCCTTGCTGGGAGTGGCCTGGCTGGAGTAGCCGGGAGCTCTCCACACAGCCTGAGCCCCTACCAAGCTCCAGCCCGGCTGACAGGAGCCCACCCATGTACCTGTCTGTTCATGGTGGCCATGGCCTTGGTGACGCCTTTCATGGCCTGGGCCATGGAGTTGTTAGACTTGAGGGTCTGGATCTTCAAAGAGACAGCCTGGATGTTCGCTCGCATCATGATGAATTTCTTGACGTAGCGCCTGGTACGCACCAGGTCCTTGGCCATGATCTTCACCGCATCCTGCCAAGAGGAGTGGGGGATGAGTTACAGCCAGAGAGGCACTCCCATATCCCTCCTCCCTCATGATATTCCCCGCATCCTAGCGGGGTGAGCGGATGGAGATGGGAGAGCCAGGAAAACCCTGTGTACCTTTCCTTCCCCATGATCACTGTGTCCCTCCCACTGGAGTGGGTTATAGGCAGAAGCACCCCCATGACCATCACCATGCCCTGGCTCTGCCCCTTGCTCACCATCTGCCCCTGCTTCGCCATCTTCTTGATGTCAGCAATGATCTTCTTCTCCTGCGTCTCCAGCTTCTGCCGCTCGCGGTCCAGGTCCCTCATGGCCCGGTTCAGGGCACGCTGGTTCTGCCGCAGCATCTCCTCTGGCGTCTTCCGACGCCCGAACAGCAGGTCCATCCTGGGGGGGATGAGGGTGGCCTGCAGTGGTGGGGAGCAACGGCTCAGAAACTGGCAGGAGGGGACAGCTAGGGGAGCCCCTGAGCAGCCTGACCCAGGCTGGGAGATGGGGAGCGAACCCCCGGGACATACATAGGGTGGGTAGCCAGTCAGGACTAGTCTCTGCCCTACAGGTAGTGCTGGTCACACTTCGGGGGGCAGGGTAGCTCAAACTCCCCCTCCCCCTCCCCCCCATGGGGCCTCAGAGCTGGGTTCTCTGGAACCAGAAGCTGGCTGGGCCAGGCTGCTCCGTCTAGGCCATGCAATGATTACAAGGCAGAGGGGCTGGCCCCACCATCCATGGATAACCCCCCCAGCACTATTCTGGAGACACCTCCTCGCCTTGGTGCCCTTCCCACCAGCAGTATGGCCCTGCCCATGGCAGCTGGCACCTGCAACACCAAGTGCACACCAGACCATTGCTATGCCAATCCCAGGCTCAGACCCCGTATAGTTGGACCCTTCCCTGGCCTGGCAGCGCCTGCAAGAGCCCAGGGTGGGTCTGACCCTATGCTGGGCTGCACCTGCCTGGCAATTCCACAAGGTAGGACACCCTTGGGCAGCCTGCACAGTGGGAGGAACAGTGGAAGGGGCTGGCTGCCTCAAAAGGAGGAATATAAAAACAGGCAGTTCCTTTGGAAGGAGGGATCCCCCTGAACTTCACCCTAGGAAGACACCCCCCACCCCATTCATGCACCTCCTCAGACAGGAAAACCTGCTCTGCAGAAACCAAGCCGGGCACAGACACCTCCCCCCAACCCCACCCCACTGACCTGGGCTCACAGCTGATCCCAGCTGCTGGCAGTGCTGTTCTGGAGAACATAAGGGACACACCACCCCCAACACCAAAGGGCACTCAGGGCTGGCAGGCCAGCATGGTCCTCACCCAGGGGAGAGAACAGGCTCCTTACAGTTGGTGGCAGCTGGAGGAGGCAGGAAATGCCAGACGTGGGAACACACTCAAAAGGCAAGCTGCAGAGAGAGAAGGGGAAAGTTACTGGGAGGGTGGGTCTCTCTGCTGCCAGGGTTTGGGGGCACCACTCTGGCTGAACAGGCTGCCAAAGGGGAATGGAGCCCAGTGCCACAGTGGGACCCAGCCCTGGCACCTATGAAGACTACATCCCCCAGATGCCTTGTTCCCATCACGGTGCTCCAGGGATTGCCCATCTCCCACCGACACAGCTTCTGGGAGAGCTCACCAGGCTCCATACAGCAGCACCACAACAGGTACAGACGAGGCCTTTAATTCACTGAGAATACTGTAACCCCGCCCAGCCCCACCGCCCCCCTCGGCCTCCCACTACATCCCCCATTCCCTACATCCACCATCCACCACCCAGAC
>ML685972.1:22333-55353 GCA_007922175.1 Pelusios castaneus
CTCTCTGCTCTAGCAACAGAACAGGCCACACGATTCCAGACATGGCCAAATCTCAGAGCTACACCCCAGCCTTTGCTTTTTACACATACAGTCTCTGATGTGCACGCAGGCTGGGGCTTGCAGAGGAGTCAGCAGCCGCTAGGTTTATGGAGATTGTTTTACTCCTTATCCTGCAGGTCTTGAAAAGCAGCTCACTGCCCTGAAAATTCCTCAGCTGAAGCCTAACAAATGCCACAAGGCATACAGAACAGAGCAATCCACCTGCCGTCTGGGCCCAGCTTCTGGCAGTCAGAGCTTTAATGTCACGCCAAGTATGGGGTTGCATCCATGACCATCATGGCTTATAGCAACTTATGAGCCTATCCTCCATGAACTCATCTAGTTTGTTTGGTTTTTTTGGCCTTTACCACAGCCCCCTCCAGCACTGAGTTCCACAGATTAACTGTGTGTTGTCTGAACAAGCACTTCCATTTGTATCAGATAATAAAGTTAGAATACTTTTGTAACAGCACACAAGACAATCTCAGGAAGTTCCAATTTGTTCTAAACTTTCCCAGTCTTTCCAGACAACCTCTGCCCCCTGAGATGAAACATGAGGTACATGAGGGACAGATTCCGCCTCCACAGCACAAGAGGCTGATTCTGGATGAAGCATCCAGTTCTGGGGGCCACATTTTAAAAGGAATGTTGCAAAAACTGCAGGAGCCCTGGCCTTAAAATCCATGAGATGCATCACATTTCTTTTTAAGGACTATTCTACACTAGAAGTGTACTCTGATAAAGTGACCTATGTCTGCAGGAGAAGTTCTCTTTCGCTGTCCAAACAGACACTTTGTAATTTACATTGCTCAGGTGGGAGGATTATTCAAACCCTTGAGCAACAATTTATACCAACAAAACCTGTCATGTAGACAAGTCCTAAGGACCTTTGAGGGTGTCTTCAGAAAAAATATCTCACACGCATGTCATAGGAAAGTAGCTTCATTTCTATCCTGGCGCCCGCTCTGAAACACAGAAGACAGGGCTGAGTCCAGACTCAATCCCCTTTCAAGCCACAGGGCTCTGGAAATGTTGCCACGGCTTAAAGTCGGTTAACAAGGAAGGATGGTCCAGTGGTTAGAGCATCTGAGAGCTACACCACCTCCTCCCTGCTCTCACTGACCCTGCGTAACCAGCTGTCTCCATGCCTCACTGCCCCATCTCTACAGTGGGATAACAGCCTGGCCCTACCCCACACTGCGAGGATAAATCCATGTGACTTTGTGAAGTGCCCAGTTACTACAGTCAGAGGGACTTGTGGGAGCGGGGGGGAGACACAGGAAAGTTTGTACTGATTTCCAATATGAATTAATACCCAGTCCAGCAGCACCCGCGGGCTGTATTTTAACATTACATTGGATCCATTTATTCTGCCCCTGGGTGTAAGAACTGCCACAAGAAGGGGGAAGTTATGGGGATGTGGGGAGAAGTACATTCACTGAACACCTCTGCTCAAGAGATCAACATTGAAATAGTTCACGACACTGCCACTTAAAGTCATTAGGGTTCGGAGTGAACAGCCCACTGCTCAGCCCATTGCCCCCGTCCCCTTTCGGGTGGCTCTCTGCACTCAGCAAACTGAGCGGTCTCCTGGGATGGTCAGTGAAGCCCTTGTCTCTCCCCCCCCCCGCCCCAAAGCTCCAGCAGCTGCGTGTCGGCATCAGGCCACAGCACCAGGGCCACAGTAGCCGAGCCAAAGGAGAGATCCCATGTCCCACTGGCACGCAATGGGCTCTCTCCGAGGACGCAGCAGCCAGCCACGGCTGCAGGAAGAGCCAGGAGCACCCAGCATGCGCTAGGGCAAGGAAGCCACAAAGGGGGCCAAGCAGAGCGCTAGGAGCCAGCAGAGACGCACACAACAGAGCCAGCCCCAGGCCTGTGGCAAGCAGCAGCCCATGCAAACTAGAGCATGGCACGGTGGGCAGCTCAGCACACAGCCAGACCAGCATCACCCCACCCCACCGCTCCCCCAAACTGCAAGGGGACAAGGAAATCAGCACCCCACAACCAGCAGCCAAACACACAGGACGGGGGGGGGGGGGCCCCCCCCCCCCCCCCCCCCTGTCCTGCTGAGATGCTAGGGATACCTCCACCATCTGGTCCTTCCCACCTCCCGGCCCATGTCCCCCCACAACAGAACAGATGAGACCAGCCCCTTCTCCCTCACCCCCCAGGTACTCACCAAGAAGAGATACTGCAGACCATAAATTATAGAGTTTATTGTTAGTACAGGCTTCCAGTCCTCTCTGTGGGGTAGAAAAGAGCATGAGCAAGGGCCCCAGGGAGGGGGGACACCACCCGGAGGTGGCTGATGATCATCCCAGCACCTGACTTGGGGGAGAGCCAGATAGATGGCACAGGGATAGAGAGTAATGGAGCCCAAGTTGGTGGTTTTGGGATAGAATATGACTGGTGGTAGGGGGATCATGGAGATGTGGGAGAAGAGCTGCCCTAAGACCTGGATTTAAGGGGGGGGGGAGGCAGTACTGTTGGATGGGTCTCCATCCTCCATCTTTGGTTCCATCCTGCTCTTTGTGGGTGCAGCAAGGGGGATTCCCCCATGATGCTGTATGACTGAAGGTGACCATTTGCATCATTGTTGCTACCGCTATTCTACAATTTGCAACAAATCTTATACAAAGTGTTATCACGTACGGTGTCAATGGAAAAGTTACATCAGTCAAGCGGCATTCTCCTGGTTAAATCCATGGATCACCACTGTGTCTGAAGCTGTGAACATTGGCTATGAATTTGTACTTCAAATGCATTTGTTCATGAGGTGATACCCACAACGTAGTTCACATCAAGGCCCGCCAGCCCAATGTGAATGGACTAGTCAAGTTTGAGGGGCCATTAAGAAGAATCATCTCTCCAGATGGCTCATCCTGAGGACACCACAGACAGCCAGGAGCCAATGGCCATTTCCAGGATTAAGCAGAGCATGTAAGGGCAGCTGACATGGACAAGTGACTTCAGACTCCATCTTTGTCAGTAACTTCCCACATATGGGCTTTGTTTGAGCCGGTAACCTTCCCTGCATATGGCAGAGGACATTAGACATCTCCAGTTTGCCTCATTCCTGATCCATTTTTCAGAACAGTGGATTTCTAAATAAAAGGAACATCTGAACAACAGACGAGCTCTTCCAATCCTTCGGAAGTTACCAGGGAGACTTTTGCAAGCCAGCAGTCTATTCCATCCCTGCTACAGACCTCATCCAAGGACTCTGCCATCATTTGTATGACTTTTAACCATTTATAACTTTGTTGTGTTAATAAATTCTGAGTTACTAGGAACTCGCTGACAGCGGGATATTCGGATAAGATCCGAGACACGTTCTGCCCTGGGGGTGAGCGTCTGATCCTTTGGGACTGGCAGAACCTCACATATGATGACCTGCGTGTGCCGTAACCGCTCACTACATTAGTCCCGTCTGTCTGGATGAGATCCAAGGGCTGGATGCCTAAAGGGGTTGTGTTTAGTATCTCATTTACCGGTGTGCTGTTACAGAAGCTCTTTTGCAACTGGTTTGGGGAATCTAATTGTAGTACATATCCCCTGGTTCAGGGCATACCTGCCCTATTCCTTGCTGTCTGCCTGGGCTGTGGTGTTCTCAGTGGAGTCCATTCGAGGCACCCAGACACACCCCTTATCCCACTCCCCTCATCTGTGTGGGTGGGGCAGAGGAAGGATCCTGTGCAGAAAAGGAGATTCCTCCCTCTCCCGCCCGCCGCTGGCAATCTGTGTGGATAGACCCTGACCAGCCTGAGGGTGGCACTACCAGAACGGGGCGCCCAGGAGTGCTCCATACCTGAGGATATTTAGGCAGACGTTGCCCTCTAGGTCTATGTTGGGGTGGTATACCATGGTCTCACACTTCACCTTAGGAGGGTCATGAGGGTAGCCTTGGCCTACCTGCAGACAGACAGACAGATGAGGGAGTCATTTCCTAAGGCACCCCCATGGCAGAGAAGCTAGGCCCAGAATCCCTGCCCTGGATGACTCAAGAACTCTGGATTCCCCACCCTCCCCACACCCCGGACAGGATGGCACAGGACTCCTGGGTCCTTTCACTGGCTCTGGGGGATGCTGGGCAAGTCCCCAGCAAACTGAGCAGACACAGGAGCTCCCTGCCTTCCAGGAGAAGGGATGCCGGATCCATGGGGCCAACACACCCCTCCTCAGATCAGACACCGCAGGAGGAAGCCCTGAGAAACCCAACCTGCAGAGCACCCCCTCCCTTGGCCAGAGGAGGCTCTATGCAGACCAAGCTCCGCACCAGGGGAGGGGAAGGGACTTACCTTAAAACTGAAGACAAACTTGCCCCCTTTATAGAAACCCTAAAAGAGAAAAGAGCTTCAGTGAGGGAGGGAGCTTCATAGCGGGGCCCAGCACCCTGGCTCAGCCCTGCCCCATGAATCCAAGTGCAGGGACCTGAGATGCAGCACCTTGGGGCTCTACTTGCACTTGCTCCCCACACCACTTGCCTCACTGGCATCATGGGGCCTGACACCAAGCGAGGTGGAGGGGCGCAGACGGAGCTGTACGGGGAGAGTTGGGACAGCAGGGAGCTGAGAGTCATGATTGGGGGACACCAGTGGAGCTATCGGGGGGCTGCGACAGCAGGAGCACAGCATGGAGCTTGTGGAGCCCCTGCCCCCACCTTGCTCTCCATCCACATCTACACAGAGGCACCTTCCAGCTGAATTCAAGCCCCCAGGCCTGTTGCAGTGCCAGCTGGACCCCCTGCAGCCTGGCACCAGAGCCCCAGGCCTGCCCAGCATGGAGCTGGGGCTTCCCCAGTGGCAGGAACAGAAAGGAAAGTCCTGGCCTGCAGGCCTCCCTGCTCCCCACCCACACGTCCAGCCCCCTCACCTCATCAGGGCAGATAACTAGCTTGAAGTTGAGGAGGTCGTCCTGGTCGGAGAAGTCTATTTCGCATGTTTTAGGCAAATTCAATTCGTTAATATCTGGGCCGTGGGAGGGAAACAGGGAGAAACAGGTCAGTTTGGAGGAGAACCTCAAATCCCTCTCCCAACAGAGGAACCCCACACCCACCACACAGGGCAGATCCTTGGATCAGAAAGAGGCTTTTCAAAAGTGAGGGGGACAATCTGGACCTCCCAATAGGCCCCTTTCACTGGAGAGGTCCATGATCCTCTGGCTGTGGTCAGGAGACTGGCTCTTAGGGGACAGATTGGAGAAAAGTCCCATATTTAGAGCAGCCCCCAGGAGATACTCACCCCAAAGCCCTGTCCAGGCTCCACACGCATGACAGGACAAGGCAGGGCTGTCTCCCAGCTCAGCCTGGCGCCGGGTCTCTGAATGCCCGCCCTCAAAGGGAGGCCCCAGAAGGATCAGACCCATGGTGAAGTGCTCTGCATGGAAATATGCGAGCGAGGGGGAACAAGTTCCCAACAGGACAGAGGCCACATCTCCACAGGTACATCCGCAGAAGGTAGCCAGGATCCCCCACCAGCTCATGACAGGGTGAAGGGAGCCAAGTGCATTGAACTGCCATCTCTGAAAGGCTGGACTGGAGCTCCACATTGGGACACAAATAAATGAGACACCTCAGGTGTGGGTCAGGATCGGGGAGCATCCCCAGAAGCCAGTGGACCGCAGCAGTGGAAGAGCAGGGGATGGGGGCGGGGCCAGGAGGGAGGGGCAGGACCAGTGCAGGGGGATCCCAGGAGTGGAAGAGGAGGGGCAGAGGGCTACATTCAGACTAAGTGGGAGAACTGTTTCCAGCTCCAACAGGCAAGTCCTGTACATTAAACTGAAAGGAACAGAACCAGAGGGCCTGAAGCTGACCAAACTCCTGAGGTGCCCTGAACCACTGGTCTCCCCGGGCCTGGCCTGGCAGCTCCTGCACAGGCCATGGCACAGGGCACCCCAGGAAAAATGAGCAGCTGTGGAAAGCTTAGGAGATTCATCAGCTCAGGTACTTCCCACAGACTGAAACTGACAGACTCTTGTCCCTTTCACTGGCCCCTCTGAAACAGATTCACTTTCAAGCCCAGACTCCAGGTCTCAGCCCTGGATATGGGCTCCAGTCCGAGGCCCAGGAACATGGGTGGGCTGCTAGACCAGCATGCAGAGGAGGGGGGGGGTGTCCTCCTGGGGTTGCCCCAGCAGGGGAAAGGGTCCTCCCACTCTGTGTGTGGGGGGGGGAGGGTCTCCTAGGACTTCCCTGCAGGTGGCAGCCCCCTAGTGTATGTGTGGAGGGGATCTTCTGGGTTTCCTTGGCAGGAGTGGAAGATCCCTCAGGGGTGGGGGGTGAGTGTCCAGTTCTGTGAACGCTCAACAGTGAAGAGTGCAGGCACCACTGGGGAAGACCTCCAAGAGGGGTGGTTTGTGGGGAAAGTGGAGGAACAAACCCAATGGAGATGGCAGAGGAGAAAGCCCCTGTAGGGGAGGAGCAATCCCCATTATCCAGCAGGGGGGTCACCATTGCAAATACTGGATCTCAAGGGGATCCAGAGGGCAGAAGAACATGGGGGTCTGCCCCAATATATGAGTAGGGGATGCCAGTGGCCCCTAGCATGGGGGGTCTTTCACCCATTATGTAAGGTGGAGAAGCCACCCCCCAGTATGGAGGGAGAAGAGGGGATCTTCCCCATTGTGCTACCTCTATTAGAGGGCACCCAGGAGGCCTGAGTGTAGGCATCCCCAAAGAGTGGGTGGGGGGTTCTCTCCCCAGCAGCACAGGCTATGGGCGTGGGAGCAGAGTGGAGGAAGGAAGCCAGCCACTCCCAACACCCATCTGGATTGGGCAGTACCTTTAGGATGAAGGTGGGGATCAGTGGGTCTCCCAAGATCTGGGCTAGCTGGTACTGTTCAGGGTGGGGTCCCCCCATGTCTGCACAGGTCAATTTCTCTGCACCCCATCTAAGAGGTACCAGTGAGGCTTTCAGCTGGGGGGCACCTTTCTGAGGTGACGGGCTGGGCCAGCTCTGATGGCACCACTGGGTGGATGTGGAAAGTGCTGGCTTTTGGGGAACATCGGCCTGGCCAGGCCAGGTGGTACCAGCCAATGGTGGCTAAACAATAGAGGGACAGGACAATACCAGGTTGGGTGGATAGAGCATTTGGGCCAGATATTACTGGGGTGGGAGTGTGGGAATGGGAATCTGCACCTTGTGGTACCAATTAAGGTTTCGGCCAAGCCAGGCAGTGCATTTGGGCTCACGAAGCTGGTACCAACCAGGGTCTGGTCTGGGCAGTAGCAAAGTAGGGGATGATGAGATCTGGGCTGGATGGTACTCATCCGGGTCCAGTCTGGACAGTACCAGGGTGGGGGCAGAGGGATCTAAGCCATGTGGTATTCGCCAGGGTCTGGACTGGGCGGTACTGGGTTGGGGATAAAGTGCCCTAGGCCGGGCGATACTAGTCAGGGCCCGGCACTGCCCAGGCGGGCCGGATCCCGACGGGGAGAAGAGGTTCCGGCCCGTTCCTGCGGCCCTGCGGGTTCTGGGCCCGGCGGTGCCGGTACCTTTCTGGATGCGGAGCTGCGCGGCCGACGCCTTCTTGCTGCTGCCCTTGGTGCCGCCAGCCGATTCCTCCTCCTTCTTCTGCTGCTTCAGCGAGAACAGTTTGATCATCCTGCCGGGCGGGCCGGGCCGGGCCGAACCGAACCGAACCGGGCCGGGCCCGGGGGGCAGGGCTCGGCGCGGCCTGTGCGGGGTCCCGACTCCGGGGCGGGCCGAGCCGGGTCAGTCTCTTGCTGCTGCCGGGCCCGGGGGGGAGCGGAGCGGGTCCGCCCAGACTGCTACCGCTGCGGTACGTCGGCAACGGCCGGCCCGCTCTCGGCTCCTTCCGGAAGGGCTTCGGCACTTTCCGGAAGCACTTCGGCGGCTACCGACGGCGGTGGATTGGACCTCGCCGCTTCCCGTCTCTAGGCTTGGCACCGCCCACCCCAGCTTCGGCTCTTTCCGCCAAAGGTTTGGCACCGCCCATCCAGAACTCGGCACTTTCCGCCGGGTGCTCGGCCCCGCGTACCCAAGACTCACCGTTGTGCCGCTAGCGCTCGGTGATTTCCGCCGAGCGCTCGGCCCCGCCTCCCGCACACGGTCGTGTGCGCATGACGTCATGCCGCTCGACACCACGGCCCTTTCCGTCTCGCGCTCGCTCGACACTTTCCGCCGGGCTCTGGCCTCTGGCGCGCGGGCTGGAGCTCGGCGGTGCGGGGTTGACGCCGCGTTCCAAAGGGCGGGTCGGGGCCGACTGAGGAAGTCAGCGGGCCGCCATCTTTACTGAGGGAAGAAAGACTTCCGGCGTGTGGTGTTTTTAGGAGTTGCTGACACCCCAGGGGAGGAATTTGAGGGCACCCCATAACCCCATGTTATGGGGGCCTGGGCTCCTCCAACCGGCGTGCCACAAGGGCGGGGTCAGAGGTCACCTCTCGAGCCGTGGGGATGGTGCAGCCGGATAGCACTGTGGCCATTGGGGAGGTGAAGGGGAAGGGGGCGACCACAGGATGGCGGGGCTGGAAGTTGCCATGGCCACCGGCGGTGATGAGGCGGTACCTGTAGGGGTCGGGTGACCAGGTGTCACGGCCATCAGTGGTGGCAGGAGGGGACTGTGGGGGTAGCACACGTGGACAGTGCTCTAGCTGGTAGGAGAGAGGGCAGCCATAGGCAAGACCCAGCAACTGTTTTGTGACAAATGACAGATACGGGGGGGATAAAGTTTTACAGGGATCCTCTGGGTCAGGTATATACATACAAGCTCAACAAAAAGTGTTATGTGAGATACCTACTGGGAGCCCGCAGCCCCATGGTCATCATAATCATTTCAAAACATACGCTCAGATGATCATTAAGACGTTACCTATCTGCACTGGAAATGATGTTCTTTAAACCATAGAGATAAGGCAGGACTGCAGGAGGTGACATCTCCCTCTCTGGTCCTTGCATGTTGTCCACTTCGCAAAGCTGGTCTGTTCACGTGATGGAGCCTGATATCAGATGAACAATTGTGAGTTCTGCAAAAGAGAAAACCTAAGGCAAAAACAATGGGAGGGTGGATGGCTAGGTGGGGATCCAGTTTAACTAAGATAAAGAGACTAGTCAGGTATTTCTGGCAATGCTGAGTTGCTACCTAAATCCATTGGACAAGCTGGCAGAGTATTTAATTTCATAAGAAAATGCCTGGCCTACCTGAAAACAATGGAAGGTCCTTGTGATGAGTTGTGCACCAAGACACGAAAGCATCTAATTTAAGTAAGTGTAGGCTCTACAATTCGTGTATTGATTGAAGATATAACCCTTTGTTTCCAGTATT
This sequence comes from Pelusios castaneus, assembly GCA_007922175.1. NCBI lineage: Eukaryota > Metazoa > Chordata > Testudines > Pelomedusidae > Pelusios > Pelusios castaneus. The sequence goes on from ML685972.1 coordinate 31,658, forward strand.
TCTACTTGCTCTCATCTGAATCTCTTCTTTGTCCAAGAAACTTCTACTTGCTTTTGTTTTGAACATATTAAAGTGTTGTGCATTAAGTGCAGCAATGATGAGGGAACTGGTAGGTGGGAGGCCCTGCTTCTTTAAGGAGCAGTGAATCTGTGAGTACTTTGACCAGGGGATGGACACTCAGTGGGCTCAGGAGTTAGAGCATGGTTTGCAGTACGGGACAGCAGAGCCTGTGTAGACTGACTGGGGAGAGCTTGCAGGCCAGTCCATTGCAATCCAACAAGTACAGATAAAGCTGGCCAACGTCACAGGCATCTAGTAAAATGTTCTTCAGCCATTGCCAATTAGAACAGACATTTTTCTATTTAAATTATCCCACCTGATTCATCTCAAAATTGTTTTCAGTTTTATGAAATTGGCCCAGTTAAAGCACTAGATGTGTTACAGAATTGGCCTTTACTGTTTGCACATCACATATGTGATTGAGTCACAATCACTTGTACCTAATTGATCATTAATTTTATTATTCTCTGATCAATTTCTCTTTGTGTGTCAAGAGATCTAATAGAGAGCTGCTCCAGGTTGGATACAAGTCTTGAACTAGGAAATCATCCTAGCTGCAAAGGATTAGATTTGTCAGTAAACAGTGTCAGTACACAGAGAAAGATGAAAAAAATATTTCCATTGACCATTCAAATTTAAGATAGACAAAGAAAGCAAAATGCTGCTTAAGATCTTAAAATAAAAAAAATCTGCTGATCTAGACTTTTGAAGTAAGCTTGCCATAGAATGTTAGGAATTATTAGAGAGACAAGGGGAGGGAGGAGATATCTTTTCATGGACCAACTTTTGTTTGAGACAGAGAGCTCATCTTCAGATCTGGGAAGGGTACTCCCAGCATCACAGTGAAAGACATTACCTCACCTCCTTGTCTGTCTGATATCCTGGGACCAACCTGGCTACAATTACACTGCATCCAGTAACTTTTAGAAATGGGATAGAAAATACCATGCCATCATGAAAATCAATGGTACAGCTGCATCTTGAAGTGTGTCCCGCTCTCATCACTGCTTCTCAAAAAGGACATAGTGGAACTGGACAAGGTTCAGAGAAGAGCAACAAATGATCAAAAGAACAGAACGGCTGCCACATGACACTAAAAAAAATTAGGGTTCATGTTCTGAGAGGACAAAGGGAGAATATGCTAGAGGGCAATAAAATCATAGTGTGAAGAAAGTATTATTTATCCTTTTCCAGAATACAAAATCCAAGGGCAACTCAGTGAAATTAATAGGCAGCAGGTTTAATACAGACAAGTGGAAATACTTTTCTCACACAATGCACAACTAACCTGTGGAACTCATTGCCATGGGATTAGGTGATGGGCTGAAAGTATCACTGGGTTGAAAAGAAACTAGAAAAGTTCACAGAGAATAAATCCAGCAATGGCCATTAGCCATTATGGTCATGGATGCAATTCCATACTCAGGGCAACCTTATATCTTTGCCTGCCGGAAGTAGAGCGTAGATTTAGAAGATGGGGTGGGTGGATTGCTCTGTTTGCCTTATGTACACTCCTGATGAAGCTCTGGTACCAGCCACTGGCAGAAGACATGATACTGGGCTAGCTGGACCATTGGTTTGACCCAGTATGACCATTCTTATAAATGGACTAGTGACTGAATAGTAAAAATAGACAAGTTGTTGATTTAAAGATACTTTGTATAGTTCCAGAGGCGTAGTCGTGTTAATCTGTATATAGCAAAAACAACTAAAGTCCCGTGGTAGCTAAAAAACTAAAATATTTCTTTGGGAATAAGCTTTCACGGGCTGTAATCCACATCATCAGATGCATAAACCTTACTTTGTACATTTTGACAAGTGATGTTCACAACTTGTGTTTTAATGGTTTATAAAGCTTTTAACTTTTTGAAGCTCAGCATCTACTGAAGTTAAATTATCTGACTCTTCCCCCATAATTTCCTGCAACTCTGAGCTTTTAAACGAATAAAAGACTAAATAAGGTTAAAATAACCATTGATATTTGATAAAACTGACAAAAAACCCAAATGGCTTGATGGACCTGCAGTTAACACAGACTAGTAGCCTGTCTTGCTGGTAACCTTTTAGGACATGATCCTAAATGCTTATGGATCTATGTCCTAGTCCCATCTGTGCACACAATGAAGGAAGCACACCTTTCCTAACTTTACCTCAGATCTGTAGAATAAAAAAATGTAAATACTATAACAGCTCCCAAGAAAAGCCTCCCTAGATTACGTTTTTTTCCACCCCGATGGCTTTGTGGTTTGAAAGCAGAAACTAACTCAGCATGGAAGATGAGTCAAGATATATAGGGCACCAAAATTCCATTCAAATTCCCTTTTAACAGCTTATATTGATAGAACAACTCAGAATGGTGCAGAGAAAACCCCACAACTGACAAAACGTCCTGAAAAATCTTACTAAAAAGTTCTGTTTAACTGTGGTGTAAAATAAATGATACTATGGGAAGAAAAATCATCAAAGAGTCCTGTGGCACTTTTAAAAACTAACATTTATTGCGTGAGCTTTACTCACAAAATAGATGGTAGTCTTTAAGTGCCACAGGACTCCTTGTTTTGCTGAAGCAGACTAACATGGCTCCCCCTCTGAAACTATATGGTGGAACTCTGCAGAGAAAAACGAGAGCCCAGATAGTTTAGTATTAAAACCTTCTGAGGAAATATACAAAACCATTCAGTTTGGTATATTATTGAATGTTACCAATTTAGTTAACTAAAGAATTATACGCACTGACAGCTGGTGGACTATGGCTGAGAACTGTTGAAGACATTCTGGATAAAAACCTGTGCTTTAGGATGTGGAAAACAACAAGGTGGGACAGCAACAACCCCAAAGGAAATATGAGACCGGCACAAGAACTGAGTTGTTTCAGATTTGTGCATCACTCTGAAACTGAGGCCTTGTACACACGATCAGATTATCGCGCATTAAAGCTCATTACCGCGCGATAGCAACAACGGCGTACACACGTGCAACAGGGCTCTTGCGCGTTAAGTGCCTTGTTGTCGCGCAATCCAACAACCACTCCGACGAGAGTGGTAACAGCTGTTGCGGATCATATATTGCGCGTTTGAGCTCGTGTGTACGCTTACCGCGCATTGACTGGAGTCCGGAACTGTCCCAGCATTCCCAAGTCGTCCTCTCTGGTCTTCCCCCCACCCGCTCTGTGGCCGTGACGAAACTGTCCCCGCCCTGCCCCGAACTTATTCCCGGGATTTTCAAATTTCAAGTCTCTTTCACTTCCTGCTCTCTTCCTCGTGGAGTGTGTTTGTGCTCCGATCATCAGTAGCAATGGCGGCCCGCCGTGGAAGACGCGCACCCCTTTGGAGCACGGCAGAGGTGCTGGACCTGATCAGCATCTGGGGAGAGTCCGCCGTGCAGGCGCAGCTACGCGGCAGCAGGAGGAATTATGACACATTTGGCATAATTTCTCGGGCCATGTCAGAGAGAGGGCATGATAGAGACACAGTGCAGTGCAGATCAAAGGTGAAGGAGCTCAGAATTACCTATCACCGAGCGAAGGAGGGAAACCGCCGTTCCGGATCAGCGCCTGCAACATGCAGGTACTATAAGGAAATAGAAGCCATCCTCAGCGGGGACCCCACAACCACTGCCAAAAGTCCCGTGGACACTTCAGCCCCTCCTCGTCCGGTGATTGCCAGAGCCGAGCAGGATGAGGACGTTGTTGAGGAGGAGGAGGAGGAGGAGATGGAGGATGACACGGAGGAAAGCGCAACCGCGTGTAGCCAGGAGCTCTTCAGCAGCCCCGCTGAGACGTCCACCCAAGGCTTGAACTGCAGCTTGTTCTCTGAGGCGGCAGAGGGGGGTTCAGGTAAGTTTCTCCTTCATTCAGCTCTGCTCCTGCTAAAATATCATTGTCTGGGGTGGGGGTGCTTGCGGGTCCCCGCTGTGCACGCTATTTACTCTGCATTCATTAGCAGGGCATCAATACAAGCAGTGATTGTAAAATAATCATCTGCATTTAGGTCAGAAAAGGTTTCCTCGATGTACCTCCAGAGCCTAATACTCAGGTTAGATGGGAGAGCGTTTGTGTCTGCGCTCCCAAAGACGGACACTCTGCCTCTCCAGCTGCAAAGCACAGCCCTGGGAACCATGGCAGCACACAGTGCAGCAGCATACGGTCCCGGCCTGCTACCGGCGGCATGTAGGAGATGTATTCTAGATGGAAGGGGCACTCTGAGGAGAGGGATATTGGGTTCCATCTGTGTGCCCTCTTCCGATTCTTAGCCCCCGGTAAGCCGTCTATTAGAATGTACCTTGTCTGCTTCAGCGCAGCGTAGTGTGTTGACCGCCCTGTACCTTCCAGTGGAATGTGCTACTGGAAGGTTACATTGGCTATCTATGCTATGTGTTAACAATGTCTATATTGTTATTTTTGTATTAGAATTGAGCTTCACAAGGCCGGTGTCTACCCCAGCTGACCGAATGAGAAACATTAGGCGGCGTTCTCGAAGAAACAGGGAGGATATGTTTAACGACCTGCTGAAAGCAACACAAGAATCCGCAAGGGAGAATAGAGCCTGGAGAGAGGAATCCCAGCAGAGGAGGCAGAAACACAGGGACGAACTGATAAGCGTCATGAAGGAGCAAACAGAACTGCTAAAGAACATGATAGCTTTGCAGTCCCAGGCGATAAATGTCCGGGCTCCACTCCAGACAGTTCAGCCGTGTATGCCTCCCACACACCGCAGTCCCTCAAAGCATTTCTTTGAAGGCCACCCTCCACCCCGGTACAGGACAACATCCAGCCCCCCCCCCCCCAAGCTACTTTTACGAGACCCGGAGCTACACCAACCTGTAACCCCACCCCCATCTTTCAGGTTTCAATAAAAACAGTAACAAATACTTTGAAGAATGCATTTATTTATACACATTATTGAAATGATCCTAAGGTGCACCTCATGCGTCATGGAACTGAACTAGGGAAGGGCATCATTGAAATGCTCCCTGAGTGCCTCCCTTATGCGAGCAGCTTCTCCTTGTGCCACCCTAATACTCCTAGTGGCTGGCTGCTCGAATGCTTCCTCGAGGCGCTGTGCCTCCGTAGCCCACGTAGGGGAAAACTTTTCTCCCCTACTTTCACAAATGTTATGGAGGACACAACATGACGCAATCACGGCAGGGATCTGGTCCTCCGCCAAGTCCAGCCTCCCATACAAACAGCGCCAGCGCCCTTTTAAACGGCCGAAGGCACACTCCACAGTCATTCTGCAGCGGCTCAATCGGTAATTGAACCGCTCCTTGCTGCGATCAAGGTTCCCAGTGTAGGGTTTCATGAGCCATGGCATCAGTGGGTATGCTGGGTCTCCGAGGATGACTATGGGCATCTCCACCTCCCCCACTGTTATTTTTTGATCAGGGAAAAAGGTGCCCCCTTGCAGCTTCCGGTACAGACCAGTGTTCCTGAAAATGCGGGCATCATGCACCTTTCCCGACCACCCAGCATTGATGTCCGTGAAACGACCCTTGTGATCCACGAGTGCTTGCAGCACCATGGAGAAGTAGCCCTTCCTGTTTATGTACTCCGTCGCGAGATGGTCTGGAGCCAAAATAGGGATGTGTGTGCCGTCTATGGCTCCCCCGCAGTTAGGGAATCCCATGGCAGCAAAGCCGTCCACAATCTCTCGAACATTGCCCAATGTCACTGTCCTCCGTAGCAGGATGCGATTGATGGCTTGGCACACTTGTGAGAGGGCTAATCCGACGGTGGTCCTCCCGACTCCAAACTGGTTTGCAACGGACCGATAGCAGTCGGGAGTCGCCATCTTCCATACAGCAATCGCAACACGCTTCTCCACAGTTAGGGCTGACCTCATGTTGGTGTCTTTCCGTCGCAGGGCAGGGGCCAACTCTGAGCACAGTTCCAGAAAGGTTGCTTTCCGCATTCGAAAGTTCTGTACCCACTGCTCGTCATCCCACAGCTGCATAACAATGCGATCCCACCACTCGGTGCTCGTCTCTCGCGACCAGAAACGGCGTTGCACCGTGTGCAGATGATCGGTGAAGGAGCTGAGCAACGCGGTGCTGTTGCTCTGCATGGCATCGATCAGCCCCTGCTCCTCGGTGTCCTCATCTGACTCGGAGCTCATTGCGTACTGAGCAACAAGCCGAGATGTATTCAGTATGTTGAAGGCGACAATGGAGATCATAGCAGGATCCATGCTGTCGCTGTAGCGATTGATTGCAAGTGGTGCGTTGCGTCACTGCAATGTTGAAAATAGGCGCGAGTTGCTATTGGCAACGAGGAAGACGCTAGGGGAACACAAAGCACCATGGGAAACTGAGAGTTTACCCATGGCGCTTTGCGTTCCTTTCCTTCATCCCATGATTCATAGCGCCGATTCAGGGAAAATGGAACGATGGGATAGGTGCCCAGAAGTCATTGCGCTCAACCGCGATAATGCGTGTAATTTTGTTGCGTTGCAGGGAGCAACGTGTGTACGCGTTGTCCCGCAATAAAGGTCACGTGAGTTTTGTAGCGCGATTGCCTTGTTGCGCTTTAATCTGATCGTGTGTACATAGCCTGAGCTGCTGTGGGAAAGTAATGATGTATTTCAAGAGAAGATACTGCAGAGCTGGAATTCATCTGCAAACTTGACACTATCCTACTGGGTCTGAATAGGGACTGGTTAGCTCATTACAAAAGGTAGTTTCCCCCTCTTAAACAGTCTCACCTCATCAATTGTTGATAGGCCACATCTCCACTGGTTGAATTGATCTCATTAGCTCACCTTTCTGTGTATCTACAGAGCATACCAGTTTTCACTTCATGAGGAAATGGGCTGTAACCCACAAAAGCTTATGACTTAATAAATGTGTTGATTAATTATTCTGTACTTTATCTACTATATAGAATATATGAGCTGATGTGATTGCCCTTCAGGAAGAATAGCAATGTACTCTAGTAGTAAGTACCAGAGGGGTAGCAGTGTTAGTCTAGTTCAGCAAAACGCAGTCCTGTGGCACCTTTTAAAGACACGTTTATCACATGAGCTTTCATCAGACGCATGAAGATGATACATGGGGGATACATGCTATATAAATTCCGAAGGGGTAGCAGCCTTGCGTGATAAGGAGCAAGAAAATTGACCCTCTTCACCATGGAAAAAAATGCAATAGAAGAGCCATGACACCAATTATTGCAGATAAGGGAAATAACCAAGATCCACCATCGTGAAACCGTGACAGTTCCTTTGGTGTAGGAGTTTGTTTTCCCTCAAGCACCATTGCAAGGCAGTACCGTGGTCTGGAAAGCCCCAGCCATGGGCTGCTCTGTGCACTTGAAGAACCTGTGCATACCGCTCAGAGCTGCTGGCAGGTAGGGGTCAGCGTGCAAATTGCACAGCATGGTGAAGATGCCTGGAAACTGATAGCCTGCTGTGGCCAAAGGAGACATCCCAGACTGCAGAGAGAGCTGGTCAATTGGCCTGCAGTTTGGCGAGTGACATGCCCTATGCTAGTGATGGGAGAAGATGGCAATGGGGAAGTGTTAGCCATACTTGCAGCCACAGCAATTTCATACAAGACCTTAGAAAACCCTTGAAAATTTCAGTATCACAGGAGCACATGGTATTAAAAATGCAAATGATGTTTGGGGGATGTTATGCAACATCTCCAGAGGGAGACCTGGCTAATGTGAACCTGGAAAGCATGATGAGCTTCAAAGGACTCTTATTTGCACAGGTTTCTTGGGAAACGTGGGAGAAGGCAAATACAAATTCTCCATTTTCAAAAGCACCTTTGGAAGTTATCCTGAGAAACCCATTGTTTGGCTGATTACGTAATCATGGCCTCTGATCCTCAAAGACCCATAGTGGTTAAAAGTCATCATGCCCCATGCAGCAGGGTACTTGTTCCAAGCCAAGACCATTATGAACATGCAACTCCAGAAAATCTGTTTGGTGGGGGTTGAACTGCTTGGTTTTTTGGGTGAGGGGTCTGTTCAGCAGCAGCTGGAGCAACAAAACCTTTAAACAAAGATTGTAACAGAGAACCAGCCTGCTTCTCCAGCACCATGGGCAGTATGCACACAGACCCCACTCAGCAGGTGAGACTGTAGCTGTATTGTGGTATTGCCAGGAGCAAAATTCAAACCACCCTCCATTTGTCAATGGCTAAGCTTTCTATGGAGAAATGGATTTCTTTTTGAGCAAATTGTTTTGGCTGGAGACTCAACTCTATCTCAAGAATACTCCAGTCTCATCTTCCCCCCCCCCCCCGGAGAATGGCATACTCATCAACCAATCTTCAGCTCCAACATGGCACCCTCAGGGTATGTCCCACAACACATTTCTGTTCTCAGCTTCACCAGGGGTTTCATCAGAACATTGTGGGCCAGTTTCAGCTGCTGCACCACAGGGTTTTCAGAGGAGTGTTTCAAATGGTATTTGGGTGCCTCAATTCAAGAGCACCTGACCCATCTAGCTCTTTTCCAGCCAATCTCCAAGCCAGCATCACTCTCACTGCACAGCTGGGGAAACGGAGGGAAAGAAGCCAGATCCCAGCAGGGCAGAGTCAGAACAGAACCCAGGTGTCCTTGACCCCACCATTCTACCCAAGAGACCGCGCTGCCTCTCTCTGGGCACATCCACTATACAAGTGTTCTGTTTCCGGTACAGCCTTTGAGGGAAGGGACCAGGTGCCATCCCCTTTCAGCAAGGAGCATATATGAGCCGTGGCCCGGCCCGGAAAGAATGAGGCACCAGGCAGAGCAGTACATAAAACCCAAGATTTATTTCGGTCTCAGAGAAACACGTTTCCATCGCAAACAGTTATTGGGGGACATGAAAGAAGCCTTCTAAAATATACAAGCGAAGCCCTGCCTGGAATCTCGTTGCACACTGGGAGACAGAAAGAACTAGGCCAGAAAGTGGCTGCCCTGATGGGACAGGTACAGGAGTCAGAATGGCCCTGCCTCGGGCATCAGTTACAAAACCACCCAACGCAGCTTCCCCTGGCATGGTGAGGGGAGGGAGCGCACCAGCACTGCAAGCAGAGGGAGGAGAGAGAAGATGCAGCTAGAGTTGACAGTGGCTTGGGAGAGCTTTGAAGGGACGCTGAGATGGAGATAGAGCAGGAGGTGTGTGGCAAGGGGGGGCTCCCCAGCAGGACAAGAAAATCTCCCCCACCAGCCTCTTTTCCCTCACTGAGCCACCTGCCCCCATGGGGCCCAGAGAGCTCCTCTGCCCCCTACCTCCCACACACAAGGCTGCAAAGAGCATGATCCCACAACCAGGGCAGGCGAGCCTAGGCACGCAGGCAAGGTCCTCGGGTCGGGCAGGGATGAGGGCCCAATCCCTAGCACTGCCCTAAATCCAGCACGTGCCCCAGCCACACCATGCCTACAGATGAGAGCTCACCTGACCCACCCGACCTTGAAATCCCACAGGAGTGATGAGCATGGGGAGCCCTGGAGTGTGCTGCCCACCTGCAGTCAAGGCAGAGGGCACCACAGGAAAAGGAGGTGGGTGGGTGACCCTCAACGCAAACCGTGTGTGAAGGTTTCATGGAAAAGAGGAATGGCTGGGCAGGACAGGGCTCCCCAGATCAACAAAACAATTTCAACTGGAGTGGGGGACGGGACGGCCAGCTGCCACCACATGACTCCGGGTGAGTCCCAGGTGCTTTTGGTCGTTGCCCAGAGGTCACCAGACAGCTGCTCCGGTCCAAGCAGGCCGGTTTCTCACTCCTCCTCCCCAGCACCCACAGAGGCAGCAAGGGCCTCGCTCAGGGAGCCGGCGGGGGAGCTGCGGTGGGTGAAGCTGCTGCCACTCTCGCTGTGCTGCTCATCCAGCGGGATGGGCCCCACCAGCACTGAGGAGAACTTGCGGTCACCAAAGGAGGCGCTCCACTTGGCCTCAAAGAAGCGCTGCAGCCCAATGATGGACTGAACATCCTCCTTGTCCTGGTGAAAAGAAGAACAGCAGGACGGGGGGTCAGGAGCCACAGCCAGACACAACCACTACCCTCACAGCTATGTCACCCCCTCGCCCCAAATGGCCTATGACCAGCTCAGAATCTCTCCATCCCAGAACCAGGACACACGAACAGATCACAACCAAGCTGGGCTGCAAAACACTGCAAGGACAGTCGACCAAAGGGTGATGTGTGGTGGAATTGGCCACAGGGATGCAGGCAGCAGGTCTGAGTACTGCAGGAATCCAAAAGGGCATTTGGAGGTTGGAATGTGCCCCATGCTAGCTTGGAGAGAGCCAGCAGGGCCTGCAGAGGCCAAGAAGAGAGGGGGCTGGGGTAGCCCATGGAGTAGAGGTGCCTCACAAACCCACCCACCCTGCCTGGTGCAATGCAATGACATGCCCTGCCCCACACTCCTACCCCCATGGCCCAGCCTGAGCAGGAACATGCCTTTTCCCATCACCAAAAGGGGGAAGAGGGTCCCAGGCCAGCCCTACCTCTGTGAGTTTGTTGAACTGCTTGATCATCCTCCAGATGTCCTGGGCGAACTCCTCAGAAGAGCGGTACGGTGGGGAGAGCTTCTCCTGCAGCTTGGCTCGGATCAGGGTCAGATCAATGGTGTTCTGGCCCTCCTGTGGGCGATGGCAAAGATCAGGCCTGCCCCACCTATTGGAGACTTTGACCTCCCCATATCCCTCGGCTCTTCCCTGCCCTCAAACGCCAGAAACCCTCACCCAGAACAGGATCCCAGCACTCAAACACTAGTGAGGTTGCCCTCCCTCCAGGACTCCCCACAACCTATGCATCAAGGGCAGTTCCCTAGGCACAGCGAACCCCACGCTCCATGCCATGTGGGCAGCAAACCCCCACAGCATCCCATGCTCCCCATCCCATGCAGTACCACCCAACCTCAAGTGCTCTGAGTGCAGCCCCCCACCCACAGTCCCGTCCCCCACCACCTCACCGTGGCATTTGAGAGCCGGTGGAGAGGCCGGCATGGCTCATGGCACAGCAGCTCCAGCAGGACGCGCTCACACTTCTGCCAAGCCGAAGAGGACACAGCAGGATTAGAAGCAGGAAGAAGGAACCCAGCAACCTCCCCTTGCACACAGCCCCAGCACTCCCAACCTGCGGCTCCGTGGAGTCAATGCAAGGCCAGGCCCACGCATGCTCCCAGACAGCAGGGGGCTGGGCCATCCCACAGCTCTCAGCAGAGGTTGAACACTCTGCCCATATGCACCCCGGCTCGCATTCCCAAGAGTCCCCCTCCCACTTGGCCTCCAGCACCCAGAGACCACAAACTGCCCTGCCCCACACAAACCCTCTGCTCCAAGGAAGCCAGTTTATTGGGGCCTTCGTCATCTTCTGAGGCAGGGAAATTGTCTTCATCGCCGGGCGTCAACAGCTCCTGGCACAGCAGGCACTTCCACTCCTGACTGAGGGGGCAACAAGAGGAGTGAGCACTGCTCCCCACCGACCTCCCACATCCCCAAGTCAGACTCCGGTCCACTGAGGACCTCTGCTCTCTCAGTACCTGAGACCACTAGACACCACTCCCCTCGCAGGGTCACCGAGAGAACCCAGGAGTCCCGACTCCCAATCCCCTTCCTGTCCATTCAAACTCACACTATCCACAAAGGCCAGTCACTGAAGTGGAACTGTGACCAGACCTTTGACTGATGAACGAGCAGAGCCTGGCCAAGAAGCCTTTTGGCTGGCTTGGGTCAGGCAGATTTGCAGCTTGGTGCCACGGCCAGACCGACCCAGCTGCTTTAGCGCTCTTGTGGGGTGCTGTGGGAAGCGATGCACAGAGGAGGCACGCAGTGGGCAGGTGCAGAGCTCAAATAGGCACAGCAGCAGCTGGGCTGTCGTGAGGGCTGCGGAAGGGAATCAGTACCTGGGGATTTCCTGCAGCACAGGGAGGTGGCAGTCCAGATGGTAGCACTGCTCACACTGGTTACACATCACGACGGAGCCGGCCTTCCGGCACACTCTGCAGTGAGCAGCATCGGCCGCCTCCATGCCCACCTCCTGGCTATGGCCTGGGGTCACGTCCAGACCCGAGCTGGTGCTGCCGCTAGGGGAGATGAGGCGGGATGCGGAGCCCTCAGCAGCTAGGATGTCCTGGGGCAGGACGACAGGTTTGGTGTCTCTGGGCTCTTCAGCTGGACGCTCGATCGCTGCCTCCATCTCCTCCTCCTGGGGGGACAACATGGAGTTAGCTAGCACTGGTTCGAGTAGCTCAGTGATTATTCCCAGAGGGTCAAGGAGATCACTAGTGCTGGATTCCGTGTGGCCAAGAGCCCAGCGCCATCACATACCAACAAGGCACGGCTCTGCACTGGCCCTCTACAGCAGGCCAGGCAGACACCCCCAACGCAGCACTGACCTTGATGATGGCTCCAGGCTGAGTGATGCTGGGGGACTGTGTGGCAGCCTGGTGGGCCCCACGCTCAATGACAATCAGATTGTAGTCCTCGTTGCTGTTGCCAGGGAAGACCTTGAAGACGGGCGGCTGGCTGTCAGCTGTTAGGTCCAGGTCCAGCCGCTCCAGACTCACCCGCGGTACCTTGCGCATGACGTTCCCCACCTCACCGTCCGAGGGCCTGGGCCTGCAAGGCAGCACAGGGCTCAAGGTATGACCACTGCCTGGTGGCAAGGCCCCATGCCCAGGGGTACGGGGATCACAGCAACAGGAGACCCACAGGGAAAAGGGGTTGGCACATAATACAGCCCCACTCCCCCAAACTCTGATAGGAACCCAACTCCCTCCCCAGCCACCAGGGGAGGGCTTGGCTGACTTACCTCTTCATCCCTGATACATGCGCCTCAGTGCTGTCTGTTGGGGAGAGAAGGGAGGCACAAGTCAGGAGCTCTTTCTCCACCCAGCCTGATGCCCCTCTCCCCATATCTCCCTGGGGGTGGGGCACAGATGCCTGGCTCCAGCCACAGTACCAATGGAAATCCCAAAGGAACCAGAAGAGATCCAGATTCTAGCCCCCATGTGGGTGGGAAGGCCAGTGGGTCTCTCCAGTGAGTTTCAGTTGGTGATGGCAATACTAAACCCTGAAGAGACACCAACTGCATCCCTGCAGACGGTGTGGGCAGCTGGAAAAGCAATGGGACAGGCCTGGCCCACAAGGAGTAGGGAGGAAGTGCAGAGACAGGAAGTGGAGCTGCTTCGCCCACATGGCACCTCACCACACCCCAACGATGCCCTCAGCACTTCACTCTGGGTCAAGCAGGAGATCCGAGGGCAGGGTGACTCTGCCCATCTCTCCCCCAAAGTGCTCCCACCCCTTCGCCCCAGGGCCTCTTACCTAAGTCTCCGAAGCCTTCCTCCTGGGTGTCCATGGACTACAAAGGAATGAAAAGGGGGGTACATCAAGGGGAACTCAACCAGACCACCCCCTCCACCAGCAGGAAACCTCAATCTCCTCCTTTCCCAGCTGACATTCTGCCTCTACCCTGTCACCCAACAACCTCTTAATGCCACTGCCAATGGTATACAAGGGGTTGCACACTTCTGGTGCATGCACATGAGGTCTCAGATGCAAACTGGTGTCAGCCCTGGAGCTCAATAAAAGTTGTGTGCTTCACAATGGGTCCCCACCCACCTGTCTGGTCTAATTCAAATGATGGTTTATGAGAATTTCAAAGAGTTAGCAGGACACCTCCCCAAAAGACAATAGCTGGGAGGGGCAGGGGAGGAGGGAGAGAAGCCTGCTCTTACAGCACTGTCTACACAGGGGATGGGATGATGCTCATGGGGTGTGGATTTTTCACACCCGTTACACCAGTATAGGTCTGCACAGTAGACCTGGTATAACTGGGTAGCCCTGAGAGCTGCATCCAACAAGCTGGTGGAAGGCACTAGCATGCCTGGTGCTTAGGGGAGCGTTCAGTGGATAAGGGGCTGGACATTCCCAGTGTACAGGGCTTGATGTGAGCCCATTGCTGTCTTGACAATGCCAGAGGCTTTCAAGGGGCTGATCCAGAGCAAGCACAGACAGAACTTCCTCACACTCATGGCAAGTGGTGCTGAGGGTCCTCACAACCTTGGGTACTGGCAGATACCCATCCTCAGTCGCCTCCCCAGGAGTGAACAGGTTACAGGGATCGCTTGCATCAGGTATCTACAGACTAGCTTGTCAGAGAGTCATGTAAGGTTTTTACTGAAGCCTGTCTCACACCGCTCATCTTAACTGTCACAAACAGTGCTGTTCTAGCCATACTGGTCCCAGGATATCAGACAAAGTGGGTGAAGTCATACCTTTGAATCAATTTCTGTTGGGTGAGGAGAGATGAGCTTTCAGTATATTGGACCAACAGAATGTGGTTCAATAAAACAAAAGCTTCTCTCTCACCAACAAAAATGGGTTCAAATATATCACCTCCTCCACCCTGTCTTAACTGTTATGATATGGATGAATGTGAACTGCAAATTATGTTCTTAAGGTCTGAGTGGGAGAGGGCAATCACAAAAGTTGATAAACAAGTTTCTTTCAGACCAAAAATGTCTCTGTGTGCCTACATACAAGTTAACTGTTGCACACTTCACAAATGTTGCACACTTTACTGTCTGAGCAAAATGCTAACTTAGTGATTGCAAACTCTGGGGGAAATTTTGGACAGCAAAACAAAAGCAGCTGTTATCCTGTCTGCAAGGTAAGAGCACCGATTTTTCTACTACAAGACTGGATCCTTCAACTAGGAAGCAAGCCAACCCACTGCCAGCTTCAAAAAGGACAAAAATCACAGTGAGGCTTCTAAATGCTGGAGAACTTGAGTAGGAGGAGACTCACCTGTCAAAATTTATCTTGTTAAAAGTTAGACCCCAGAATATGTTCTGGTTTTACTTTACATGTAACCTTTTGTTTCCAACTGTTCCACTTGCTAGCATTTGAATCATGTCTGTGTTACATACACGTATACTTGCTTTCTCTAAACCCAAATTTAAGTGCTGTGTTAAACAGAGCTGCCTTCTAAGGTATAACCAGTAAGCTGCAGCATACTGTGCCTTTGGCAAGAGAGGATCCAGGAATTCTGTGAGTGTCCAAGGGACCATGGGCTGGACACCGGAGGGGGACCCTCTGGATATGTCTACACAGCAAAGAAAAACCTGTGGTTGGCCAGGGCCAGCAGACACAGCCTCACGGAGCTGTTTCATTGCAGTGTAGACATTCAGGCTTGGGCTAGAGACTGAGCTTTGGGACCCTTCCAATCCACAGGGCCCTAGAGCCCCAGCTCCAACCCACGCATGGAAGTTTACAGAGTGAAACAGCCTTGCAGCTCCAGCCCCAGGTCCACTCACCTGCACAGCAGAGGACGCCGGGACGCTACCCTCACTGATGAAGCAGTCTGCCTGGCTATTGGAAGACACGGTGGGCTGAAGCAGGACTCCCGGAGCTAGCTGTCCCTTACTAATGATCGTGGACTGCACAGAGACTTGCTGTACACCCTGTGGGGAGAGGGAGAAGGGCCTGTTACCCCTGCGAGAAGAACAGAGCTTGGTGAACGGGCCACCCCACTGCCACTGCCATCGGGGAGAGGCTCCCCCACCATCTGCCAGGTAGCCGCCAAAGCATGGCACCCACCTGAGTCCCATTGACCTGGGGTAGGAGCACCAGCTGGCCCATGACTTGCTGCTGGCCGTTCATCTGCAGGAGGCCGCCGGGCTGCACCAGCTGGAGCTGCATGGGCTGTAGGTAGGTGCTGCTGGCACCACTCTTAACCGCAGGGGCCGCGAGGATCCGGGCAGGCTGCTTCAGCGGCTGCTGCTGCAGAGGCGGAGGCTGGCTCTGTGAGACAGCAGCCCCGGGCCGGTTCGGGACCATGGGAGGGACATTCGTAAGAGGAGCCAGTACCTGGGGAGTGCCGGAGACCTGTTTCACCCCTCCTCCCGCTGCTGAGCTGGTGGCATTGGCACGCTGGATCTGCGCGTTGGGAACCGCAGCCTGTGGGGCACTGCTCCGCTCCGAGACTATTGTTCCTGAGGAGAGGACAGACGCGTTAGAGAGCACCCAAAGAAGGGAACAGGCCACGCAGGCCTGAGTTAGGTTCACCTCTGGGTTTCAGCAGCACTTTACTGCCCTGGTCCCCCACCCCCATGTCTAAGCTGCAAGCGGTAGGGTGTGATCCCATGCCTGGGGAGACACCTCCTGGAAACAGACTTGGCAGGCTTGAGGCAAGCTTATCATTGGGATCTGTTTCCCTGGCTCAGGAGGGTGCCCTGTACACTGGTTTAATCCCTACATCCCATCACAGCACTTCCCACACTTAGCCGGCCCTGCTGCAGGAGCAAATTTCAGGTGGGCCCTAATGATCAGAAAGCAGCCATGGGACTGGACCCCGTGGCCCTGGAGATGTGCGTGCCTGGTGCCCAGCTGCCAGGAGCCTGATCAGGCGTTTCTTTGCCTGATTCTGCTTCATACAGGATCTACTCAGCTGTGCCCAATGGGGCAGGGGCTGTCCCAGCTAGCTGGGCTGGGGTAGCACCTGGGTGCTGGTATATCAGGCTACACAAAGTGAGTGGCATCTCTTCTGCCATCAGCCAATCATTTCTGCATCCCCAGATCCAACATTATGAGACAGATGGGCTCAGGACCTGCATACACAGCACCCTCCTTGCTATCCTGCCACCTGCCAAGACCCAACTCCCAGTAAGGAAGGACAGCTGAATAGCTGGGCTCCCAATACAGCCGTTGAGTGCACAGCCCCCTCATGCCCTTTGCAGCGCAGGGAGAATAAAGAGGCCAAACATGGGGACTAGAGAGCGTCTGAGATCCCCTTCCTCTGCAACACATGCCCCCCAACCCCCATGGCTCACCGAAGGTCTCCGCACTCTTGGTCCAGGCATTCAGATCCCACTGGAACTTCATATCTCCCTGGGGCTCCACAGGGTCTACGATCATCTTGAGGGCACGGTGCAGCTGGAAGTAGATCTGGGATGCAGGGAGGGTAACAATCACACACAAGGTAACACCACCACTGAAACAGAGGAAGCTGATTTACACATACTGCCCTCTCCTCCCTGTAAACCCAGTGTGGATGAGCTGGCCAGGAGTCAGCGATGGAAGATCCTACCCTTGCAAGCTTTGAGGCACCTAAGCTGGTCACATCATGCCCCCAGTCATTGGCACCTGGTTGGTGCACCAATGAGACCACCCATGACAGAAGCAATGCTACAGAACAGGGAACCTTCAGAGCTGACAGTGTTAGCTTTGTGAACTTGGTGTGTATGTTTACAGACTGGTCAGCAACTGTGTCCTGGGCAAATGGGAATGCTTCCTCCTGTAGAATCTGCAGTCAACAGGGGGTAATTAATGCCAAACCTCTTCACCCCGCCCCACAAACAATGTAGGTAACAAGCATAGCACTGCCTAATCCAGCGGTTTTCAAACTTTTTTTCCCTGGGGACCCAGTTGAAAAAAAATCATTTATGCCCGCTACCCAACAATTACATCTTTGAGCAATGCATTCCAGTCCTTCAGTGGCAGCAGCAGGGAGCACCGCAACCCAGTACTTAAGGGTCTGCAACTTGGTACTGGATCCCTGACCCATAATTTGAAAACCACTGGCCTAGTCTGACCGATCTCTAAACTGAACCAACTATCAGCTCTGAGCTGGGAAGAGGCTCATCCACTCAATCCACGAACACACAAAACAGGAGGTTTTTCTAAAAATTCTGCCCCCATGCAAGCAGGGATTAATTCAGGGCCTCTGCTACCCAGGAAATGAGCAGAGGATCACAATGAACCCTTCTGACCTTACAATGAGCAGGAGCCCTTCCTGGAACTGGGGTGATCTCTGCTAAGCTTCTTCACATGCATGGAGGTTCTCGTATTGCTTTAAGATATTTTCTGCATTGCTTTCACAGTAAGAATATATATGCTTGCAGAGACAGAGCTGAGTGGTAATCAGCCAGGGACAGTCACACTGGTGTGTTGGCCTGTTTAATCTGACTTGCCGGGGGATTCACAGCATAGGCAGGGAACTGCATACCCTGAAAATATCCTGGCCAAGAGGGAGACATGAAGGTCTCTGCCCGAAAGAATGGACAGCTGGGGAGGGTGTCCTGGCTGGACCGTGGAGGGAGGAGGAATGCAAGTGTAGCCACACTGAGCTGTGACAGGCTGTATGACACCAGCAAGAGCTGATCACAGTGGTGGCCTCAGAGCAGTCTGCAGCAATACAGCTGAGCTGACCTGCGACCCAGTCAGCAACCTGGCAACAGGTGGGACCCTACTGTGCTGGGCTCCTGCCCACAACCTCACCCACCAGTTTCTTGGAAAGCAGCAGGGCTGTATTGTTGTCACTCTCCAGGGCCCAGGAGGCAAAACGCAGGATGTGCTCCTGATGGCGCTGTAGCTTGGTCATAGCCCAGTGTTGACGCTCCAGCTTCTCCTGCTGCCCCTCAGTCACTTTCTGCAACACAGACACCAACACCCCATCAGTGACAATGCAGAGACTTGTCCTCCCCACCTCCAGTAGGAGGCTCCCATGCGCTCCCAGCTGCAGAGCAGACTGTGTGAACAAGGTGGAACCGCCTAATATTTTAATGAATGCTATTCCCTTCAGTGAATTGAGATGGGATTGCTACCAAGTGGATGCAAAAAACTGCTCCTGGGACAGAGCAGAAGACATAGGGAGTATTTGGGGGGATCGAGGGAGAGAAGGAACGAATGAGATGTTAAAAGGGCTAGTGAAAGTCACCAATGATAATCAAGTTCTGGGCACACAATGGGAGCCAATGACCCAGGTACATGAGGAACTCCAGCAGGTGGCGCACGTCAGCTCAGCATAGCTCTGCAGCAGGACAACAGAGCACATACACTTGCTAAGGGGCAACATTCCCTGCAGTGTACTCCCTCTTTGGAGATGTGTATCAGTTGAATGTGCTGAGCAAAGCCAATAAGGTGGAGCAAGACAGCTCTGAGGCCCAGTCCGGGAGGCAGAGAAGCTAAGTAGCCTACTACTGTGGAGTGGGATCCCTTGGGGGCTGGCACACTGAAAAGGAAAGGTTCCTCCAAGGGACTGTCGAAAGGCTGGGATGTAGCACAGATCCTGTGGATCCGTGACAATGGGGAGGAGCCTGCCCCCTTAGTTGCTGGGAGGGGGAAGCACATTTCAGTGCTAAAAATCAACATGTGGTCAAAGCAACATCTCACACACCATGTTCAAAGACCCTGCCACGGCAGTAGGAGGGCAAGCCAAGTGTCTGCCCCACCAGCTGACTCGGGGGGATGGGGGACGACCCCCAGAACATGCATTTACCTGTGCGTCACTGACCAACACCTTGCCCCGCTTGTTGAGTTCCTTCATGATCTGCAGGATGGCCATCTTCACATCCACCTGCACCCGCTTCTGCACATCTGTCACCTGCCGGATCCTGCAAAGCCAGGCAGAATCATGCCCTGAGCATACTGTACACTCACACCCATCGCTTCCCCAGGGCTTTCTGCATCTCAGCCAGCCAGGGCACGGTTTTGCAACAGCATACACTCCCCTCTCGCAGCCCTTTGGCTGGTTATGGCCCGACACACTCCTGTGCAGCTGTTACTAAGGCAGGAGAGTGTGACGCAGGCCCAGCCAAGGACCAGAAGAGGTGGTCTTGCCCTGGCCAACAACGCCCTTGGCACAGACATGGACACTGCCTGCAAAGATACTCCAGTAGTAGGCACATGCATATCCACAGTAGAACACATACAGGAACCAGTACTCAAAGAGAAGACCTCTCTCAGTTCTCCCCCCACAGGCCTAAGAATGAGCTGCCCTGTGCCTCTTCAGGGATGAGGGTATCCCCCTCTTTGGGGCTCAGCAGCATGGTCGGGGACTCAGCAAGGCTACGTACGAAGTGCGCACTTCCTTTGTGGATTTCTGCAGGCTGGTGTGCTTGTCCCCCAGACGTTTCACCAACGCAGCCAACATCTTGCGCTGGTTCCTGACAGCATCCTCCAAGAACTGGTATCTGCAGGAATGGGTGCAGAGAGTGAATACTCAGAGCTGGCTGGCCCAAAATTGGGTGCAGGGGCCGCAACCCATGAACCCCTCCATATCACCGGCCAGGGGGGTTGCGATGATTTCCTGATTCTGGTATATAAATTTTGGTTCATCAAAGCACACCATGGGAAGTCTCATACGAAAACCATGGTCTCACTGGTTATTGTTCTTAGATTCCTTCTTACATGTAGAAGAGGTGGAGAAGCAGGTTTTCAGCTAGACGAAGGTTCTTTACTGGCCAGTTTCTCGGCCAGCAAGTAAATTAAGCGTTGTAAGATAATAATGTAACAGAGGCATGCTTACATACAATCAGTGGGGAAGAGTAGAAGCAGAAACAGAACCTTATCTTGAGTAACATGTCAAAAGGTTTGCTGGACTACATTTGGGGAACAAAAGAGACCGTGTCTACCCGCAACCAGGAAGTAAGTGGGAACCATGTGGGGTTCCACGAAAATGGGCACACAGCTCATCTTTCTTGGAACACTGCAAACTGATGTCTGGGGCAAGACAGATCATAGCAGGAGGTTATAGCCTGCTACAGAGTCTTGTAGAGTGTCTTAGGATTTTGTTGTGTGTAACCCTTTGTTTCCCATCTCCTCACTTATGACCTCCTGACTCTGATAACTCACTATAAACCTCTGTGCTGCAGAACTATGCATGGCACTGATCCTAAGATGAATTACAGAAGCCATGTACTCCATGCTATGTTAAATGCAGGCCGGTGTGGCCAAGAGGAGATTGGCTGTAATCTCCCTGTCCCCACCAGCCCGTCAGCCACCCAGCAATTTCCTTGCTGGAGGCAGGGGTGTAAACTGACTCAGTCTGGGTTATCCTGTCACAGGGGCCCATGTGAGAACAGATCAAGGAAAAATAAGACTCAACCTACCCAGGCTGATCTAGCTGCCTCAACCACACTAACAGCCAGGAAACGTGGCAGAGCCCAGCACTGCCTAGCAGAAAGATCTGAGATAGTGGGGATGGTGGGGCTGTGGAGACGATACACAGGCTGGCAGAGGAGTCTGTTACAACTGTTCCATCTGGAAGGAAGCATGGCATAGGCTGGCAGAAGGCATCCACATCTCCAGCCTTGCACTTGACTGAGACAAAGTGCCTGCCCAAGACCAGCCACACCTGTGCAGAGGGCACGCAGGTCTGGTCCAAGTCAGCCAAACCATTAGGAGTCCAGGCAGAGGTAGGGGGCAGCACAGCCCTGCCTCAGAATAGGTGGGGAAGAGGTATGGAAGGATGGTGGTCACCCACATCAGAATAAAGCTAGTGGGCATGCACACTTACTGGTGATCCTTGTGGGCATTGAGCTGGCAATCCCGGCAGGTCAGTGTGTCACAGGTATCACAGAACAGCACCAGGGGCTCATGCTTGTGCACCGAGCAGTAGACAGTGCGCTCACCTTCCTTTGACTTCGAGGGGCCTAAAGAAGAGTGCAAATATTACCCTCCAGCCAGGACCACAGGCACCACTGCCCACAGCAGCCAGCCACCAGCCTGGAGCGCACTGTGGATCAGGAGTGAGAGGCAGCAGCACAGCTTCTGGGGGAAGTCCAGGGCTGGAATAGGAAGGGGGTGCAGGCTGGGACTGAGGGATAATGGCAGGGCTCTACTTGGGGATGGATCAAGGGGGGGGCTGCAGGTCTGAATTAAGGGGCACTGGCAGAGCTGATGGGGAAGCTTGTTCAACCGTTACGCTCAACATGCCGGACAGCCTGTGTGTCCAGTCCTCCCCTCTCCCACATTCCCTCAAGTTATGAGCTCCTCTCATCAAAGCTTCCCATGCTGGTCAGAAGGCAGTGGAGTCTATGCTGCCACAGGGTGGGCACTGCAAAGCCCTCTCCCTCAGGGATGGCATGATGGTGATCTAAGATGCCCAGTTTTCAGCCTCTGGGGCCTTGTCTACATGAGAAACTCACACCAGAAGAGAATTGAAACTGAATCAATCAAAGCAGTACAACTCTGGGTGGCCAGTCTCATTCCATCCAAAGAGTGGACTGTATCACCTGAGAACAGGTTAAGTTGAACAGAACAAAGATCACATCCACACAGGGATTTGCATTGGTTTAGCCAAACTGATTTCAAACCAGTTCAAGCCAGCTTTCTCATGTAGACAACATCCAAATGCAGCATCCTAGGCAGGCAAGGAGACAGTTGCACTCTGTGACCCTACCCTCAACCCCACTTCAAGAGGCACATAATACCAGGATAGCTCAGGATTCTCCCCACCAGGAATGGGGCAGAGTGGTGGGGCACTGACCTGTGGATCTGACCGTGTGGTCCTTGGTGTACTTCACCCTTTGGTGAGCCTCCACGCATGTCTCGCACAACGGCTCTGAGCACTCCACACAGTAGCTAGTAGCTGGAGCATTGTCATCACAGCTGGTGCAACACTGGGGGAGAGAGGAAAGGATGAGCACTGGGGAACACACCAGCCACCCCACAACCCTAGCCCAGCACCTCAAATAATGCCAAGACCTTGGAGAGGAAAGCCTGGGGCACACGGCAAGGACAGGATACCAGGGCTTGTTTCCAAGCGTGTTCAGGATTCGCAGCTCACAGTGCAGTTATGGGCATTCGTACCCTGGGAGCACAGCTTTGTGGTCCCCCAATTCACAATGAATGGAAGGAGACAGGCTCCAGATGTGTAATGGGTTTGCAGCTAACCTGTACTAATGTATTCCCTACTCTAAGACTATGTCTACACCACACAACATTTACTGCAGAAGGACTGAGCTGATATATGGCCAGAGGCAAGCCAGCCCCATCATAATCTGGGCTGCATGGCAACCTGGGAATAATAGGGTAGGAAGCAGAACTGTGCTTTACTGAGGTGCTGATCAGAGCCCACGAAGGAAGGCTGCATCCCCACCTGGTTGGCATCCTTGCTGTCTGTGGTTGCCTCTGCCCCGCTGTCTCTCAGGAAGTAGTTCTCCACTATGTCCTTGAGGTAACACTGGTGTTTGCATATGGGGCAGTCCACCACTGCAAGGAAAGGGAACAGAAGAGTGCATCACAGACAGGAACCAGCAATCCATTTGCAGCTATTGGGGTGGGGTGGAGAAGAGCAGTGTAATTAATTCACTGCCCCAAAAGGCAGCAACAGCAACACATCAACAGGAGAGAAGCCCTCTAGTTGACACAGCACCATCTACAATGGGGGTTTGGTCACTGACCCCTGAAAATCCACACCCCACCCCTGAGCCACATAATTATACAAACATGTTTGCAGAGCAGATTAGTACTAGGACACAAACTTAGCACCATCTCTGAATAGTTGCTGCAGGCCTGGACACGTATCTGATAGCATCTCTGCATCTTGCCCCAAAATCTTCTACAACTGCTCATGGCTCCATGAGCAAAACAGTCCCTTTCCCCCACGAGTTGGGTTTCTCCAGCCTAAAACCATCCCACCATAGAAGCTTCCATAATCCTCAAACAGCGGCCACATTGATTCTACACATCTTACAACAAGAGCACCCGGAGATGAAGTCATTTCTCTCCAAAGTGCCATGTTACAGGGCACAGCCTCAGCGCTCACAGCACCTGAGAAGATGACACCAGAAAGGGCACAATGCAATAGGTAGAGGTGGGTCAACTTGCTTTCAAGTGCTCATGTTCATTGGGACACAAGCCAAGGGGTATTCCCAAACCTGAGCCGGCTTTTGTAGGTGACAGATCTGAGGAACT
>ML685972.1:60353-81311 GCA_007922175.1 Pelusios castaneus
CTTGTCTTTGAACAACAGAAGTTGGTCCCATAAAAGATATTACCTCACCCACCTTGTCTAATAACCATGTTTGAGTCAGCTGCCAGGCTTGCTGCATTTAAAAAAAAAAAAAAAATTCACAATCAAATTCCAAAGCCAGAGGGACCAGTATGAGCAAGTCTGTCCCCTGCATAACACAGGACATAGAACTTCCCAAAAATAATTCTTGAATCCTCATGGCCTCAGGTCTCAGATCTGTATATCCACTGAAGTAGGATTCCACAATTTGCTGCTCAGCACTAGGACACATATCCTGTATATCAACCATATTTACACAGCAGGTCTAAACATGTTAGTAATCTGTACTTTTTCCATTCTGGATACAGTGACTAGTAGCATCCAGTGAAGAAACATACCACTATTAATTTTAACAGTTGGAACATCAGAGCAGGAGGCTAAAAAAAGACATCAATTTTACCCCAACCCTACTAATCCTGCCATCCTGAGCTAGACAAGCCTTCCATGGTCCTGTTTGCCAGTCAGTCTCCTCAAACAGCTGCCCTCCCGCTAAGTGTTACTTTTTCAACTTACTGCAGCACTATGGATTTTCCGTTTCCCAGGCTTGACATCAACTCAAAAGCTTGATATTCTCCCCTTCCTGCTTGTTTTCACTGATAACTCCTGCATTAAACTAAGAAAGTGGATCATAATAAATTAGAGCAGCTCTGCTTCCTTCACTATGAACAGATCCAGAATTAGGCTTGTGACTTGCTTTGTAAACCATAGATTTGTTCTGGTGGCTAGCCTAGAGCAGGGGTTTGCAACCTGCAACTCCAGAGCCACATGTGGCTCTTTGGCTGCCTCTTTATGGCTCCGGGCCCCCTCCCTGTGCCAGGCTCTGGGCTCCCCCCTGCAGTGGGGGACTCTGCAGGGGGCCTGTTTCTAGTACAGGGCTCCCCCTCCCTCCCCACCAGGGGACCCTGCAGCAGGTGCCCTGGCCCAGCTCCCACACCCATTGCAGCTCTCAAAACACTTAGTTATTGAAGGAATTTTTTTAAATGGCTCTTATCTTTCAGATTGCTGACCCCTGGCCTAGAGCAGCCTCTCTCAACCATGTGGCTTGGCCTGTAAGGAAGCACAGGCTGTGTTGTATCCTGTGGATGGAGGGAAACAAAATGCAGATGCTCAGAGCTGGGAAAAGAGAAGCGCCACCTGCTCATAAAGCCCTGGGGAACAGCATCTGGGCTGTAGAGCTTGTTTCAGTGTCCTCGTGTACTGCTGCCACAGAACCAAAACTGTGAGATACCAGACAAGAGGAGTGTAGCTAAGAGAAGCACCTTCAGCGTGAGCCACCATGTACCCAGGCAGTGCCCAACTCAGACCACCACCTTCCCCCCCCTTATCCAGAAACCACTTATGATGTCCTACCATGATCACAAATCTTTGCATCCTTAAAGTATTATGGGATTAGGGTAAATTGCTATGAGAAAACCAGGGTGTTATCAGTCCCTGGTGGGAAAAACTCTAAATCTAGATCTATTTTTCTCAAATTCACCTTGCAGTGGCCTAATTTATTTTTTCTTCAAATTGTATCTCTGTGTGTAAAATTACCCTCTGATGAGAGGACACCTACTTTCTCTGGGAGCTTTGGTCACACTGTAGCTAATCTCACACACCATCTCTGTAAAATCCTAGTGGATAGACAGCAGCATAGAGCTTAATGCAAGGCAGTACTGTCAGTACCACATAGGAGCGCCTGTCATCATGGATCAGGACCTCACCGAACAAGTAGACAGCCCCACACTTGCCAGAATAGATGGCCCCTGTCCCAAAGAGCTGGTATAGTGTTGCCAGTCACCTGCAGCACTGTCAAAACTACCTGTGCCTTATCTCCACTATGATTTTGCAGCAAGGTGGCTAATGGGAATTATAAATCCTGCTGTATGCACTGCTTTAGGGCAGTGAAGATGCATGTAAACAGGGGTAGGCTTTTTGCAAATTGGTGATGCCAAGAAGAGGTATAAGTGAAAAGTTGTACAATGTGGTGAAGCGGGGCAAGGGTTGACTCAGCAGCCTGGAAAATGCTGGCAAAGCAGCTGTATGCCTATATCATAACGGTGCAAGATTTAATTCTGAGTGAGTGATTTCCAGCAAGCCCCATCTTGTCCAAAGGGGGGGGGGAGTTAAATCCTTCCCACTTGTCAATGGGAAAATCATCTTAGGAGCAGGGAGAGTACCCAAATATCCATGTTCTGCAGAGTGGGATAGTTGAGGCAGGGTCTCAACTCCCAGTCCTTGAACCATAGCACTTCCCCCTGTTCTTATCTATCTTATCCCACTGACCTGAAGGCAAGAATGTGACTTTACCTAGCATTGCCTGAAACATCTCAGTGAGTCTCAGCTGGATCCAAATGTGTTGCTTAGCAGTGGGAGTTTCAATAAGGCATACCTCTGTTTATCTCAGCTGTCCTATTGTACTCCCAAAGTAGTGCCCTTTGGGATACTTTTTGTCAAGAGCTTAACAGCTGCCTTTGGACTTGTAGAAGGAAATGCTTCTTAAACAGTGATAAAGTTCTGTTTGCATTATATTTAAGATGCCTAGTTTAACAGCCCCCATTCTGCTGACAGACATGGTGCTGTTTCCTCTGCAACAATTCCTACAGTACTAATGATGCTGAAACTTCCTGTCTGCACAGCAGTCTTCCTTTTCTAATGGAGAACACCCGGATTGATTCAGATATGAGCCTTCAAGTCTATTTTAATGCTAAAACCAAGCAGAATTGATATGTTGCTGTCCTCTGAGTATCTGCTATATTGATTTCTTTTCTTCCCCTGCTTTGTAAGGCTTGCTCAAATTTCTACTTTTTTTTTTTTTTTTTTTTAATTCCCAATGCCTTTAGTGCCTGAACTAAAAATTACTCTATTTCCATGTGTACATCTCAATAAAACCTGTTCCAGAGGGCTAGCCAAATTAGTCTAATTCAACAAAACTAAGATGGAGTCCCGTGGCAGTTTTAAAGACCAACATTTATTTATCAAATGAGCTCTCATGAGCAGAATCCCACTTCTTCAGACACATGAAAAGGAGATTGCAATATGAAAGGGGATGTATAAATGCAGACCCGGGTAAATCACAAGGTCAGTTTAGAATTTTTTCAGCCAACCAAGCAAGTTGTTTGGATTTAAAGAGAAAAATCACTTTTTGAAATAACTGAGCCAATTCAAATTTCTTTTCATTCCCAAGCTATTGGTATCAAATTTACATATGAATTCTAACTCTGCGGTTTCCCTTTGAAGTGTTTCTGCTGAAACACTGTCATGTCTTTCACAGAATATGCAGGAAAGTTGAAGTATTCCTGTCTGGCAAAGTGGAATTTTCTCCCACAAAAGCTCATGCGATAAATTTGTGTCTTTAAAAATGTCACAGGACACCTTGTTTGTTTTTGAATGCTACCATTCCTGATATCTGATGTCTGTCCATTTATTCTTTTGCACAGAGCCAGTCCAGTTTGTCCAATGTATAAGGCAGAGGGGCAATGTTGGCATATATCACATCATTGGATGAGCAGCTGAATGGGCCTTTGATGGAGTAGCTGGTTTGGTTAGGTCCTATGATGGTGTCCCATTTGAGCAGATACGTGGGCAGAGCTGGCAATGGGTTTGTTGCAGGGATACATGCCTGCCTTATGTTTCCGTTGTATGGTGTGTAGTTGCTGGTGAATATCTGATTAAGGCTGGGTAAGGCTGTTTGTAAGCAATGAGGGACCTATTGTCCAAGGCCTGAGAGTTTTATGTCGCAAAAATAGGACAAAATGATTCTCCTCCATCATCATTGAAAAATTATAAAACTTCCAAGTTCCACTTCATGCAGAGGACCTTTGTACTTGCCCTGCATGAAGTGAAACTTACAACAACTATAACTGGAAATCAGGACTTCTTCTGCATCTTGGTCACTAATCTGAACATTTTTCACTTACTGCTGTTATACGAAACATGAGTATCTACCAGGCCTGGAAACTTGGAAGATGCAGTACTTTCCTGTTTTTCCCAGGATGCATTTGACATCACTGTGTGTAGTAACTTCCAGAGTTTCCCCATCTGTGTGGAACTTTCAAACAGTAAAGGGGACAAGAAAAAAATGTAAACAGGGAAGTGCGACTACAAAGTCATAAAGAAACAGCAGGGGGAAGCAGAGGCCTTGTCTATTTTATATTCAAAATTAAACTAATCTAATTATACATATTTTAAACCAAGTTAAATGAGACCAAAATATCTCACCTAAATCAACTTAAACCTGGCTTGCACTGCTTTCTCTCAATTCAGCACTAAACCAACTAAAGCCAGGTTTAAATCAAATTAGGGATTTGCACTGGTTTACCTAAGTCTTGTCTACAAAATTTTCACCCCAGTTTAACTATTTGGGTGTGATTTCCCTGTAAATTAAAGCTGTACAACCTGTAATGTAGATGCAGGGGTACCTGTATGCCTTGTCTCAGTACAGCTTATTTCCTTTCCCTACAGATGTAGCTATACCAGAATACTATGCCTGTAGGCTGATATTGCATCCATATTAGGATGACTGTGACACATGACAATGCCTTATTTAATTAAGTTTAAGGGCAGGTCTACATTTAAAATGCTCCATCAGCGCAGCAAGAGTAGCACATTAAGGAAGATGCTCTAAGCCATTGAGCTAGTGGCTCAGGAACCAAATAAGTGATCAACATTCCCCAAAAGAGCCACAGTAATGTGAATTCATGGTTTCATTTACTATAGTACTACACAGTATGATGGAAAATACTTAGTTTTTATATAGATAGTCTCACAACAAATAACTTTGTGTAAATTGGTAACTTAACTGGTTAATAACATAGTAAAAGCATCCTGACTGGTTAATAATTAAATCACAGTGTTTTAATCTGATACCATAGTCTGACTATCACTATTCTAAGCCAATGGGAGAGAGCTCTTCTGTCAGCTTAGTTAATACACCTCTGATGCTCTCCCACTGACATAGCACTGTCTACATCTGCACTTAGATCCAGATAGCTGTCACTCAGAGGTTTATTAACAACCATTGGCAATGCAGCTATACTGAAGTAATCTTGTAGTGTAGATCAGGGCTAAGCAACTTAGGAGCTTGTATTAAAAATACTAATATTTGTGTGTTATTGTGAAACTGTATGCAACTCATCAAGGAGACAGGACTAATGTAAACATGTACTATGAGCTTCATAGAACTCTGTCAAACAATTAGCTAAGACAAGAATAACCTATTATATAGGTTCCCCAGAAAATACTTGGGAGGCACACTTCCAGAACTGATCTTTTGAAAATCTTTAACCAGTGAAAACTTTTGTCTACAAATTACCTACTCCTGGGATCAAAAGGCCCAAACAGTGTAAGGAGGACTTGTAAACACAGAAAAACCACTCATTGGAGTTTTAAGGTCTGTTCCCCTGCCAGAGCCCTTGCTGAAGTCACAAAGTGATCTCTGCTAATCTTATCACATGTGTAGGTTCTTGTATTGTTTACTATGTTTTCTCTGACTCTTTTAGTTTAAGAATAAATACTCTTGCTTAGAAGGAGCTGTGGTGCAACTCAATTGTAGCAATTATGAAGAAAAATAAAGCAGTGTAGGCAGGCTGCACAGCTACCAAGGCCAAGACGGAGCCAGACACGAGTCTCTGCCCAAAAGGAATCAATCAGGAAGCTAGTCACTTGGCTGGGGCACAGAGAAGCAATGTAGTCATAGCTGCCCTGAGCTGACAAGTTGTACTCTAAATGTACAGGTACAGTTAAAGCAATAGAGCTTGGATACAAAGACCAATGGTTTAAGTTGAACTGGTGCAGCTCAGAACACAGACAAGGCCAGAAGCAGTTTTACAACCCTTGCTATTTTCCAGCTCGTGTGTGAAGGTGACTGTTTCAACCTAAAGCCATCCTTTTAACAGAGGCAGGACAAGGTTGCTTCACACTTCAAAGGAGGGTTGTTACCCCTTACCCCATTCCAATCTGCCAGGTCCATCAATCAGCCACTACTCTCCTCCCCCTACATCTCCTGAAACAGGAACAATTAGCAGGAAACATCTGTTCCCAAGTGAGGAATGAAGCTAGATTAAAGACATGGCAGCAACAGATATCATATAAGTGTTGGTTTGGGGACCTGACTTTGGGGAGGAATTGCATCACAGCCCCACAAGAGAGAATCTACTAATGTCCTCTGTATAACCAAAATAAGTGTGAATTCCCCTTTTATCCACGTAACACTGCAAGAAACTGCTGGATGGAAGCATGACCAAACCACTGGGACTTGGTCAAGTTCAGTTTATCCCTACACAGGGAACAAAGACAGCAGGGCACCATAAATAAAAGTAGTTGTAACCCAGCAACAGCCTACTGCCTTTGCTCTGCCAGACCATCTCAACCACCCCTCCTCCACAATGGTTTTATGCTGCACAAAGATGTGGTGTTTTGTTTTGAGTATTTAGCCTACTTGTTACTTCTGTTAGAAATATCAAGATTCCCCACTAATGGATGCCTCAAGTAAGACTCCTGAAACACAAAATAAATCTAAAATGCATGAAATCATCTCCCCCAGAAGTCAGAGAGCTGAAGATGCTCAGCACCTAGTTCAAAGGTGGGAGAGGTAAAAACAAAACAGGCGACTTCTAGCTAAGTGCTAGAAAACACCCTTAAAATGTTAAACACTTCATATTTTGAAAAAAATTGGGGCATCAGAAGTAAGGTCTGTTATGGTGCTCCCTTAGCCCTGAACTGAGGGGATATTTGGCCTATAAGGAAAGATTCACAGACATTTGCTTATTGTTTATGTTAAAAGAGAAATAAACAAGAAGTTGTAAAGTTTGATTAAGGGCGAACAAGTTTAAAGCCTGATTCAGTTAAACTAGTACAATCTGCTGTGAGGACAAATTGTATTGCTTGTGAGGTTGTAGGTTTACAAACACAATCTAAACCATGTTTAAATAGATTTATCAGTGTCTACAAAATTACACGTTTAACCACATCAATTTAAACATGCCTTTACATACATGAGTCCTGGCCTTCAACAACTGGAAAGAGATGAGGGCTGTACTGTACCTCAATAGTGAGAGCCAAAAGTAGACCTATCAGAATTAAGTTTTTGTCATTAAATAATGTGTACAAGGATTCTTTAACAAGCAGCAAGTTTCAGAACTCTGCCAGGAGTGGAGAAAGATTCCCTGGCTCTGCACATTTCCCCAGTGAACCAAAACAATACCTTGTTTCCTTATCTCCTTTCTCCAAGCTTCTTTTGCTACTGTCATAGCTATGATTTTGAAAGCAAAGCAAAAATGTAAGTCTGCCCTTAAGTCACTTTCCCCATTCTTAAACATGATTACTCTTTCCCATTAATTCAAGGTGTGGATTTTCACCATAACCAGCTTAAATCTTTGACTAGACTTGATGTGATATATTCTATGGCCTCTTCTTAGGAAGATTTCTATTCCATCTGACCACTGCATGGAAGAAATAAAGACCAAGCTTCAACTGCTCAACATACCCTGTTCAGATTGATACCCTCCCAATATTTAGGTGAAGAAAAAGCCTTAAGATTAACAATGACTTCTGTGGGGTGAGGAAGAATGGCTCATCAACATCCTTCCCCACCTGCCTCTCAGTAGAGAAAAGAGGGCTCAGATAACTCACCTTTATACAGCTGCTTCTTTCCCCCCCCAAAAATCCTTCCTTTACAGATGTTTTAAGACAGGCCTTGACAAAACTGGCTCCCAGCTGGGCGCCAGAAGTTTTATTTTTGGTCACCAGAGGGTGCTACTCCATTGCATTTCCACAACCAAACTAGGTGCCAGGCTACAAACCCTGGTGACCATGGCAACTTGGCTCCTGGGTTTTGTTGAGTCCTGTTTTAAGACAATATTATATTTGTACCAGAGATTCCATTATGAAGCTTTTTAACTTGCGCGGGAAGCACCACTAACCTGTCATCCTCTTGCATTTGCCTTTTATTCACACATTTAATACAGGCACGAACCTTGCCAGACTAGGACACAAATGTTTCAAACCCTGCCAATGGGACATGACCAGTAGCTTACCTGGGCTGCACAGCAGCAGCACGTGAACACAAAGGCATGGTGAATTATAACAATGATGTTTCTCCTACCAAAAACTCTACCAGAAGTGAATGAGCATTTAGGCATGAATCGGTCAGTCAACATCAGTCATAGGATCCACATCAGCTGTTTTTCAGAACCACTAACGCCTATCCTTCAAATAATCTTAATGCCTTGCCTTTGCACAAAGGCCTACAAGGGCTTTTTGTTGTATGACTGCATAGCTGGAAACTTCATTTGCTATTCAGCATATGTCCTCTGAAAACACCCACTTACCAATGAATTGCCTATCAAGAAGCAAACATGCAATCACAGATAAAGGGAGAGTTAAAATAGTGTCATCCTTTACACATAGTAGAGAAGGAAGCACTAGTATGTTAGTTTTGTCCTGGTTTTCAGCTATGTCCACAAACCACTTTACTTTCAAAGGACTCCATCACATCCGGTTACAGTAAATACCCAGTTCCTGTATACCTAAAACAAGAATATCAGCTAAACGCAGCCACAGAAGATAGACTGTCCACTCAGCACCCAGATGTGCCTGAATTCTGCATGTGCACATACACTGCTTGTGTTAAATGGAGGGAAGAAATGGATAAGTGACCTCAAAATGATTCAGTTGAAAAGAATTGATTTATAACCCCTTTGGACACTTTAAAGGGGGCCTGATTGTCAGGAAGCAATCACCCACCCAATCTCTGGAAACTAAGTACCTTCAGAAGTATGTTACCATTCAAAAGCCTCTGGCGATCTGGATTTGGCCCCTGGTCCAGCTACTGAGCAAGGCCTCAGGCAACACAAATATAGACATCAGAGGCTAATTTAATGATAAAAAATGGGTGCCTATAAGTAACTAAGATTAAGAGTTCATCTACTGCTTTAGCTATTTTATAGACATGTAGCTGTTCTGTAATTATTTATGTACAGGTTCCAGAGGGGTAGCCATGTTAGTCTAGTTCAGCAAAGCCAGCAAGGAGTCCTGGGCACTTTTAAAGACTAACAAAACTTAGGTATTATTTATAAATTTGTTTAGTCTTTAAAAGTGCAACAGGACTCCTTGTTATGTACAGTGTATGTTAGCCTGGTTACTGGGACACTTTCTAAAGGACTGCACCAGTTTATTCAGCAGAAGATTGTCTGGAAAAACAAGCAGAAAAGAAAAAAATGCTCAAGATAAGCCACTTAACAATTCTTTAAGCACTTTTGATAATGGACAACACCAGAACAATTAGCTTTGATTTTTGCCTCCAGCTCCAGTCAACCTACAGAATTGGTTCCAAAAAGGCCCACCTAAGCTTTGCTGACTCCTGCGACACATGTTAAAACAAAAACTGTTAACTGGAAATTTGGGTACTCTGGAGTGGTCTATCAGTCACATTAAGTATGACTTCAGGCTTGCCTACATTTGTGCTTTCCTCGCTCAGAGGTGTTTAAAAACGACCCTACTGAGGAACATGAGTTTTGCCAGGTCTATGTCAGGGGACAGCTCTCTCGCAGACAGCTACCGCTGCTCTTTTAGGTAGCTTTATTATATTGGTGGGAGAGCTCTTTCAAGCTTATGCTAGCAAAACTCATGTCACTCAGTGGGGGGGTTTCCCAACACCACTGAAAGAAAAGTTATGCTGGCATAAGTGCAAGGGCAGACAAGCCCTTAAATACACACATGCACCCCCCCCCGTGCTTAAACTGAGTATAAATTCTGTGAGACAGACAAGCTTTGAACAAGCTTACACTCCTTGCTCTGTGTATGCTAAGATGATTACTGCACCTATCTTGTTTCTCCAATATCTGGGAACTAACATGACTATTACACCATTGCATGAATGATTACATGACTCTTTCAGGCTGGATAGTAATGTACCAGCCACTCTGTATCATGCTGATCTCTTCCATAAATAAGCCTGGACTACCTTACTTCTCAACAATAAAAAAACTGAACCCTACCAGGTTAAGGATGACAGATACATACAGGGTTACTGTGGCCTCGGGCTCAGTCCAGAATTGCAAAATTCTATCCTGTAGCAGAGTGTTATAATAATCAAGGTCTGACAGACCTACCCTTAAGTGGGAGCCTAAAAGTGAAAAGCAGATATAGGCAAGTGGAACATTTTATATGCAGCAAAAACAAATGTTGATGGGAAAAGGTACTAAAGGGAGACAAGGCTGTGTTGAAGATCACCAATAAACAAAAAGCACGGGTCTAGAAATCAAACCAAAAGTGGTGGGTCAGAGATGAGGCCTAGCTAGTGACAAAACAGAAAGACAGGATATTACAACCATCACTCCACTTGGGAGTCCTTAAAAAGACTTGGGGAGGGGGAAATCATCTCACTGGCTGAGAGGGATGGAACAGAAGGGATTTTACCATCCTGGCTGCTACCACCCTTCTCCCCTTACCTGGGACCCCAGATCCATCATGATACATACCACTGGGTCTTCAATGTCCTAACCAGACCAGAACAAAGTGCAACTCAGACAACATCCCCACCTCCAACTATTTCAGCCCAAGTATCACTTGTGTTGTAAGATTTAGTTACTGTTGACCTTTTAACTGTGCTCTCTTCCTCCCCCACCTTATTTCTTCTCTTTCCTTTCGCCTTCTGGCTTAGGCAAGGGGGGAATATTTTGCAACACTGCTATAGGCCTTTGACCAGAGGCAGCCAAAAGCAAGACCACCTCCTAACTAGCCTGATACTAATATAAATCTGCCACATCTCAAAGTAGCTAATCAGACAGCATAGTGCAGTGGTTTTCAAACCATGGGTCGCTCCTGCCACAGAAAGACTGGAATGCATTGCTCAAAGACGTAATTGTTGGGTCATGGACATAAATGATTTTTTTTAACTGGGCCCCCGGGGGAAAACTTTTTGAAAACCACTGGCATAGTAGGCCTGTGGTTTTCCAGCAGAGGTCACAGACAAATGTCAGCACCAAAGAGGAGCTACATTTTCTATGCTGGTCTTTTCTCTCCCTTCTTCCAGGTGCTTGTTTTGTCTTCCGGGAAAATGGGAACAGACTTTACTAACAACTCCAACTTAGCGAACAACTACCCTCCATTCTCACTCCCAAAGACAGTTCTCACCATCTTTAATACCATCTAAAAGATGATCAAACACAGTATTTTCCTTATAAAAACTCTTAAGGTGAAGGGAAGAAAGGATTATTAGCATAGACTTAATACTTAACATTTCAAGCACTTTAGCAGTTGTTCCTCCTGCTTAAAAAGAGTTTAACAGCTTTTATCATGGGACTAAGCAGTCCCAGGAACCCTGTACAACAAACCCCAACCTGTTGGACAATATGATCATTTTAACACCTTTAATGTGCTGGGCCCATTAATTCTGTCAAAATTAATACCACAGGTGCACTTATATGCCAAAAAGGGGCCAGAGATGCTGTAATAATTTACCACCACAAAAGGCTATGTAACTCTTCCAACATGTACATAAAGGACCCTTGTGGCACTGTTAAAAGACTAAGAAATTTATTTATTGCATGAGCTTATGAAATGGGATTTTTGGTGGGAGAAAATCCCACTTCATAATCTCATGCAATAAATAAATTTCTTAGTCTTTCAACAGTGCCACAAGTCTCCTTGTTTGTTTTGCTGAACTAGACTGACACGGCTACCCCTCTGGTAGATAAAGATAGTTATACCCGGTGTAAAGAAAGGTGTTTTATACCAGTGGCTCTCAATCTTTCCAGACTGCTGCAACCCTTTCAGGGGTCTGATTTGCTTTGGGCACCCCTCACCACTGTTAAGAACCACTTGCTTACAAAAAAAAAAAAATCAGACAAAAACCACAAAGGCATTGTCTCAAAGCCCCAGAACAGGAGCCCCAGGTCATTGCTCCCTGTGCTGCTCTTTTCATCCTGCACTTACCTGAGGCTGGGCAGGACTGCTGTAGGAAAGGCCCGCTAGTGGGCCCTGCCCACCCCTCCCCCACCCATCTCGCTGGAGTCCAAGGCAGCCCCCATCCACACCTCTCCCCGCCCCCTCCAGCCTCGCTTCCTGCTCACCCACCCACACAGCCTAGACCTTGCCCCGCATGCACAACTCCCTCCGCCTTGCGGCAGCCACCAAAATGGGTCCCCCCACGGCACTCCGTGATGAGCAGCGCCCCGCACACCCAGCACGGGCCTCTAGTGCATACAGCTTTGGCTCACGACAGTCCCCTCCCCCCCTCTGCCCCACTGCCATGGCCGCCCCGCAACGTTCCCCCCACTGCCCAACCCCCCGGCCGGTCCAGCGCCCCTCCCGCCTCACCTTGTCCCTCTTTGTTGTTGGCGGCCTCCCCGTCGGCGGCGGGGGCCGGCTCGGCCCGCAGGCACTCCCGGCAGACGGAGTGGAGGCAGGGCAGCAGGCGGGGTTCCCGCTCAGCCCGTAACCGCTCGTGACACACGCCGCACTTCTCCAGCAGCTCCAGCGTCTCTGTGCGCTTCTCCCCGCCGGGGCCGCCCGCCTCGGCCGAGGCCGCCGAGCCCGACATGGCGGCGGCCACCCCGCCTCCCCGTTTCGCTTGGCTGCTCCTGCACGCGCGGGGAGGGCCCGCGCGCAGTCGGTGGGACGTTGCCCGCGCGCGCCCCGACTAACGGCAGCGGAACACTCGGGGGACCCAGCCACACAAAGCCTGAGAGACAAGGGGAGCTGCGCGCGCACCCGCACGCCGCCGCGAGACGAGAGAGAGAGAGAGGGCCGGGCTCCTCGCGTTCTGCGTCCCCTTCGCCGTCGCGACGCTCCTCCTCCACCTTCCCTTAGGGGGAAGGCAGCGACCAATCAGCGTTCAAATATCCGCCCGTGGGCGGGCTCGGGACGGTGAGGCTTAGATATACTGGCCAATCTGCACGCCTTTGGAAGGCGGGAACACAGAAGACGTCGCTCACGTTTCTTCGTGGGGCGGGGGAAAGGACGATCGACGAGGGTTGCGCCTATCGCGGGACTCGGACAGCCAATGGAGGCGGGGAGCTGGGGAGAATGATAGGACGGCAGGCCAATCCGTTCCCTTGT
This sequence comes from Pelusios castaneus, assembly GCA_007922175.1. NCBI lineage: Eukaryota > Metazoa > Chordata > Testudines > Pelomedusidae > Pelusios > Pelusios castaneus. The sequence goes on from ML685972.1 coordinate 73,452, forward strand.
CTGTCCACTGACTGGAAATGAGAACCAATCCGCTTTGGGGAGTGTGAAAGGAGCCTGGGAATGATCCGTTAGTAAAGCTCCGCCTCCCCGCATGGAAACGGCAACAGTTAGTGATTGACATGTCTCGGGACCAAACATCTACCGACGCTATCCCCGAGGCGGGAACTTGGGACCTGTGCGTGTCCAAGCTACGGAAGGAGGCGGGAGGGATGCTGTGGTGAGCAAGAGAGAACCAGTCAGCTCATGAATTATCTCCACCGATTGACAGGAAATTAAGCCAATTGCCTTCTCTGTCCTGCTCCTTTCTGCAGGCTACCATAGAGGGTACGCCCCCCCCCCCAACAAACTGGGATCACCCTTGCTGTAACAGAAGCCAGAAACGAATTCTTTTATGGTGACATGGAGGCAAATGAGGAGTCAATCCTGAGTAACTCCCCAGAGCAGTTATAATGCATCTGCTGAGCTTAGTGGAGTCACTCTGGTTTGACTCTGGATTTAACCAAAGCAGGGTCCAACCCCATCAAAGTCAGTGGAGTTACTCCAGATTGAATCGTTGTAGGGTCTTGCCCTACTGAGCTCAGTGGAGTCACTCCAGTGTCTAGTCCAGCACAAAGACCAACCCCAGTGAGTTCAGTGGAGTCACTCCGGGTTCACTCTAGTTTGACACACAGCAGGCTGAGTTTACTGGAGTCTCTTTGGATTTACCCCAGACTTGCCCAGACCAAAGTCTAGACCCCTTGCATTCAACACTCTCCCCCCAAAACAACTTCAGTTTAGAAACAATGAAAGAGCACCTTTGAAAAGGCATTGGCAATTGTTCCCCAAAAAGCCACAAGAACTATTCTGGGTCTTTAAACCCTTCCACAATGGGAGAGATTAAAGATGCTTATTCTATTTAACTAACGTTAGGGAAGGGTACGAGGTGATGGTGACTTGAGCACGGTAGTGTTGCCAACTCCCATGTTTTTGTCACCCACACTATCTGAATTAACAAAACTTGTTTGTTTTGCTGCAATAGACTAACACAGCCACCCCTCTGGAACTGTTTGAATTCCCCTTGTGACTCGCCTTTCTCTGCATGTGTATATATATACCTAATATACTGCCATTTTTGTTTTATGCATCTGAGGAAGTGGGTAATGCCCACGAAAGCTGATGTGCTAAATAAATTTGTTGGTCTTTAAAAGTGCCACAGGACTCCTTGTTTGTTTTTATGATGATTGTTTTCCTTAAAGCCTCAGCTCTTGGAATTAAGTGGATATGTGATGATCTCAGAATAGGGAAATGGGGGGCACACACAACTGCTGAAGGGATCCTGGTATAGGGGAAGCAGGGGATGATGGGGCACACATAGCCCCTGCCATCGAGGAGAATATGGGACCCTTGTATGGGAGAAGGGGAAATGAGGAGATACACAGAGCCCCTGGTGGTGTGGGAAAGTTAGAAGTGGGGGGCACATGGACCTGCTGCCAAGGGACATGGGGGGAACAGAGAGTCCCTGAAATTGAGGGGCCTGGGTGAGTGGCACCAGGGAGCTGGTGGGGAAAGCATGTGTTGTTCCCTTATACATCCTGGTGTATATATGTGAGCAGTAGCAGCTGCTAGAAGGCCCCTGGCATGTGAGTGAGAAAGCCTGGCCTCACCTATCTTCCAGTTCCAGTTCCTAGCCCTAGGCTTTCCAAGGTGGGGCCATCCAAAGCTCATTATTATATAGACAATGTGAGTTTCCCCACTGATTCCCTTTCCAGACTCCCATTGACTGGTGGGGTGGGGCTGAGTCATTCCAGTCCTGGGATCCCTGCTGTGTAGGGAACAATGGACCCCCCCTCCAGCTCAGCAAAGTGCTAAAGGCACAGCACATTTGGATATTAAGGCAGTTAAGTGGAGCAATCCCAGACAAAAGCTGGCTCCAACATCCACCCCCTTTGCGTAGTCTCCACTGTGCCATAGACCCCCAGGGTCTCTAGCCAGGCATCCCTCTGTTCCTGCACCCCTTTCTATCCCCCTCTCTTCCCTGACCTTTTCTCTGGAGCAAAAGTTATGGGAGAGCATTTAGAAGTGTTTATTATCACAAGCAGTCATGGGAAGGGCTCAGGAACTGGTTAAAAGACAGGAAACAAAGACAGTTCTCACAGTGGAAAGAGATAAATAGAGGGGTCTCCCTAGGGGATCTCGCAAAACTAGGTGACTGGGTAACAAATGGCAGATGAAATGCAATGTTGATAAATGCCAAGTAATGCGTTTTGGAAAATAGAATCCCAGCTATACATACCAAATGATGGGGGTCTAATTAGCTGTTGCCATTCAAGAAAGAGATCTTGTAGTCATCATGGGTAGTTCTCTGAAAACATCCACTGAAGTGGGATTTTCTCCCACGAAAGCTCATGCGATAAATAAATCTGTTAGTCTTTAAAAGTGCCACAGGACTCTGTTGTTTTTCTGCAGTGGCAGTCAAAAAAGAAAACAGGTTAGGACTCATTAGGAAAGGGATAGCTAATAAGACAAAAAATATCATAATGCCACTGTATAAATCCATGGTTTGCCCACATTGTCAGAGTACTGTATGAAGATCTGGTTGCCCCATCTCAAAAAAGATATATTAGAATTGGAAAAGATACAGAGAAAGGCAACCCTCTCCACCAGCATCTATTAACTGGGGGACCTCACTAGACAGGCAGCTGGGGGTGGGGAGGTCAATTAATTTAGTAGAGATTTAGTGAAGGGATTCAGCTAGAATTGTTCCAAAGAGGGAGCCATGTTAGTTTAGTTCAGCAAAACAAACAAGGAGTCTGTGACACTTTTAAAGACTAACACATTTATTTATTACTTGAGCTTTTGTGAGAAAAAGTCCCACTTTGTCAGACACTTGAAGTGGGATTTTCTCCCATGAAAGCTCGTGCAATAAATAAATTTGTTAGTCTTTTAAAAGACTGCAGGGCTCCTCGTTTGTTTAACTAGAATTGTGTAAGCAAACAGAAAGGAAGTGCATGTGGGGGAGTCGGGAGCTAGACCATCTGATCACCTAGTCTGAGCTCCTGCACATTGCAGGCTATTAAACTTGATTCAGATACCCCTATCCTATATTAAGCCCAGAAATTGAGGTGCACTTGCCATTTTGGAAGAACACAGGGGCAGTGAATTTCCATTGTTTATTCAGGAAGCAATTGGCAGTGAGAAGGGGGCATAAGAAGGGTTCCTGGGAACATCTCAGCCCCATTCAGCTCCTAGCTGTGCCCTCCTACATACTCCTCCATGTAGTCAACCTGAAGATCCAGAAAACACTCAGCAGACTGGGTGGTTTCTGCCCTGGCTCTCATGTGCTTGAGCAGGACTGGCATGTTATGAGTTGGCATGTTATATATGTTATATGGCATGTTATATATCATTTCAGGCATTGGCTGGGGAGCGGGGTTAAGCTCTCACCTACACTAGGTTTCAGGGTTGCTGCCATCTAATTCTCCCATTTACACTAAGACCAGACCCCTGCAGCCCTGAAAGCTTCCTTGTGCTTTGGGGACATGGCTCAGTCTCAAGTGCTGAGGAACAGTACTCCAAGCACTGATGTTATCCATCTCTTGGCATGGCAGATTCACGTGTAGAGATGTCTCGATCAGGAGAGAATAGCTTTAGTTTAGCTGCATAAATGAGGTCAAGTTCCAAAGGGATCACTCTGTCAGTCTAGTTCAGCAAAACAAACAAGGAGTCCTGTGGCTCTTTTAGGCTATGTCTACACTACAAAAAGTTAGGTCGAAACTAAAGTCGACCTTATTAAGTTGACTTAACAAAGTGATTTCCCTGAACAGGGACTTACACCACTTTGTTAAGTCAACCTAACTGCCCTCAGGTCGACCTAATAAAGTGGACTTAAGCATCCACACTGTGCTAAGGTCAACCTAAGGACCTAAGAGTTAGGTCGACCTAACCAGCAGTTCTTATTAAGCTGACCTAAGCTTTCATTAAGTCAACTTAAGGAATTTCTTAAGTCGACTTAATGAAAGCCTGGTGTGGACAGGGACTAAGTTAGGTTGATTTAAGCCACCTTAAGTCGACCTAACTTGCAAGTGTAGACATAGCCTTAAAGGAAATCCCACTTTGCCAGGTGCTTGAAGATGCATAAATGAGGGTTCACTTGAAGGAGAAGGTGGGAGGAACATCTCTGCTGAGCCTAATCAAAGTAATCACAATCAGATCAAATTCCAAAGGGGTAGCCCTGGATCAGTTTTGCTCCTACACAAACTTCCAGATAAGACAAAAAAAGAGTCCCCTGGCACTTTTAAAGATCAACAAATGTATTTATCCCTCCCACCCTCCCCCGCTCATCATCCCAGTGTTTGCACAGTGCCAGGTGGCTGGTCTGGCTTTTCTTTTCAACAAGTACCTTTCAAAACACCATCTCTAGTCACACCCTCATTGTCCATTGTCTTGGCGGGGAGGGATGTGGCAGCAAGGTATGGGAGTTGTCATTTGCCTTCCAGGGGCAGGGGCATGTCTGTCCTCCCCCAGCATGAATGTTAGCATTTCAAAGGCTGAGTTCCAATGGACAAAGACCCATGGACTCCCGGGGGAGGAGCAGGGATAAAGGGGAGTCAGGCAACAAGGCACCATTTTGTCGGGGGAAAAGCAGTTTTTATTATCTCTCTCCCCTATAAACATGTGGCAATTGTGGGATAATTGAGCATTGAGAGCCAAGATCCCCAGAACTCAGTGGCAAATAACAACGAACACAGTATGCTTAAGAGGGGAAATGTCCCCATCTGAGATTCATGGCACCACAGGGCTAGAAGGAACTGCAAGGGTCATAGACATAGTCAAACTCTGCCAAGATGCAGGATTTGTTCATCTAACTATGAGGGCCAGCCCAACCATATAGGTCAGGGGCCTACAACCTGTGGCTCTGGAACTGCATGTGGCTCTTTGGCTGCCCCCTTGCGGCTCTAGGGCCTCCTGCCACTGGGGGACCCTGCGAGTGACCCACGCCTGGCTCCAGACTCCCCACCACCACTGGGAGTCCCTGCAGAGGGCCCATTCCTGGTTCCAGGTCCTGCCCTGACTATGGGACCCAACACCAGGTACCCTGGCCTAACTCCCCCTACCAGGAGGCTACACCCATTGCAGCTCTCAAAACACTTGGTTATTGAAGGAATTTTTTTAAATGGCTCTTTTTATCTTTTGGATTGCCAACCTCTGATATAGATGAACTAGGCAGTTGCCTAGGGCACCAGGCTTTAAGGGGTGCTAAACTAGATGGATGTGATTTTCTTTTTTCAATTTAAAAACTATATTAATACTATCTCTTACAAATGAAAGTATCACACTTTGATGGGGGTGCAAAACTCATAGTTTGTATAGGGCACCAAAAACTCTTGGGGCGGCCCTACTAATTATCCAAGACAGATCCAACCTGTTGCTGAAAACCAGTGCTTAATTTACCTCTAGGCTTGGCAGTTCATGGTCCTGACACCTCTGGCTGCTTGCCGCATCATTTATGAAAGTAAAAAAATTGCTTGAGCTTTGGCACCTCTTTCATTACAAATTCAACACTGTCGAAAACCACTGGTCAAGGCGCTTCCTGACTTCCCTAGGCAGTTTGTTCCATTGTCCTATAGTTCATACAGCTAGGAAGCTTTTCCTAGCTTCCCAGTTTGAACCCACTGCCTCTTTGTTGTTCTGTGGCAAGAGAGAACAACTTCTTTCCAGCTTTTTTTTTTTTTTTTTTGGTCATTTCAAATATTTGAAGACAGTTATCAAGTCCCCACCTCAATTTCCTCTTTTTCAAAGTAAACATACCGGTTCTTTCAGCCTTTGCTCAAACGGCTTACATTCCATTCATTCCATTCCATCCCTGGATCCTTTCTCTACATCCTTTCTATATAATGGTGATCAGATTGGACACACTACTCCAGCTGAGGCCTAACCAATGTCAACTTGAGCAGTACTGTCACCTCCCATGACTTGCATGCCTCTACCTCTGTTAATGCAACCCAAAACTGCCTGTGCAAAGGCATGCATTGCCCGCCCTCCAGGCTTGAACTGTGCTGTCCAAGGGGATGATTTCATCCAGCCCCTATGGAGGTTGCCATCATATGACATGATTGTACATTCACCATATGTGCAAGGTCACGCCGCACAGAGGACGTCACTCTGGATTGCATAAGGCATAGAAGTGAGTTGTCGCACACCTTCCTAAAACCATTGTGGCATGCCACTGCTTATACTCACCCCAGATTTGTCTGCCTGTCTGCAAATGCTGGCTGGCTGACAACAGAGCCCCAATCCAGATGCATGTTCACAACTGATAGCCTTTACTTCGCCAACTCGGTTTGAGCTGCATTGGAGAGCCAACTGCCACTCAGAATTCCCTGGCCCATGGTGGGGCCTCTTGTGCCCCACTGAGTACACAGGATATGGATTCTCTCCTTTTCCCCAGCTGAACCAGCTGGGTGGGTCACTGACTTGCACTCCCATGGCCAGGCCAGTTCTGGAGGGTAACAAGCAGACAGGGTTTGCATCTGTCCTGTACTGCTCCTCCAGCCTAAGCTATTCTTGCTGGGTTGACCGAACAATGGCCTGGCCTTCACTAGTAGTTATGTGTCTCAGGTGAAATCCACACCCCTCTGAGATGCAACATTACCAGCCTACCCCCTGGTGTAGACAGCGCTAGATTTCTACCATCAACCTAGCTACAGCCTCTCAGGGAGGTGGACTACTTACATCAATGGCAGAACCCCTCCTGTCATCATAGGTGGTGTCTCCACTGTTGCGTTTTAAGTGTAGGCATACCCTTAATGTCAATCTTTGGAAGTGCCAGTTCCTGGAGTCTTGTGAGAAAGTCAGCTTCCTGTTACGAGAAAAAAATAAAATAAAATAAAACTCAAGCCTTCACAAGCTCAGAAAGAAGATGGAAAATGTAGCTAAAAGCCAGGAGACAAAAGGAAAGGAGGCCAGAATCTAATCTTGAGGGCTCTAGAGACAATTGGGCCCAACTGTGCTGCAGAGGGCTTGCCAAAGGAAAAAGCCTTCATTAATGGGTGGACTGACAGTCATGTCCTTTGCCCATCAGGGGCAGGAGTGGGAGCCCTGTAGAGACTGCAGTAGTGGGGTGCTGGTCCTGGGCCTGCAGGGGGTGGTCCAGGGAAGGAGATAGTGCTGGCTGGGAAAATGAAGCCTCCAAATACACTGCTACAAAACACCTGCTACTGGCCTGTGACAGCTGACTCGGGCTGGGTGGCTATAAAACTTTAGGGTAGATATTCTGGCTCAGGTTGGAGAAGGGGAGGGACGGTCCGAGAGCCCTGATTCCAGCCCAATCCAGGTCTACATGGCAGTTTTATAGCAGCACAGCCCGAATCAGCTGTCACGGGCCAGTAGCAGATGTTCTGTTGCTAAGAACACGCTCGCAGGATTCAACTGATGCCCAGATTTGGAGATGGGAGGCAATTTCCCCCAAGTTAGGCTGGCAGGAGTTTTTGGAGTTTTTCGATGATCCTCAGCAGAGTGGGGGCATGGATCACCTGCTGGGATAATCAGTTCCAATGGTTTAATCTCCTGGGAGCTAAGATTCTTTGCTCTTGTTTCTTTGTTACTAGGGAAGCCAAGAAGGGAAGCAGAGGCAGTGGCTAACCCAAAGCTGAACAGGCAGGCAGCACTGCCACTCCCTTAAAGTGTAGGGCTAAAGAAGAATTTATACCATAGAATTTCTTCAAACAGAAATTTCGGTATGGAATATTCATTGATAAAAATGCCATGCTCATTCATTCACATGTAACTCCACACTGTAACCAATACTCCATTTTGGATTAAAAACAGAGTACTATGGCACTTTTAAAGACTAACAGATTTATTTATCACATGAGCTTTCAT
>ML685972.1:81321-98755 GCA_007922175.1 Pelusios castaneus
GAGATATCCATAGAAAATAATATCATAAATGCTTCCCTAAATCCAGAGGGTGTCACACACAGGGCTCTGCCCTGCCAGGGTCCCTGTCCCCCTTTGCCCCATTGTACACAGGGGGTGCTCCCCCCCAAGGTCCTCCTAGCCCCACAAAGTTGACCTAGAGCATCCAGTGTGGACGCTCTAGGTCAACTTTGTAAGTTCCCCTTTAAGTCTACTTTAATTTTAAGTGTAGACACACTAAGTCGACTTAGTTAAAGTTGACTTAAAAGTGCAAGTGTAGACATAGCCGTAGATATTAGCTCCAAAGGGGTAGCCGTGTTAGTCTAGTTCAGCAAAACAAATAAGGAGTCCTGTGGCACTGTTAAAAGACTTAACAAATTTATTTATTGCATGAGCTTTTGTGGGAGAAAATCCCACTACATCAGACGCTTTGAAGATGGCTCCCACAAAGCTCATGCGATAAATAAATTTGTTAGTCTTTACAAGTGCCACAGGACTCCTTGGGTTTTTTTAGATATTATCTATTAAAATCATTGTGTTTTTCTCATAATAATTGTAGCACATTGCCTTGTTCCCCCGAATAAGATCCTGCTAGTTTTTCTTTTTAAGTACAACAAAAGGTTTAACTGCAGTGTGTGGTCTCTCTCACTTGTAGCTCCGAACTCTGCTCCTGTCTACACACAGAGACCTCGGAGCCCAGTGTGGTGCTGCTTTTCTGTGGAGCTGGCTAGTTGAGGGCACAGCAAAGGAAGGATGGTTTAATGGTTAAAGCACTACCCAGGGATATAAGAAACCTGCATTTCTGTCCTTTCTGAGCCATGAACTCCCTCTATGACCTTAAACAAGTGGCTTAGGCTCCTCAGATTCCCCAAGGTATTTAGACATCTAACTTCCATTGACTTCAATAGATGTTGAAGATCTGGATTAAAGCTCTTCACTCCCACCCAACAGAGTGATTAGGGGTGAGTCACTCCAGTCAACCTGCCACAGAAAAACTCTAGCCACTGTCCAGAGGCATCTTTTCCCATGTGGGGGCCCTCATGCCCCACTGGGTTCTGAGTCCTTCCCTGTGGTCCCTTGGAACTATGGTTTTTCACATTGTATTTAAAAATACAGGACAGACCTTAGATGTCCCCAGTCTAGACTTGAACACATCTAGGGAGGCAAGTTCTCCCTCCCCACATTCTTCCTAGGGTTTCTCTCTCTCCAGTTCTGGATGCTGCAGAGACCCCCGTGCTGGGCCAGCGACTGCTATTTTGTTCTAAGAGAAGTGGATCTGACAAAACCCACAGCTAGCTTGTGCACTTAGCCACCATAAACTGGAAATGAGAAAACCACTGAGTCAGGAAAAATCTGGCCTTGGTTTAGGCTGATGTGACAGAACAAAACCAGCTGCAATGTGTTACTTACAGGGAGAGATTCATGGGAGGGGAGGGAGACAGGGTATGTAGAACACTGACTGTGATTTGGTTGCCTGCATCTGTCAGTTTCTTGCTGAAATTGCTTTGCTGACAAGTAGAATAATGAATTATTATTTGCAGTTGCTAGGGAGATTGTTGGCCTATTAGGGGCCATGATGAGGTATGTGCTTTGTCTGGAGAAAACCTACACAGAGTTTAGTGAGAGAGTGTACTTTGGAAAAGCTTGGGCTAGAAGTTTGAAAGGATTTCTACAAGCTAAAGAGACTGGCATCAAACTCTGCAGAAGCCAGGAGAAAGGCTGGCCACTGGAACCTGCCTACCGAATCACTTGACGCCACCTCAGACTTTGGGGAACTATATTCTGCGGTGTTTGAGACTATTGCACTTTTGATGTGTGCTTTTTACTTGATAAGGATTGTTGAATGGAAGCGTTCCTGTGTGTACCAATCATTTATCAGACAGAAGTGCTGTGTCCCCCAGTTATTTATTTCCTGACATTGCCTGGAAAACAGAGACTACTTACCACAGCTTTGGGTTCACATTCTCGTAATTCCTGTTCAGGTTCTGCATCAGCACCGGAAGTCAAGATGGCGGCTGCCATTGCTAGTCTTTGCCTGCTGCAGTGCCATGCACCTTGCTGGGGATGTTGGTAGAGAGAAGGGAGGCCACACCCTGGGAATACTGATCCTTCTTTGCCTGACAGACCCCCTTCAGGACAGCTCCAGGGCTCAGAGCCCCATCCACTTGCCCTGCCAGACAGAGCCTGCACAAAGAAAGCACACAGTGCCACACTCAAGGGCTGGAGTGAGCAGGAGGCCAGTACTCATGGACACACCTTTCCACTCCTCTCCCCTCCTGACCACTGGTCCTTGAGCAAGGCCCCGTCTGCTCAGCACTGAAGGATCTGAGAAAAGAGTGGGAAGGTGCACTACTGAGTAATGGGCCCTACAGTTGCAAGAGAGGATAAAAGGCATCCTGTCCTGATTTAATATGGGTCAGGCAATCTTCTATTTAAATAAGGGATGTCCCTTGTAATCCAGGACTATTGGGAACCCTACCTGGAACAGTTACTTCTGTTGTTATTACAATAAGGGCTTGTCTGTGCTTGGAAATTTACCAAAATAGCTTTTCCAGAAGTTTTTTCAGCACAGACCCAGGAACAAGAGCATCCACATGGTGAAATAACCATTCTGAACTAACTGTTTTGGTGAATTTCCAAGTGTAGAAATGCCCTAAATGAACTTCTTTCACACAGAGGCAGCTTTTGAGGTAGGTGAAGCAGGCGCACGCCTAGGGCCCCGAGCAGCAAGGGGCCCCATTGCCTGCTTTTTCTACCCCAAAAGGCCCATCTGCCTTGGTCGGCAGCAGGAGGAGGGAACTGGGGCCGGAGGAGGGGGCGGGGCAGCAAGAGGAGGCTGGGGGAACGGGGAACAGGGCCACAGAGGGGGGGCCCCAGTGGGCCTATAGGGGGCCCCACAATGAGCCTTCGCTTAGGGCCCCTAATAGCCAAAGGCCACCTCTGCTTTTACACAATCATCACTGTGGGACATGGGGAGTTCGCCATCCCTTGAAGTCTTTAAATAGAGACGGGACATCTGTTGATAAAGTTACATGCTAGCTCCAACAGAAGGTTTGAGTGTCACGCAGGAGAATTTCTGGCCTGTGTTATTCAAAAGTCAGACTCAGTGATGACCACTGGCCCTTCACTATGGATCTGTGGATCCCTGTAGATGTTTGTGTAAGTTTTCATCTGAGGACATCTTAGGAAGTGATGGTTGTGGAAGTAGAGCCCCCAGGAAGGTCCTAGGACTTGGGACCTGCGTGCTTGCTGAGCTGAGTCAGATAGCTTTGTGTGTGGACAGAAGGGGTCCTGTGGTTCAAACTTGAGTCAGAGCCCAGCCTCAGGGTGCAGTGTAGACACTCCCTTGGTGACCCCAAGTGCTGATTATCTGAGTTAAGTGTGCAGTGAAGGCCACAGCCTGCATCCTCAGAACTGATCAAAACAGGACTCCATCCATCTTAGCCTGTTCCAGGTGCCTCAAGGAAGACACAAGTGGCTCCAGAGTAACCATCAGAGAGATGTCTTCCCTCACCAGCTGGTTTATCTCCCTTACTCCCCAGGTCTTACATCACAATATGAATTATTCTTTCTTTATTGATACATGGAGGCCCTGCACATTTCCACCACACTGCCCCCGTGGCTTTGTTTAAGAAATTCCGCTGATGCAAAGAGGCCCTATGATTGGGGCCAGTGCACCACGTGCCCCAGCACTAAGCAGATGGGAAATCCTCTGGAATTCAAGTGGGATCTCCCCAACATGTGCCTGCTGCTCACATGGGGGATCTTCAAGGGTCTGACGAAGTGGGATTCTCTCCCATGAAAGCTCATGTGATAAATACATATATTAGTCTTTAAAAGTGCCACCAGACTCCTTGTTTGTTTTACATGGGGGAAGATGGTCTCTATGCATGGGGCTCAAGTCAACACACAGCTATGTGATGTTGCCACAGAGGAAATGAGCCTATCTAGGGCCATGGGCTGCTCTCTGAAAATGAACATGCAAGGACCCATTCTGTGGCTAGTGCATGTTCATCACTCCCACATGCATGGCCCCCAACCTGGAGCAGACACGCCACCATCCATTGGCATCTGCAGGACCCCTCCAGAAGATACCTTCGCTTCCTCCTGAGGGAAATCTCCCATTCTGTAGCTGGTCTGCTGGATTTCTCAGAAAGTCAGGTGCTGTAGCATAGGGATGTTTCAATCATTGGATCTATGGGAGGAGCTACAGAGAGTGATGCCCATGGGGCATCAGGCCTGGGGACTGTGGGAGAGAAGATGGGGCTAAGAGGCAGGTTGGTCGAAGAGCATTTATTCCAGATCGAGACAAATGTCATTAGCACGATTAAAAAATAGAAGACGACACCCAAAAAACACGGCGCCAGGAAAGCAGGGTGGGGAGGAGGAGCAGGCACTAGAAAAGGAGGGAACTCTAGGAAGCTGCTCCATTTCAGGCAACTGCCTGCTGAGCCCCTAATAATGTCATGGGGCTGTTAACAATACAACCTACCAAAGATGAATATGGTACAGTACCCAACACTACACCCCCCCACCCCACCCCACCCGCCCTCCTCAGTTGAACCCATTAACAATCTCAGCTCTCCCTGGCACCCTCGGCCCCTGGCACTGAGCAAGACCCCAATCAGAAGCTCAACCCTCTGGAGCCTGTGAGTTGGGCATGGAGCCAGGATGGGCCCTTTGTCCCTTCCTTCCTTGTGCTCCATTGCCCCACGTGGCGGTGAGTTCCAGGGAGCAAGGACGACACATGCGCACAACTCAGGGTTGTACAAGTCACCCTCAGATTGGCCAGCATGTTCTGTGCCACAGAAGCACGACAGAGCCCTTGGAGCCCATCCTCAGTGATCGGCTTCTCCTTGCTCTCTCTGGCCAGTGAAGCGGGAGCCATATTGTCAGGAGCGAGGAGATGGAGAGTGGGCACGGTGATCCAGAGCAAATCCCGGTATCCTCCGCGCAGCCTCAATTGGAGGGTAAGACCCTGGCAGGCCTGCAGCGGCCACTACTCCTGTCACTGCCATATCCTCCGCCAGTCACCTTCCACGCTCCCCTCGGTCTCCTGCATGACCCTGCCCTATCCTGTGGGCAACATCCTCCTCCTTCAGAGGGGGGAGCGGAGCAGGTGCCCACATCTCCTTGGGCACAGCATTGCCTGGAACAGTCCCACAAGGCCACAGCCAAGCCACTAAGGAAGCCAGGTCCACTCCGCTGCGTTGCCACGTGCAATGCGCCTTGCTGAGCTGCACGCCAAGGAATGGCCAAGATCACACCCCCATAGATTAGGGCTTGGGGGGAGCAGCTGGGAGGTGATCTGCAGCTGGAGATGCCGCCAGCCCCTAGGGGCCAAGCTCCTGCACCTACTGAAAAGCAGGTTTGTTAAAAAATATGAATTTAAGGGCAGGAGTTGTAAAGGGGGGCTGCCTTGTGGTTTTTGAGCTTGGCTCAGGAAAGTGCCAGCTCCCGAGGGGTGTGAAAGCAGCCAGGTTTCAGCTTGGGATTCACCCTGATTTCACCACACACCCACCTACAGCTGAGGGCTGCATCTCTCCTCAGCCTGCCCAGCTTCTCCAGCGTCTCTTCCCCATTTTCTCTGCCTTTTCCTGTGCAGATTTCCACCTGTTTCTTCGTGCCCCTCTGGGGCTCCGTCTCACCCCTACTCCCAGCCTCAACCTCTCTGCCCCACACCATTCTGCCTCCCCACCCCCATGTCCCTCAGAGCCCTCCCTCCTGCATGTCTCATCCTCCTGCAATCCCCACAGCCACCGTCCCACCTCAGCCCTCTACATTTCCCCAGGACCCATATCCTCCTGCCCCCTCAACCTCCCTGTTCTCCTCCTCAGCCACCTTTCTGCCCTTATATCCCACGCCCCCCACCCACAGCCTTCCTGCTGCCCCATGACCCCTCAGCCCACCCTGCAACTCCCTTCTGCCCCCTGTATCCCTATATTTGCATTTCCATGCAACACCTTCCTGCGCCCTGTAACGTACACCCCCCCAGCCCTCACATCCCTACCCCAGCCTTCCTCACATTTGTGACCCTTCAAACCTCTCACCCCTGACACCTTTCTTCCTCCCCAAGTCCCCTACATTCCCCTGCTCTTCCCACCCCCATTCCCTGCCCTACTTTCCCACCCTCAGGCCCTTGTATGTGCTGTCCAGTGAGGGAGGCTATGGACACATGGAGGTGCTCTAATTCTACACACAGACCAGGCAGGCTGCTTTCATTCTCCCACTTTCCCAATAAATGGGACAGAGCCATCATTTTAACTGAAGGAAAATGGCCAAGTCCCTCAGGGTGTGTTTACACCGCACACTAAGCCCAGCTCTGACTCGGGTTTAAGCCCAATCCACCCTGCTATCCACATACAGGTCAGTCTGACTCTGCTCAACCACTACTGAGAACCCAGATCCTAGGGCTCTGTTAGGGGGGTATGTCATAGCCGAGTCCTGCTGCGATTTGGGTCTAATCTAAGCCCTGGCATTTTGCAATGTGGATGCAGCTCAAACCGCAGCCCCATCAGAAGGGCTGTGCAGTACATCATGGATGTGTTAGTTCAGCTGTTAGACTAGAGCCAGCATTTGTAAGCCCAGGTTTACAATGCTCCAGCACAGGCTCCCCCAAACCTGGGTTTACAGTGCAGTGTGGACACAGTCTCCATATCCTGCCGGGTAGGGTTTACTGCAAAGAAGGAGTGGAGGACAATATCCTCCAGCATGCCTTCCAAACTCAGAAACCAGACCTCAAAAAACTCAGGAGAGCATCTTAAAAATCATGATTTTTAGAGACTAAATTCACTACAGGATTTATTTATTTTTTTGCCTTCTGGTTTCTGACCATCTAGGGCTCTGGTGTTCCAGTTTTACTCTGCAGTCACGAAAGCCAGAATCTGCCTTTACATTTAAATAAAAAGGTGAGAATCTTATCTAATACTCATGACAGGAGGAGGGTTTAATATCAAATCTGGTGAAACATCTGCTAAAACAGCAAGAACTGACAACAAGCTCTGGGAAAACGAACAAGGAGTCCTGTGGCACTTTTATTAAGACCAACACATTTATTTATTGCATGAGCTTGTGTGGATTTAAATGGGATTCCCCCATGAAGGAAATCAATTTGTTAGTCTTTAAAATTAGTTAGTCTTTAAAAGTGTCACCGGATTCCTTGTTTGTTTTACTGAACTAGACTAACACAGTTACCCCTCTAGAAGGTGTGAGAAGAAAACCTACTCTCCTATGTGACTGTATCTCTCTCTCTCTCTCACTCACACACACATGAGATTTTTCTCACACATATACATGGACACACACAAGGAGGTTTTTGTCTGTCTCCCACACACATGGATTGGAGGTTTCTCTCTTTCACACATGTAGGAGGTGGTTTCTCTCTCACACACGGACACACAAGGAGGGTTCTCTTCTCTCTCACACACAGGTTGCACAGACACACAAACATGGGAGGAGGTTTCTCACACACACAAATACTTGTTTCACATATTCAGATTTCACAAACAAAAGGAAGTTTCAGATGCACACACATGGGAGGAGGTTAAACCCATAAACACCACATTTCACACAGGCAAGAAGAGCTCTCATGTATACAATGACAAAGGCTGCAGGGATCTGTCTTGAGACCGATTTTGTTCAACATTTTTATCAATGACTTAGATGATGGCATTGAGACCAAACTTATAAAGTTTGAAGACAATACCAAGCTGGGAGGTGTTGCGAGTGCTCTGAAGGATAGGATCACAATTCAAAACTATTTGGACAAACTGGTGAAATGGTCTGAGATAAACAGAATGAAATTCAGTAAAGATAAGTTCCAAGTACTCCACTTAGGGTTGAACAACCCATTGCAAACATTCTTCCGCTCTACTCTGCACTGATTAGCCCTCAACTTGAGTACTGTGTCCAGTTTTGGGTGCTTCATTTCACAAAGGATGTGGAAACTGGAGAAAGTCCAGAGAAGGGCAACAAAAACTATTAGAGGTCTGGAACATTTGACCTATGAGGGAAGATTGAAAGAGCTGGGTTTGTTTAGTCTAGAAAAAAGGAGACCGAGAAGGGACATGATAACAGTTTTCAAATACCTAAAAGGTTGTTATGAGGAAGGAGGAGAAAAATTATTCTCCTTAATCACAGATGATAGGACAAGAAGCAACAGACTTAAATTAGAGCAAGGGAGCTTCAGCCTAGACATTAGGAAAAAATTCCTAACTGTGAGGGTGATTAAACACTGGAATAAATTGCTTCGGCAGGTTGTGGAATCTCCTACATTGGAGGTTTTTAAGAGCGGTTTAGACAAACACCTGTCAGGGATGGTTTAATGGGGTACTTGGTCCTGCCATGAGTGCAGGGAACTGGACTCGATGACCTGTCATGGTCCCTTTCAGTTTCTATGATTCTAAGTTCCAAAGGGGTAGCCACGTTAGCGTCATACACACATGGGAAGAAGTTTCACACACAAGAGGAGGCTTCACATACACACGTGCAGGATTAACACACACATCACATGCACACATGGGAGGATGTTACACACGCACACAGAGGATGTAGTTTCTCTCTCACATACAAACACAAATACCTGGACACACATGAGGTTTCTCACCCCCATCCCTCCCTGCCATTCCAGTCCTCACACTGGCTGTGTGAGCTCACACTGTGTCTACACTGGGGAAGCTGCCCAGCCTGGCTGTTCCAGACCAACTACTCCATACTAGCTATTGCCATCCAACTGAGCTATTCTGGACTCACTCCCTGGATCGGGGCGGCCAGCTCCTTTGAAGGCCAGTACCCTGGGACCAGCCTGCTGTGCTGGAAAGGGGTCAGACAAAGCCTGCCAAGGGCAAAGGGGCTAGTGCCTGTGACCAGCCTGGCAGAGCGGAAGGCTTCTGGGCCTGCCGCCGGAGCAGGGCAAGGGTGTCACTTTGGGGCAGAGCTATCATCCAGGATTGAGTCTGTTTTCCCTTAGAAGAGCAAGCCCACCTGGGGCTGCTGGTTCAGTCGATTTCCCTGCCTGGACGAAGCTTTAGGTATGGCTGGCTGGACTGCTGTCCTTCCATAGGCAGTGGCGCCAATGCCTGTGGGCTCCCCAGGTGGCCAGCATCGCCATCCATGCCCCAAGGATGCCCAGAGCCCACCTCTGGACCAGATCCTCCTGTACAGTCTTTGCAGCCGTGTGGGTTCGGGTACAGGGAACGCCGCCCCCTTGATTCCCACACCTGCCATCGGGGCAGGGGAAGGAACAATTCAATGTGTTGTCAGCAGGGGCACCAGCTCCCGCTCCAGGGGAGGAGCACACCAGAAGGTGACAGCTGGGAACTGGGGCTTCGTTGGTTCCCAGGCTCTCCCCCAAGGAAGGCCCACTCTGGGAGGAGGTGGCACAGCGGCTATCACTACTCTGGGCCCTCCCTCCCCTGGGAGAGGAGCACCCCAGTGGGGCATGGCAGCTGACACCTCTCAATTCCCATGTCAGACGCCCCAGAGAGTTGCAGCACAGGATCCAGTGCCCCTTGACTCCCACACCACCCCCTATGGAGGAGGAGGGAACTAGCAGCACGGAACTGTCCCTTGGTTCCCATGCCCACTAGGCCTGGTGGGTCCTCTGGTGGCGGAGGAGGTGGGAGGTGGCACCGAAGCCCTTCCCGCAGTCGGCGCACTTGTAGGGGCGCTCGCCAGTGTGCGTGGCCCGGTGCCGAGCCAGGTGGGCATCACGGGTGAAGGATTTGCCACAGACCCCACACTCGAAGGGCTTTTCGCCCGTGTGGGTGCCCTGGTGCCGGGCCAGGTGGGCACGGCGGGTGAAGGCTTTGCCGCAGACGCTGCACTGGAAGGGCTTTTCGCCGGTGTGGGTGAGCTGGTGCCGAGTCAGGTGGGCGTCGCGGGTGAAGGCTCTGCCGCAGATGCCACACTGGTAGGGGCGCTCGCCGGTGTGGGTGCCATGGTGCCGGGTCAGGTGTGCGTTGCGCCCGAAGGCTTTCCCGCAGTAAGCGCACTTATAGGGGCGCTCGCCGGAGTGGGTTTCCTGGTGCCGGGCCAGGTGGGCGCTGCGCCCAAAGGCTTTCCCACAGTGGGAGCAGGCGTAGGGGCGCTCACCTGCTGGCGGCGGCTGTGAAGCCAGGGCTGGGCCTTTGCTGCGGTGGCTGCAGGTGTAGGGGCGTTGCTCCCTGCCTGAGTGGGTGCCCAGGTGCCGGGTCAGGTGGGAGCTACGCCGGAAGCCCTTGCCACAGTACGGGCATGTGTTGGTCTTCTCGCCCATGGGCGCAGTTGGCAGGACGCTCCAGCAGCCTGGGGTTACGGGCACGGCCAATCCTCTACGACCTGCCTGCAGCCTGGCTTTGCTCCCAGGACTGTTCCCTTTGGATCCACCGAGGCAGCTTTGGGGCTCCCCCTCCTTCTTCTCCTGCTCCCTGTGAGGACAACAGAATCCAGCTGAGAGTCGCTCCAGGGGAACCACATTCCCCAAGCCCCTCCCCACGCCCACCCCCTGCTGCCCCATTTCTGGTGGCCAAGGGGGTAGAACGCAGGAGATTCAGGGCTCCTATCTCAGGTTCCTGACTCTGCCTTCCTGCCTGCTGTGTGCCTCAGTTTCCCCACCTGTACAATGCAGATTATGCTCCCCGCCTCCTTCGTCGAGGGCTTTGAGATCTATGGATGGAAAGTGCTGGGCATTATTATTAATGTAGGACCAAGGGCCTGACTGTCAGGAACAGGCCCGGCAGCTGAGCCTGGAATCAGCATGGTCTTCTCCAGGCTGCCTCATGAGCACAGCTGAGCACTGGAACTGCCCTGTGGCTGGCCTCATTGAGGGGAGTCAGCGAACCTTGCTTTGACACTCAACAGCAGGTCACTGGCTGCTTAACGCTTATGCCCGCCACTGATTGCTCCTGCCCCAGTCTTGCTTCCCGGCCTTCTTCCTGTCCTGCTCCAATCTGCATCTTGCCTGGTTTCCAACTCTGGCTCCAGCCTTGGGTTCCCACTTCTGACTACTAGGCCTGACAGCCCATGCCCAGGTTGTTGATACTCATTCTCATTTATGCACAGGCCATGTGCTGCTGCTATTGGTGAAACTGAGAGCCCCAAAACAGCAATGGGGCTTGTCAGATGTCTTCAGCCTTCCACCAGTGAAAGGGCCCAACCCTGCTGCAGCATCAATGCCCTAAGAGAAAGGCCCGATGGGGCTAATGAGCAAGAGGAGTGGGGGTTAGTAGGAAGACATGGAGCCCCATGTGGAAGGAGTGCTCCAGTGTGGGAACCACTGCCCCCTTGATTCCCAAACCTGATGGGGGAGGATTACTCTGAGGAGTGGAAGTGAGGGAACCGCACCCATTTGGTTACCATGTCCCCATAGGGGAGGAGCACTCCAGTGGGTGATAGCACAGGAACCACTGTTCCCCACATTTACCATCAGAGCTGTGTGAATAGCCCACTCCTTGGTTGACTGACAGATCCAAAAATAAACCAGGGAAAAACAAATCATTTTGGGGTCAACCCCAAAATTATTTTAATTTTTTTGAGGGGAGGGGGTGAATCAAAGTCGAAACAAAGATTGTTTTGGGCCAAAACAGTCAACCCAAAACATTTTGGGTCAATTTCAAGGGTTTTTTTTTAAATGCATTTTTTAAATAAAATCAAAGGCAAATCCTAACTGAAAGGTCATTCAAAAATTCATATAGAAAATGACATAAGGAAATATTTGGACTTTTAGGGAATCTCTGTTGGTTTTTTTCCCCCAGACACCAACAATTTGGTGAAACAGACATGAATTTGGGAAGTTTTTTGACTCAGTGAATCCACCATTTTTACTGATAAAAATGTTCCATTCAAAAAATGGTGCTGTCTCTAGTTACCTGGGAGCTCTGGGTGGCTTTGCTGGGACTCCTGTTTCACCCTGCAGGTTTTGCAGGTGGTGTAAGTCCTTACTCACCTGGCTCTCCTCTCTGATATCGTCCTCTCCTTCAGCTCCGACCTCACTCACATCCCTGGCCTGGAGATCACGACAGGAAACCCTGCTGCAGGAAAACACCAGGGTAAGGTCAAATGTTCCATAGTCAAGAGTTATAACAGTTCCTGGGAGGGTTATGCACACTCTGCTCAGGGATCCAGCCAATTCAGAGCAATTTGGGGATCGGATGGGCCAAGAACAAAGTCAATAATGGATTTTTTGGTTAGCTAGCAATTTTGAAAAGTTGGAGAGGAAAAAAAGAGTTTCTGGCTGGAGCAAAAATGTACAACAGCAATACCCTTTCCTTCCCTCTAGATGATGGGAGAAGCTCAGCTTCCATTTGTTAGCTCCCCTTTGTTTCGTTTGTTGAGAGAGCGGCAGAGGGTCTAATGGATGGAGTACTGGTCTGGAATTCAGGAAATCTTTGGTTCTTTGCCACTGGCATGCCAGGTGACCAGGGACTGGCCCCGCTCTGTGCCTCGGTTTCACCATCCGTAGAATGGACGTTATCATCTGAGCTCCTCAGTAAAGAGTGTGGAGAGCAGCTAATGGCTGGGCCCAGCCCCTCTCCTTCCACTCCATTCAGCCATCCCCTCCCCCTTCTCCTCACCACCCCCAGACCCCCAGCACCTCCAGTTTCCTGACCCATTTCCTCTCTCAATCTTCCTCCCCGCTCTTCCCTCCAATCCAATTCCCAGCCAGGCCCCCCTCCAGCACCAGCCTCTTCCCTGCTGCAGCCCCTTTTCCGATCCCAGCTAGCCTGTACCCTCCCTGCCCCAGATCCACTTGTCACCCCCCCGGCAGCACCAGTTCCAGCCCCTTCACTGCAGCCCCCGCAGCCTCAGCTCCCAGCCCCCATCATCTCCAGCTGCAGCACCCAGCTCCCTGCCCTCTCCTCCCCAGCTGTCTCCCCAGACTCCTAGCTGCAGATCTCTCCCCATAGCCCCCTCCCCAGCTGCAGCCCCCACCGCAGACCTCCCGCATGTCCCCCCCACCCCTCCCGGCGGCAGGGTCTGTTCTCACCGCTGGGCACCACGCTCGCAGGAAGGTGCCCTGGCCCATCTCAGTCCCTCTTAGCCCAGCCCCGGCTCCGCTCTGCACCTCGGCGGCCTGCCAGCTCGATGGTTGTTAACCATTCCTCTGCCGGACTGTAGGCAGACATCCCATCCCTCCCCCGGACGCCTGGGTTCTGCAGGATGGCCCAGCACCCGGATCTCGCTGGCAGCTGAGCAGAGCCAGGCCCAGGATGGAGTTTCCGGTCCCTGGCTGGCGATTGTAAAAAGCTGGGGTGTCAGGGGAGGAGGGAAAGCATTTGGAGAGGAAAAGACTTGCAATTTTTGTGACTGAAAAGTCAGAGGAAAGAATTTCCTTTCTTTGTGACTGCAGGTTGAGCCATTTCATTGGGGTCAAATCGTTTGGCTTCTGAACATTTTGATAATTTTTTAAAATGTAAAAATAAAAGCAGGGGAAATTTCTCGACGAAACGTTGTTTGGAACCAAAAACTAGAAACATTTCTCCCACGATTGGCCTTGGGAGAGACTAACTTGATAACTTTGCTTGGTGAGATTACAAATGTGGTTCATAAAGGTAACAGAGTGGCTGTTTAGAGACTTCAGCTTCTGCAAGGCATTGGCTTGGTACTGTCCGGCATTTTGAATAACAAACCTAGAATGACATAAAATGAACAAACAAGGAGTCCTGGGGCACTTCTAAAGACTAACCAATTTATTTATCGCATGAGCTTTCATGGGAGAAAATCCCACTTCAAAGTGTCTGACGAAGTGGGATTTTCGCCCATGAAAGCTCATGCGATAAATTGGTTAGTCTTTAAAAGCGCCGCAGGACTCCTTGTTTGTTTTTCTGAACTAGACTAACACGGCTCCCCCTTGGAACTTGATAAAATGAACATGACCCACAATGACTGGATGAAAAAATGGCTTGTAGGGTTCAAAATGTAACTGTAAACAAGGACCCATCATCAAGAGGGTGCATTTCCAGTGTGGTCCCGCAAGGATCAGTTCTTGGCTTTACTCTGTGGAATATTTTTGCAGTGAGCTGGATGAAAACAAAGTATCACGGCTAAAATTTGCAGATGACACAAACATTGGGGGAGTGATAGATAACACAGAGGACAGGTAATGGATTCAGAGCAACCCAGATCTCTTGGTAAAGTGGGCATGGTATGTGTTTTAAGATGGATAAATGAAAATGCATCCACCTAGGAATAAAGAATGTTGGCCATAGTTGGAGGATGAGGTGCTGTATCCTGGGAAGCAATGACTGTGAAAAAGATTCAGGGGTTGTGGCATGGGTCGCAAGAAGGGGAATCTGCCATGGTGCCCCTACATCACTGGCGTTTCAAGATAAGAATGTAGGAATGGCCAGACTGGGTCAGACCAATGGCCCATCTAGCTCAATATCTTGTCTTTGACAGTGGCCAGTGCCAGTTGTTTCAGAGGGAATGAACAGAACACGGAAATTTCAAATGATCCATGCCCTGTCATCTATTCCAAACTCTAGGCAGTTGGAGCTTTAGAGACACTTGGCGCCTGGCCATTTTAGCTACTAGCCACTGATGGACCTATCCTCCATGAAATTATCAAATTCTTTCTTAAACCCAATTGTACTTTTGGTCTTCGCAACATCCTATGGCAATGAGTTCCACAGGTTGATTGTGCGATGTATGAGGAAATGCATCCCTATGGTTTTCCTGCTGACTATTAATTTAATCAGATGGCCCCTTGTTCTTGTGTCATATGAAGGGGTAAGTAACACTTCCCTCACCCCTTTCTTATGATTTGATAGACCTCTATCATATCCCATCTTAGTTGTCTCTTTTCAGATCTGCAAAGCCCCGGTCTTTTTAATCTCTCCTTGTTTGGAAGCAGTTCTATCCCTCTCATCTTTTTCATTGCCCTTCTTTGCCTCTCTTCAGATTCTGAGATAGCTTTTCTGTGATGGGGCAACCAGAACGGTATGCAGTATTTCAGATGAATGGACAGGACTGGACAGTGGTATGCAGCGATGTGGATTTCTTGTTGGGCTGGACACAAGGAAATATAAGCCAAAGTCATACAGCTGAGAATATTTAATTAAAAAAAAACCTTTTGTTTTTACATTTTCTAACAGAAACATGTTGACAATTGAGTTCAAAACAACCTTTTCCTTTGACATTCCCTATACTTCCCCTTTTTAAAAGATTAAAAAACATTGAAAAATGGTGGTAAGCAAAGTGAAACTTTGGGGCGCGGGAGTGTCGAGCAAATTGTTAGTTCAATCAGACATGATTTTTTTAAAAAGTAATTTGTCAAGTATCAAAAATTTTCATTTGTGGTATGACCCAAAATTATTAATTATTATTATTATTACTTTTCAAACTAGAAATATCTGTTATTCTCCCAGATCTTGCCATGTCCAAATAGCCATGCCAGCAAACAGAGGCGGCCTTAGGCTGTCTGGGGTCCTAGGCAAAGGCCCATTGTGGGGCCCCCATAGGTTCCTTGCCACTGGCTCTGGCCACCCCCCACAGTCTGGGGTCCCCAAACCCCCCCCATGTGCCCTGGATCCTGCCAGGCCCCCCCACTGCCCCAACTTCCTGCAGGTGCCCCCCCATGGCCCCAGCGTCCTGATGCCAGCCTCAGCCCCACCCCCAACAGGCTGTCTACACTTGTCACAGCTTGAAGCAGTCCTGCTTCAGACCGAGGCAGGCACAGCTTTTGGGGTAGGCGAAGCAGGTGACCATCTCTGCTGTCCACTGAGCTGGGGATGGGGCCCCTTACTGCTCAGGGCCCCTAGGCAGGCGTCTGCTTTGCCTACCCCAAAAGCCGCCTCTGCCAGCAAATGCCCAAGTATAGATGCAGTAGCTTATTTGGTTCAGGGGTAATGATGTTGGGGGCCAGATGCTAAGGGTGAGTCAGAGATGTTGGGGGGAGTGGGGTGAGGGGTTGGGGGGCTGTGAAGAGAGCAGGTGGGGTTGGGGGCTGTTGGGATGTGGGGGGGGAAGCTGTCAGGATAAGTGGTGCCGCGGGGGTGCATATGGAGAGGGCGGGGGTCTGTGTATGGGGTGGGCGTTGGGGGGCTGTGTGGGGTGGGGCAAACCGTGGGAGGCGTCTGCGGGGCAGGAGCAGGAGGGCGTGTGTGGGGCTGGGGAGCCTTCCTGGGCAGCGCTCCATCTCTGCTGGCTGCACCGGAGCGCTACACCCGGACCCCGGGCTCCCTCCGCCCGCCGGCTCTGTCCCCGCCCGACCCGTCCTCCCCGCTCACCCCGGCGGGGGCAGAACTTCCCAGGTCAACGGCGTGCGCAGCCGTCCCACCCCGGGCGTCTGTGCCGCAGCCGGGGCTGCCTTTCCCGACCCCCAGGTAAGGGCCCGATCCCGGCATCCAGACCGGCTGACCCTAAGGGGCGCTCCCTTGGCAGCTGCAGGGAAATTAACCCCCTGCTCCCTGGCTGTTGTGGGGCGGGCAGGAAACCCCACCTTGCCCTGCCCCTGAGCGGGCTCCAGCCCCAGGCTCCCTGGAAACTGGGGAGGGCGGCGCTAGAGCAGGACGCCTGAGTTCTGCTCCCCCAATTTGGCCTCCAACTCGTGGGGAGACTGGCAGCCGCCCCAGCTGCTCCGTGCCGTAGTTTCCCCTTGGGCGCAATGGGGCTAACGAGCCCCTCCGCCCTTAGGAAAGCACTTTGAGGTCTGTTGAGGAGAAGGCTAGTAAGAGCTGGGTGTCCTTATTTGGGGGTGGCTAGGAGCCCCCGGCACAGCCCAGCACCCGTGCGCGGTGCTGTACTTTGTTTATTAGGTGTATTACGGTAGAATCTAGGTGCCCCGGTCATTGGCCAGGTCCCCATAGTGCTGTACAAAACTGGAACATGAAGTGAGGGGGCAGGGTTGAGCTGGGGGGATGTGGGGCTGAGGTTCCGGGGGCAGGGATGCACTGGGGGGGAGCAGATGCTGGGGTACCTCGAGCTCAGATCCTTCTCATTTCAGGGCGCTGGGACGTTAGAGGCAGGTCCGATGTATTTTGCCGAGATCCAGTGGGCTCTGCTGGACCCTGCTCCGAGGCCCATCTATAGGGACATGGTTCCGGAGAACTACGGAACGCTCCTCTCTCGGGGTAAGGATTCCTACTGCTGTTTGGGGCAAGGCAGGCTCTGATGTGCCCAGATTGGCCCCCCAACGCTGGGGTCTCCCCTTAGATTTGGGGCATCAGTTCCCCTAATCCCCTGAATCCAAGCAAGAGGGAAGAAGACAATCGATAGGAAAGAAGGATCAGACATAGAATCATAGAATAATAGGGTTGGAAGGGACCTCATGAGGTCATCTAGTCCAACCCCCTGCTAAAAAGCAGGACCACTCCCACTAAATCACCCCAGCCAGGGTTTTGTCTAACCGAGCCTTAAAAATCTCCAAAGATGGAGATTCTACCACCTCCCTAGATAGCCCATTCCAATGCTTCACCACCCTCCTAGTGAGAAAGTTTTTCCTAATATCCAACCTTGACCT
>ML685972.1:106780-136641 GCA_007922175.1 Pelusios castaneus
CTCTGCATTGAAGTCTGGGAGTTGCCTCTCATTCTGTTTTCTTTTCCTCCCCTCTGTGCATGGCTCAGTAAGGGTGATTTGGTGCTGAGACACAATGTATAAAGTGGAATCTAAATATCCCTAGCCAATATTTCTTTCAGAGGGTGGGGGCTGTGTTAAGGGTGTGGAAGCTAATGATCATTCGTGGTCTCAGCCAACGATTAAATCATGATTCAACAGAAGGTAGATAGTTTAAGTTTAAAGTGAAATCTTTTGTGCATTAAGATCAAACTGGGTTTATCCAAGAGTTGTTTTTTGTTCCTCAGTATCATTTCTTTTGTAGCTCCTGGCTTATTTCCCTGGACACAAAAAGGCATTTCACTGGGTAAAGTGGAATGTGGTACAGAGCTCCTATGGAGAAATAGCTTTAGAATTAACCTCATGAGTTGGTTAAATTCCCCCAGATAAACTCCCCAGTTATCAGAATCTCACTGGGGAAGAAAAGTTTCAGCTAGAGCTAGGTGAAGTTTTTTGGACACAACTTTCTTTTTCTTGGCTGAAAAAATTTAGGAATTTGTGCTGATTTTGTTTTAATAAAAGAAAAAAAAAAACCAACCCCCACCTTCAGAAAAAACTGTAAAAACTTCCAAAAATTCAGAATAAAAAATATTTCCTTTCAACATTTTTAGATGGTGTTTTCATTCAAAATAATTTTTAGAAATTCCCTTCAATTTTATGTCCGTATATATGTATATATCATCTTAAAAGTGCTTTAGTGCTTTAAAAGTGCTTTAACTATTTAAAAAAAAAACATTTTCGCTGAAAATAATGACTTTATAAATGACTTTAGAAATTTTATTCTTCAGAACTTGCCACTGAATGAAAAATTCATACAGCTCCAATTTTAACTCCCATTTTACTTATTGCAGGGGTGCACCTGTAGTTGTCTGCAACCCTCACTAGGGCTGCATCTACACTGGTAAATTAAGTCGACTTAAGCTTGGCTTAAGTCGACTTAATGTGCCCTGCGTCTACACTACACTTTGCTTAAGTCGACTTAAGGAAAATTAAGTCGACTTTATTAAACCACCTTTCTACTCGACCTAAGGCTTAATTCGACTTTTTAAAGTCAAATTAAGCCAGAGTAGCCCTAAGTCGACTTAAGAATTTGATGTTATATCCATACTTTAATTTGTGTCATTCTGGAGAAATCTCTTAGACGGGAGGGTGTGAATAACCATTGTCTCCTTAATGTTTAGGAATTTTCCAGGTGATATGGTCCCAGGGAGTAAACTGATGAGCCATTAAGGATACAATGGTTGTATTCTTTATGTCCTCATCAGGATACTCCCTGGGACCATTCTACCTGCATAAGATATGGGGCATAGAGTCATGGATGGTATTAAGGCCAGAGAGGATCCATAGATCATCTAGTTAAGCAGCCTGAATAACACAGGCCAGAGAATTTCACCCAGGTACCCGTTCATTGATTCCACTACCTTGTGTTTGGCTAAAGCATCTTCCAGAAAGGTAACCTTGGATGTATAAGCAGGGGAGTCTTGAGTAGGAGTAAAGAAGTTACTTTTTTTCTAGTATTTGGCAGTGGTGTGATCGCTGCTGAATTACTATTTTCAGTTCTACAGGTCAAAGAGGCATTTGATAAATGGGAGAGGGTTCAAAGAAGAGCCACAAGAATGATCAAAGAATTGGAAAACATAACTCAAGGAGCTCAATTTAAACAAACAGAAGGTTGAGAGGTGACTTGATCCTGGTCTATGATTACCTACCACGGGAACAAATATTTGATGTGTCGTCAATCTAGCAAAGGTCTAACAAGATCTAATAGTTGGAAGTTGAAGCTAGATAAATTCAGACGGGAAATAAAGCATACATTTTTTAACAGTGAGTGTAATTCATGAATGGAACAATTTACCAGGGATTGTGGTCAATTTTCCATCACTGGCAACTTTTAAATCAAGACTGGGTATTTTTCTAAGAGACCAGCTCTAGTTCAAACAGGAATTCATAGCGTCCAAGATGAGAATGGACCATTGTGATAATCTAGTCTACCCTCCTGGAGAACACAGGCCAGAGAATTCCCCAAAATAATTCACAGAGCAGATCTGGAAGAGATTTTTATCAGTAAATGTCAATCAACATCTATTTCACCAGACACCCACAAACTGACGCCAAAATATTTCCATCAATAATAACCAAAATTCACAGCGAGGGAAAGTAAAAAAAAAAAAAATGTTGCTTGAGAACTTCCTAGAGTTTGATTTACGGCTATTTACTTTGTACAGCTGACATATGACGCTGATTTCTGTGTTTTAACAGATATAAAGCTTTAACTTTCAGAACCTCAACTCAATGTCTCTGGTCATTAAAGAATTGCCTGCCTCCCACCTACCCGCAAATTTCCTGCAACTACGAACACTGAAATGTATAAAAATAAAGGAGAAAAATGTTCAAAACCCATAGTTTTGTGCACTTGTAAAAATGTAAACAGAGAAAAATTGAAAACAAAATACTGAAAATATACATTGATATTATCCCTAAATATTATATAAAAAAATAAACATTGAGTTCTGCCTAGCCATACAGAAGATGGATGATCTAATGTTTTCCTGTGGCCTTGAATTCTGTGATGCTAAGTGGGTGTTTCTGTGAGAGAAGGGACCCCTTCCCGGCCCGTAATGGCAGCAGCTTCTCTGCTGAGTCCTGCTCAATGTCTTCTTGAAGCGCCTGACGCAGAATGGGTACATGTGAGATCTCTGCCCCAGGAGACAGGAAATCCCAGGTCTGGCCAAGGTCCCTCTGCCTGGAACAGCTGCACAAATGAGGCCTTCATGGCAATGCAGGGACAGGAACTGAAATGGGCCAGCAACAGAACTGGAATGCTGACTGCAGAGGAGTCACTGGTTGTTGAAGGCTTAAGGTGGTTTTATCACATTACGAATGATGTCTGGCATTGAGCCAACTGGCCTCCAATGTCTTCCCAAGTGTTTCAATATCATCTCAAGTGCCTTGGCCATCCATTCTGTATCCCAGAGTCCATACCAGTCTGCTAGCTTTACGCATCTGATCCCACAAAAGCCAGATGGAGAAGATCCTACAGACAGCCTCGCCCACCTCAGCCTTAATATAGACCAGGCCACAATGCTGGCAAGTGGCTGGGCTCTTTGGAAATGGTTGGTCCAAAGTATAGACTCTCTGCTCCATGAGGAGAATGAATGAATGGACCCTAGGAAAACGGAAGCAAGAGACTCACTAATCTTACAAGAGAAAGAACAAGTTTTTTGGTTCGTTGGCAGTCTTAAAAATCGGGGAAAATAATCTTGGTTTGAATTGAAAAGGAACTTTTTCAGCAAATCAAAATTTAAAAAGTGTATGTGGGGGGGGGGGGTGGAAATGCTTTGGGTAAAACTGTTTTTAGTTTGTGAAAAATAAAAAGTTTCTAAACAAAATCATTTAGAAACAAAATATATAATTATTTTGGTTTGATTTCGAGTATTTTTAAACATACGACTTTTTTGTTTTTGAAATGGTCATTTTGAACCAAAAAAGTCAGTATGTTTTGTTTTGAGTATTTTTAAACATTTTTTTAAATAAAAAGGAAATTTCAAATTGAAAAACCAAAAAGGTTTTTAAAAACGAGACTGAAATGTTCTGATTTTTCAGAAAGTTAATTTTTTTCCTTCTATACAAACGATTCAGTAAAACTGACACAAATTTGTGAAAATTTCTGGTGTCACCAAATCTGCATTTTACATAGAAGAGAGAGTTTTGGTTAAAAAATTTCACCCACTTCTACTTTTTAATCTCCTTCCATTTAAGTGTTCTCAGGTGTGACTATGGGTGGAATATTTTTAAACAAAAAGAGGGGTTCATTGGCTGTCAGCAACCCACACATCAACATTATCAGTGCGTTATTTTATACTGAACTCTATTTACTCTGCCCTTAAATTGTCTCTGCACCGTCACTTTTTGAACAGCAGTGCTGACCAGCCTTACATGCATTATCAGGGAGTAATGGGGGAAGTGAGCTGTCAGATTTGAGAACTGGGGATTTAGCAGAGTGGGACAAACACATTAGCTGGATGTTGCTACTGAAACTACCAGGAAGGCAGCAGTTTGTGATGTCAACATTTAAATGGCCATTGTTAGGGTTCAGGTTTCGTGAACCAGAGGGGTGCTTTATGTCTCTCGCATGGCTGGTTTCAGACTGTGGCTGTCTGCAGACTCAGGCAGGCATCAGGAAGTTCCTCAAGGGCCTATAGTTGTGTGGGTGGCGGCTGGAGTACACTGTAGCCATGAGTAGCTAGAATACTGGTCCACCTCTGCACTCTTGAAGATTGAGGAATAGCTGGTCACAAAGGAAGGAGGTTTAGGGGCTCTGTGGCGGTGCGCTTCCTTTCTGGCCCTTCCTCAGGGAGCTGGACAGACTCTTTGGTCACTGCTAGTCGATTTCTACACAGCCAACTGTCTGCTGGAGGTGTGACTGGGACGAGGGGGCAGCCACAGGGCCTGGCCTGGTGGGGGCTGAGAACAGTGCTGAGCCCAGAGAGAACTCGCCTCAGAGACCAGGACAGGCCATTCCCAAGCCAGTCAGTCTGAGTGCATGTCATGCCAGTGGGGGTGGCTGGACGCCCCTCTGAGCAGAATGGGTTATTCTGAGACTGCTCTTTCCAGGACACGTGTTGCTCCAGGTCCCTTTCCAGGCTGGCTGGGCTGAGACAGGCCCACTGTGGTCCCCTCTCTGCCTGTGCCCACCCCTGCCAGGCACCTCTCTTAGGCCGTATGGGTTGGCATAGTGCCCTCACCAGCAGAGTCCCCTTTCCACGCAGGCTGGGTGGGGAGAGCCCCCTCTGCAACAGAGTCCCCCTTCCAGGCCGCGATGGAACCTTCCCCACCCGGGTCCCCTTTCCATGCGACCATGGTGCCCTCAGCGGCTGGGTCCCCTTTCCAGGCAGCGACGCCAGCACCTTCTTCTGGGTCAGGCTTCTCCTTCCAGGTGCCACTGGCCGTGTCAGGCTCGCCGGCCTTCCAGGCGGTGTGGGTGGCCACGTGGCGTTCGAGCAGGGTGCGGTGAGAGAAAAACTTGTTGCAAATGCAACACTGGAAGCGCTCAGGGCGGTGCGTGCGCATGTGGACATTGAGGGAGCTCTTCTGGGTGAAGCGCTTGCAGCAGATGGAGCACTGGAACGCCCGCACGCCTGTGTGTGTCACCATGTGCTTCAGCAAATAGTCCCGCAGTGAGAAGGAGCGCCAGCAGATGCTGCACTGGTGGGGCTTTTCACCTGCAAGACAGCACCACATGAGGACATTGGACCAGAAGGAAGCTCCTGGGCCAGCGAGTCCAGACCCCTTCATCTGCAGCAGATCAGCTTCCACGCTACCCAGGGCTCAGCCCCAGCCCTGACCCCCATGTCCTGGCTTCCTAGGGCTCAGCCCCATACCTGAGATCCCTTGGTCCCAGCTTTCCAGGGAAGAGCCCTAGTCCTATCCACCCTTGCAGCCCCTCTCCCAGCCAAGGGCTCAGCCCCAGTCCTAACACACTGCCCCCCAACCCCCAACTTCTGGGCTGATAGCTCCTGGAGAAAGCGAGAGCTCCCACTATCCAGCACTTCCCTTGCCTAGGACACTGTCCTTGCTTTGCAGACTGGAGACACAGCTCGGGGGGGGGGGGGGGGGGGGGGTGACTCATCCCAGGGGTCCTGACACCCAGGCCCACCAGTGATGATCCCTGGAACAGCCCCCACTCATATAACCCACTGGTGGGGGACCATCAGTAGTCCCCCTCTCTGCAACAGCCCCAAGATCTGCAGCCTTGGCCTTAGTCTTGGGAGGCCCCTGGTTTGATCCCAGGGATGTCGCCCACAAGGGCAGCCATCACATTTGCTCTCCATGGGATGGAGAGCGCCCCGGCACGCCCCAAGCAGGAGAACAGGACGCTGTTAATTGCTTCAGCCTCTGGTGCTGCCCCTGTTGAGGTCCTTCCAGCCAATCCCAGTGAGAATTCTCTCTGCAGCTCATACCTGCTGGGGAGGAAGCAAAGGGCATCTGCCCCAGGGACCCGGGCCCACCTGCCCTCACCTGAGTGGATGAACATGTGCTTGGTGTAGTTCTTGCGGGAACTGAAGGTCTTCTGGCAGTGGCTGCACTGGTAGGAGGGCTCGGAGAAGCGGGAAGGCCCTTGGCGCTGGGTTTGCTCGCCATGCAGGGAGCCCGTCACCATGGTGCCAGGGCTGAGATGCACCATGTTGGCTGCTCCGGCCTCCTGCTGGATGCTGTAGAAGCTCTGGGCCACGCCCGGCTGCGGCAGGTGGAACTGGAAGATGCTGGTAGTGGTGGTGGTGCTGGGCCCGGCAGCACTCGCCTCGGTCTTCAGCTCCCGCTGGATGCCCAGGGAGGAGACAAATGCCAGGCTGCGGGGCTCAGTTGCCCGGGCTGGGAAGCCAGTGGGAGCTGGCTTGAAGTCTCCAGCCAGGGTCCTCATGTTGGAGGCTTCCAGGCTGCAATCAGAGTGGAACTTTTCGCCCTCCTGGGCCACCCCCTCGCCACCATCCTCGCTCTGCCATGCCGGGATGAAGGAATCGGAGAAGACATCCTGCCCGCTAAAGAAATCCTGCCCCTCCACTGCAGGGTAGTCCAGTTGGACAGCATCTTTCCTGCCTGCCCCCCCTCCGCCATTGCCACCACCAGGATCTTTGGCCTCGCTGCAGCTGGGGAAGGTTCCCCCACCACATTCCCCAAAGCAGCTGAGTTTTCCCCCGCCCTCCTCCTCCTCGTCTTCTTCCTCCTCCTCCTCCTCATCCTTGATGATGACAGGCAAAGCGTCGGAAAGCTGGAGCCGCACTGGCTGACGCTGCTTGCGGCTGTGGCAGCTGGGCTGAGCCTCGGCTGAGTGCAGCCCACTGTACGGTCCCTCGCCATCACTGCTGCCCGCCACCAGCTCTCCCTCGGAGGCTGCCCGCTCCCTGGCCTCCCCCAGCTGCCTCTGCTGGGAAGAGAGCAGGTCACGTAGCTTGTAACGCACCTCCGACGCACACAGCAACTTGGGAGGCTCCAGCTGAGTGGCACCAGGGGGCTCCATCTCGCCAGGCTGGGAGGCTGAGAGGCCAACGGTGCCTGAGCTTTCCTTGGTTTGCTCCTGGGGCTTGACAGCCAGCGGCCTGGGGACAGCAAGGGGCACAGGCGCTGCGGGCGGCTTGGGGCTGCGGCTCTGGGAGATGATCTGGGTGCATTCGTCAATGACTGTCTTGATCTGGAGAATGGAGGCGGCCGTCAGGATTTGCAGGGCCTCAGACTGGGCCACCACCAGGGACCCACTGTACATGAACTCCACCAGCTGCTGCACCACCTGGCTGGGCACCACGGCGGGCACCTCTATCTCAGAGTAGCCCAGCAGTAGCTTGTCATGGAAGAAGGGGCTGCCAGCAGCCAGAACGCACCGGTGGGCCCGCAGTGTGGCCTCATGGATGTGAACAGTCACGTCGCAGAAGTGCCCGCCCAGGCGCTGCCCGTTCAGTGTCTCCAGCAGGGACTTGCTGAAGTTCTGCAGGTGGATGTAATGCACGGCCTCAGCCATGGCAGCTTCGTTGCGGGGCAAGGGGGAAACGTGTCTCTATGCCAAGGGTCAGGAGAGTGCTCAGAGTTCACCAGAGGACTGGGGACGCATAACTGGCACAGGGAGGAGCTTGGGAAGGGGGTGGAAATGTGTCTGAGTCACAAGATGCTGCTTTGAGCAGGGAGGTGTGTTGTACAGTGCCTGAAACAGATAGAAATACAAGGAACAGTGGCTCCTGAGTGGTTGTCAGTGGTCTGTGATAGACTAGATAGCTGGTGTCCCTTCTGGCCTTATACGCCATGCCTCCACTAGCCCAGCTGCATCTACTAAATTCTTAATTATTTAGCCACAGCTGAACAGCTTTAAAAAGACGGAGGAAGCCTCCCATCAGAATATCCCAGACTCAAGAGCCCTTGTCTGAGAGGGAGCATTTCCTAGTTCAACTCCCTTCTCCTCCCCAGGCAGAGGGAGATGAACCAGAACCTCCCACAGCTGGGGTGAGTACTCTGGGTTAAAACATTCTCCGTTCCCTCAGCTTCTTATTAAAATGGCACGAGGCATTTCACTTCAAAGAGGGGTCCTATTCCTGGCAATAAATCATTCACAGAAATGGGTGCTTCCCTGCAGCCGGGACACAGGCCTCTATCTCCAGCCGAAGGGTGGTGGGTGGAGGCACCGCGCACATCCCTCTTGTTGGTGTTTGGCAAATTACATGTTGGATTGTGCGGGCCCAGCTCCGCCCAGCCCTTGTTGAGAGACCGAGGTGCCCTCACCTCCCCCCGGCTTTAGGAAGGTGGGATTTGCTCCAGGTCCCTCGGAATAAGAAGCAGAAGCAAGGAAAGAACCCAGGAGTCCGGGTTCCCAGTGCCACCCTTCAGGCAGGGCTCAGGTGAGGGCGGGGCCTCGCGGGGGCGGATCCAGAGGTGGGCCGGGGCTCGGAGACAAAATGGGGCTGGGTCTAGCGCCTGGGGGGTGTGGTCCCAGGCTGATGGGGGCGGGGCCCATCACGGGGAGGGCGGGGCTGGCGCTCACTCACCTCACCCGGGGCCCCTCCGGAATCCGCCGCGCCTCGCCGCTCCGCGACCCGGAACCGCCTCGCCGCCCCGCTTCCGCCTGCCAACGTCACTTCCGAATCACCGACCCTGGAGTGCGAGGCCTGGAGCGCCGAGTCGCGCGGCACCATAGAGCGGACCGGAAGTGGAGGGGTAGAGGGGCGGCTGTGATCATGGAGCGGCCACCCGTGAGGAGAGAGAGGCCACATTAGCTGCTCATGTGCCCTCCAGCGGCTGTGGGTTGGTCCTGCAGCAGATCCAGGGCGTGGAAGCTCAGCCTGGAGGCTGTGGGAGGGGTTGGATTCCCCAGGCCCTCTCTGCCCCGCTCCCACACTGAGGGGAGGGGCTGGCCGGGGGGTGTGTATTTAATAGCCGTCTAATGATGGACGCCTGGGAGAAGTCTCAAGAACGTTCAGAAAAAGTTTTTGGTTTTTTTTTTTAAATGGCCCCAAAGGGGCCTTTTTTGCATGAAAGAAAACAGCTATTTTCTAACTCTGCCATTTAATGTGAATGGGATTTTTTATTTTTGGTCTAAGGGTTTCTGGGCCTTGATTTGCTAGTTGGTGGTCTGAGATGCTTGGCATTGACTTACCAGCAATTTAGATGTTGGTGGGCAGCAAATTGTGGGAAACTCTGCAAATATTTTGAAGGAAATTCCTTGCCCATTCTGGTACAGGTGCAGGGAGTTGGTTTTTATGGGGGGCAGGGGAGGGGAAAAAGGGACATATTTAGATTTGCATATTTTAGGTTTGGAGCTCAGCGAGGGCTATCACTGAGAATAAGAAGAAGAGGATCCCAACTTGGAATCACTTTCCTGTAGGGTACCTTTCAGGAAGCGGTGGTCTGCCATGAGTGAAGAAGCTTTCTTAAAAATCATTTGACAGCTCGCTCACATGTCTGTCTTGGTAGATGCTGATCCCATCCAACTAGACAAGCTCCAGGCCCATGCAAGCCACAACAGGTTAAGAGCTGTCCTTTTTCTAGGACCCAAGGGTGAACTGACTCTGATTAGGCATTTTCATGAATCGCAGCCTCACATCTAAAAGTAACTCCCCTGCTTATCAAGTGGCACTCTGGGCATTATGGTGGGCTGTGACTCAGAGGATTCAGGACTCCCTCTGTGGGGCCAAATTCATTGTACAGACTGATAATTACCCTTGGATGCATGGCAAGACAACAGGGAAATTCTCTGTAGCAGGGCACTGGTAGTTAGAGGCTCTATTTGCCTCCAATTTCATCCTATAGTATCAGCTTGGGTGAATAGGTAAGGATGTGGGTTCCTTGTCTCATCAGCCTCACGCTGAGGACTTCTTTCTCAATGCTCCAGTGGATGTGGGGATCCCCAAAATGGGAGCTTCATGCCAGCATGTATTGATCATGGAGGACAAATCCACAGCCAGTGGAGAGTGTGCAATGAACTGAATGGGGGCACCATCTATAGCCAGACATACAGTTTACCAGACTAGACCCTCAGCTGCCCAGATGGAAGGACCCAGGATGGGGCACGCCCAGTGTGCCAATCCACGGATGAAGGATGGCCTTTGGGCCTTGGAAAAGGAAAAGGATCTGGAGGCAATCCAGCCATGGCTCCCCAGGGGAGGCCCTTTAGCTAAGGGAATGGGCCCACCTATTGGTTTGACTTCACCGAGGAGTGTAATAGCATCGCCAGAGGCCCCTCCCAAAGCAGTGGGCACTGCCTCAGGAGCACCAGTAAGGGGTGCTGGGGGCAGCCACGATTGAGTGGGAGCACCTAGGAGAACACTGGGGACCCTGACTAAGGTGCGGTTCTGCTGGCTCAGGATGGCGTGGGGGTGGTGGAGGGAGCGGGGATGGCATTGCCCACCATGTTCACACTTGTGTTAGGTATGTCTGGCCAAAGACTCCACTTAAGCGGCAGCTCCTCTTGTCAGCATCGTCAGTTGAGCGCCAGAGGCCTGTCTGTCTGTCTGGACTCTCTGTCCTTAGAGCCTGACTGTCAGTGAATCTCTTGGTGGGAGTTGACTGTTCTGCCTTGATCCTTCTTTCTAACCCAGATTCCTCAGGGGGTCACAGGGCTGGGACCAGGGCAAGGAGGTCCCTTCACACCCAGAGCAAGGATGGGGGGCTCAGGAGGGAGGCCTTTGCTCAGTTCCCCCTCTCTGCCAGTGACAAGGCCACAAGGGACTGAAGGCTGCCACCACCCCGCCCCTCCTGACTCTTGCGCCACATCCACAGCCGCACTGACCGTTTATTTCTCAAGCTCTGGTTGTGCCAATGAGGGGAAGCTCGACTGAGGCCGTTGGCAGCTCAGTGTTGGGTGGGGGTGAGGATCCCATTCAGCTGGGCTGGTCTGTGCCACGTTCCACCCCCCAAATTCCGCAGGTGAGGCCTGCATCCTGGTGACTGATAAATACCAGCTGGTTTGCAAAAGCTGCCTGGCATTTCTGCCAATCCCTGCAGAGCACCTTACTTAGGGGGTGATGCCTGGGCCTGGGGTCACATGCCGTATAAAGCCAAGACACACAAACAGATGAGGGAGCCAGATGCACAGGCAGAAATGTGATAACCTGGGATGCTTTGGCACTTTATTAGTGTTAATCATACTGGGTTGATGGGAGGGGGAACTCACAGGCTTTGCAAGAAGAGAGATTCCACCACATCGGCTGCCCCCTCCAGTGTGTGTGACAGCCTTCAATCTCGAACCTCGCCCCACCCAGAGTGTGTGACTCTTCCCGCTCTGCCCTCCCATCCCCATCCGTTGTCTGAGACAATCACACCCAGACTAGGTGAGTCCCGTGTGTGTCGGATGCAGCGACGCTGCCTGAGTCTGCAGAGAGCCTGAGCCAGTTGCTGGGAGAGAGGGGAGCTGTCCCCTGTGTTTATGCGGGGTGCTGTCTGCTGGCCCCTCCCTGGCAGCTACAGACTGGCAGCTGGGGATAATGCTGGGGGCCCCTGTCATCGGGGCGGGGGGACTGCTGCCATCTCCCTCCCCCCCCCCCCGCCTAATCCAGGGAATTTCTTTTAAAGGTGATATTGAGTGAAGCAGCCAAGTGCAGTGGCTCCTGGTGTCACCTCCCCAGGGCTGGGCATAGGAACAGCATGAGCTGGCGCCGCCCCCGCAACATGGGCAGAGGAGAGAGAATGTGGCTATAAGGAGAGGGGCTGGGAACTGAGAGCCCATAACTGGAGATTCAGTGAGAGCGTCTGTCAGTGAGTGACGGCTGCCCCTGCTGCTGCCCTATGGAAACCCTGGTGAGTCCCCCCTGGTTCCCCTCTTGCTGCCCCATGGTGTAGGGATATGCGGGTAATTTTGCTGTTTGTATAACTTGTATCAGTCCTTGGTTTATTAACTTTCTTTAGTCTTAATTGGTTTATTAGTTTTATTAACTTTCTCTCACCTTAATTGGTTTATTGGTTTCATTCATAGGTTGTGTCAATCCTTGTATAGCCTTAATTGGTTCATGATGATTGACATTTGTGGTGGGTCCCTGTTTGCAACATTGTTTCATTGGTTTGTGGTGTTTGACTTTTGTAATGTTGTTAGTGGGACTGTGGACCTTGCGCTCTGTGTGGCTGGGGGGGAGCGCGGGGCTCAGGCCACTGATGTTGGGGTTCTCTTGGCTGGGAGGTGGGGGTCTTTCCGCTCTGAGCCATTCTCTCCCAGCTTGCATTGCTTTGTAAATCTATGCCTATATACCCTTAGGCAATAGGTATGACACCCCTTTTTATCCAGTCTCTGCAGCATTTAAAGAAAAGTATCACATCTGAAGTAATGTAAAACATCATCTTGAAAATGGTTAAACTCCATCTTTGACCAATGTACCCCATCTTGTGTGAAACTATTTCTAAAGTGAATAGTTTACATTGTCTGAGCAAGGTGTGGATGGAGGGTGTATGTATGTGTGAACCAGTCCCAAACTGCCAGCTTGTCCTGATGAATGTGAAGTCCATTCCAATGGCTGAAGAATGTGAACACATCCCCAAAAACAAAAGGATCCACCCCAGAGACAAAAGGAAAAAGTTAATCAAGCTATCAAGAAACGAGCTGGAAGTCACGTCTGCAGCTGCCTGGTGACCAACGGACACACAGAGCCCCTGGAGCAGCGTGACCTATAAAGACTGGGTGAGACTCCAAAGTTTTGGGGGGACACAGTTCTGCATACCACCTGAGAGAAGGAGCGTCGGTGCGCGCCTGACAGACCACGCTCTTCCTCGTGTTCAGCTTCCCTGGCCAGGTAGCTGCCACGAGCAACGATCTCCAGCAACGGACTAAAGCCACATTCAGGACTGGTAATTGTATGAACTGCAGAATATCTTCTGGTGTGTTTGGGCGCGTGGATGAATGTGTGTGCGTGTGTAGGTATAAGTTAGTTTATAATTTTGTTCTTTTCTATAATAAACACGGCGTGTTGCCTTTTCCCCTTTAAAAGATCTTGGGCACTCTTTTTGGTATAACAATGGAAACTCTGTCCCTCTGCCACCCCTCTCTTCCAGCCCTATGGAAACTCTGGTGACCACTCCTGCCAGGGGCATCCCCTTGCCCTCTCTCCTGTTGGAAGCACAGCAGGCACTAGGAGATGTGGGTCAGGGGTTGTGCCCCAGGCTCACGGGTGCTGATGCTTCAGAGTTTTATGCAGGTGGTGAGGTGGCTGCCCAGGGCTGGATTCCTGCTGCTGTCCCTTCTCTTCTTCGGGCCAGAGACTGCCGGGGGCATCAACCCAGACTCGCTTGAAATGATCCTGAATTATGTGAACTGGTGAGTGATTGGTCTGGGGTGTCTGTCCTGCCCTGCCCTCTAGCCCAGTGGTTGTTTCCCACTGGCTTGTACAGACACCCAGCAAGGTCAGGGGGGCCCTGTGTGCCTGGCTGTGCCCAGACCCCATCTGACAGAAGGGGGCTGCTATTGTGCCAGGTACTGTGACCAGAGACCCCTGATCAAGGGCAGAGGGTACCCACTGATGCTCTGACCCCTAAATTATGTCTAGGGGGGATTCTGGGGTTGCAGGGAGATATGGAGACCAGAAGAGGGAAGGTGTGATAGGGGTTGCAAAGGGAGGTAGAGCCTAGAGGAGGAAGATGGGTAATCGAACTCCAGACCTGGGAAGGAGTGATTCGTGGGGTACAATACAAGGATGAAGCCCAGAGCAGGGAGAGGGGATTTTGGTGGGGGGATGGGGCCCAGAGTTGGGATATTTTTTATGGGGAGGGCATATTGCTCTATACCTGCCTTGTACTTGGCATCTCATGGCTCAGTCCAAGGAGCCCCATCACCCCTGACCATCTGTGCCCTGCCCTGTCTCAGGAACGGTGGAGTAGCTCCGTTACAGTACTCCTTTGCCGTCGCCCTGCGCCATAGGACATGCAGGGACCCCCAGCGTCTGAAGAAGTATCTGCCCGAGCGGCAGCTGGCAAACATGAAATCCAGTCTTTCTCACGCTGCTGGCCTTTACAATCCACGCCGTGGGAACATCGTGGCCGCTCGGCCAAGGCATGTGGTTACACCAAGAGGGAATTACACGGAACACAGCGAGTGGCGTCTGCTCTCTGGCCGAAGAAGCCTTGTGTCCCAGCTCAAGAGCAGAGCCTACGGCCACAGAAGCTGCTTGATTTTATTCACCTTCAACTCGCCTTGCTCCACCAAGTGTCTGCGTGAGGCAGGGCGCTCCAACATTGTGCAAATGACCAGCCACGCTTTCTCCGCCATCGACAACAACTACAAGGCCTTCGTGTTCCAGAAGATCTTCGACTATGACATGGACAATGGGTCCCGCCAGGACCTGCTGCAGGCTTGGCACCGGCTGCGCGACGTGCCCCTGCTGCGCTGCGATAACAACGGCTGCCAGGACTGTGCCGGGGATGACACGCCCAACCGCCCCAACCCCTGCCTGGCGGGGAAGAGGTAGACGGTGGAGCAGGGCCAAGAACCACATGGGTCTCGGTCTGCCACCAGCCTCCCTCGCTGCGCATGGCTCACTGAGTGAAATAGACGTGCGTCCCAGATGGGCAACAAGCTCCCATTTAGAACCCCATTCATGTTGTCGCGGGGGGAAAACTAGCCTCCTAAAAGGTTCGTTGCCTAGCAGGGATCCGATGAGCCAGGCAAAGGTAGCAAAGCAGTGATTTTATTCTTGATCAAGAAGGTGCCTCTCTCTGTGGCGCGACAAAAGAGAGGGGACCCCGTACAATGCTTTGTTTCTGCTATTTATAGATTGATGCAAACAGCTTAAACACATTAACAGCTTCTAGGAAAGAGTCGTTATTTCTTTACAGCAGTTTTCAAGCTCCCCTCCCCTGCTCCACCTTAATCACATTCCAGATAGACCCGCCCACCTGCTCATGCCCAATTTACATTCCTGCGATTTTATCACCCTTAGATCACACTATCGGTCGCGTGTACAGTCTCTCTCTCTCTCTCCCACAATCCCCAACTCCATTTTGTTTAACCTTACTCCATCTTGATCAATTAGCTATTTCCCTCACAAGGTGTGTATGCACAATCTAAAAACCCAATCCATTGGTATGCACCAGTCATAGAATCATAGGATTGGAAGGGACCTCACGCAGTCATCTAGTCCAACCCCCTGCTAAAAAGCAGGACCACTCCCCCTAAATCACCCCAGCCAGGGTTTTGTCTAACCGAACCTTAAAAATCTCCAAAGATGGAGATTCTACCATCTCCCTAGATAGCCCAGTCAAGGGCACCCACTCCAAAATGTGCTCCGGCCTAGAACCTCATGTGTTTTCTGCCATATAGAGTGCTCCAAGCAAGAACCCCAGCAAGAGTGTGCATCAATCCGGAACCACAACCCATGGTTGCTCTCCAAACAAGAGCCCAGCTTGTGTGTGCAAGCTGAAATCTACAATGTCATGCCTGGGGCATGCTCCAATCTAGAAACACATTCTAGGGCATGCACCACTTTAGAACCTGAGTCACAGGCATGGTCCAACCTAGAACACAAAGTATGCTTCAGTCTAGAACACCATACCTCCTATGCTCCCATCCACATGTCTTGTTGTGTGCCCATCCAGGGATGTGCTCCAGTCTTGGATTTAGAAACCCATCTCTCTCCCCAGGGTTCTCCAATTTAGAATATGTGTGCTTCATACTCCATTCTAAACCTGCACCCCCTTGTGCATCTCAAATTCCAAATGAGATCATGACCCCCATCTTGGATGGTCTCTGAGCTGCAGTCAAGAACCAGTGAGCTCAGAACACCACTCTAGAACCTATTTTCATCCCCACATGAGGCTATGGGAGGGGGGCGAGTGGATGGGAGCAGGGCACATTGTGCCCAGTGACTGTATCATGGAACTGGCTCAGATGGGGAAGCCACTTACTTGGATGATGGTGGGGAAGGGGATTCAGGGCAGGGCAGTGGGGATCTCAGAGCATGGGGACCCATCAGTGGGAGTCTGCTCTAGGATGGTTCCATTCTGCAAGTGATGTTTTTTGCTGAGTCTCTGCCTGCCATCGCTGGCAATAAAGCTTCTTTTTTACCATCTTGGGGCCTCATGGGTCTGTCTGTGCATCCAGGTCTCCCACTGCTGACTATGTGATCATGTGGCTCCTGAGCTGTTGGATCCCCAAGGACAGCTTCTCTTTGAGGCTGGCTCCCAGCTGGCAGCTTTGGTTTCACTGGGTCCAGAGCCCCCTCAAGGTCTCTTCCCCATAACTACAACCTCCAGCCCTTGCTCCCTGGATGGGGAATCCCCTGAGCAGACAGCCCTGATCCCTCTGGGAACTGGGGCACAGCGCACATGATGGGGGCCAACGCAACCAGCTTTGCTCCCCTGGCACATAGGGGCTGCACCTGGGAACTAAAGCTCAGTTTTATAGCCCCCAAAGAAACCAGTTGCAGATTTTTTTTGGTTCCCAGAAGGGACCATTACTGTAGGGCAATACCAAAAAAAGCTCTCCTAGTCTGAGGGCCCTTGAAATCTGCACATTTACTTGAATTAGCATGAAATTTGGAGAGACACATGAGAGCCTAGGGTGGGTGAGTGACCCAGATTTGGAGCCCTTTCACCAAGGTGTTCTTGAGGTCCAGATGCTCGCAGAGCACCAGTTTCTTCT
Source organism: Pelusios castaneus (assembly GCA_007922175.1). Lineage (NCBI taxonomy): Eukaryota > Metazoa > Chordata > Testudines > Pelomedusidae > Pelusios > Pelusios castaneus. The sequence goes on from ML685972.1 coordinate 123,435, forward strand.
AAGACTGTTTGCACTGGCTCCATAGCACGAGTACAGATCTCTGGGCAGAGTCAGATTGTCAGGAAATAGGGCACAATCCCCAAATTGGCGGTGAGCTCTGTACTTAGATGCCCCCAACTAAGTATTTCATGAAACCACTTCAGGCACTTGACCAGCTTTAACACAGAGCCAAAGACAGTCTCCCTGGATACTCTGCTCTGTCTCACTACAAAGGGGAGCCTGCCTTGGTGACAGATGTTTCTTTACACCAAGAGTCTCAGCAATATTCAGGTTACGCCCAGTCCCAAAGGGCCAGTCATTTACCTTAGATCTATTGCAGTTCCGCAAAGGCAACACTTGTAGCCATTCCTATAATAAACCATATACAGATTGATTAAATAGGAACAGGAAACACAAGAGTTAGTTACAAGGTTAAAGCAGGTGAGCATAGGTACTCAAATGAGTTACAATCCTAAGTTTCAAAGGGTAATAGAAGCTTCTATCATAAGCAAGTTCTATGCGTCCTTCAAGGCTAACACAGGTTAAGCAGCTAAGGATCTAATGCCTTGAAAACCTTGCCCCCCAGAGTCCAAGCAGCCTAGAGACCCAGTTGCTTCTTGTTAGTGATATTTATCTCCTTTCTTCCTTGTTCAGACTCCATTGATGGGCAGAATCCACTTTCATGACTCATCTTTGGGTGGAGGGCAGAACAATCCATGGCCTTTGTCCTCATTAATGACTCACAATGGTCAATCTTGTATTAATGGGCCTTTCCTGTTGAGCGGGATGTGACACTTTCCATTGGAGATCAGCCCTTCCTGCTAGTTAATGTCTCTCTCCTGTCTGGTGATTTGCCCCATCATGCTCAACCATTACGTTAAGTATAGGACACAGATGCTGTACATGAGATTAATGTGCACAGCAACTCACAACCCTTCAATAAAATCCAAACCCCAAAGACAATTGTGGGATTCTAACACCTATCTGAACACCACTAATGTACAGGGGAGTCAGGCAGAGCCCAGGTAAGTATTTGCCACATTTCTGCTGAGTCACACAGACCTTTGCACAATGTGGATAGGTGAAGAGAGTGGGTTGTATTTGGATGGATGGATAGATAAATGGATGGCTGTATATTTTGATGATGGATGTATTTGTAGAGCCCTGCAAATCCACGGATATCTGCATTATATCCGCAGATATCTGCATCTGCGGATACAATGTGGATATCCACAGACAATTTCTTGCAGATGCAGATCGGATACGGATGCTGGGCCTGGGGGTGGGGGGAAGGAGAAACCATTTTTCTTACAGTGAAAAGCAGAGAAGAACCTAGCTGAGCAGAACAAAGCAGTCATTTCATTATGAAGGGGAAACTATCCACCAATTCCCTGTTGCAGGGTGGGTGGGAGAGAAATCCAACTCACTTTAAACATGTTCCAAAGGGGTAGCTGTGTTAGTCTAGGAGCGAAACAAGGATTCCTGTGGCACTTTTAAAGACTAACAAATTTATTTATCGCATGAGCTTTTGTGAGAGAAAATCCCACTTCATCAGACACTTTGAAGTTGGGGAACTTACAGAATTGGAGAAAATTAAACGCAGGGAAATGTCCCCCGTCTTCAAAGCGCCTGCGGAAGTGGGATTTCCTCCCATGAAAGCTCATGTAATAAATACATTTGTTAGTTTTTAAAAGTGCCACAGGACTCCTTGCATGTTTCACTTTAAACAGGCACCAAAGTGATTTATTTACCCAGAGACAATTTGTGCATGGTGCCTCTTTTATCCAAAGTTGGTACAGTCCACTCCACAGGTTTCTGGGGCCTGTACAGGCTAGAGCTGTAGGGAATTCTGGGGCTTGTAGTCACTAGTAAAGGGGAGATGGAGCTGCTGCTCTCTTCCCCTGCAAGAGCACTACAACTCCCAGGAGGGAAAGGTGGAGCAGGGAGGGGAGGAGGAGCAGCTGTGGTGTTCTGTCCCAATCGCTGTGGACCCATGGTGGGAGGATGTGGGGCCCAGTTACAGTACAGGCTCTGCTCTCCCTGAGCAGCCGAGTCTGTAGACATCTGCCCTATTGGGGACAGTTTCCAGTGCGTTCGTACCTGAGTACCACTTATGTTAATCCCTCATTATAGATAGGGGTTGACATAACTTTTTAGCTCAACTTCGCAAATGAGTACAGTCAGAAATGCTGTGGTGCGGCCGGGTGGGGGCAGTGCTTCAGTACAAGTATGCATGGTACTCAGCTGCAGTTTTGGGTCCACTTTGAAGTGCACATTTTAAATGCTGGGCCTCGCATGAGTACTAGTGTACCCTGCTTATATTAATCCCTGATTATACCACACTGCCAGCCACACAGACAGAGCTAATGAGAGGTGCAATGCCCAATGGCCATGCTGGTACATGCAGTGCGAGTGCTGTGTGTCCTAATGGGGAATCACGCTGCCTCCAGGATTCATGCAGTGTGTGTGAGCACTGTGTGCTAATGTGGTTGCCAGATACGTGAGCTTCGCTTGTTCCCTGGTTATGACCCACGCCAAAGCCTATTCCAGCTGGATTCCTTTGGAGGGGGTCCTAGGGCTGAGGCGGTGGATGGGGAGGGGGTGTCTACTCCCCAAAGATGGGTGTGAGGCTCAGGAGTAAGGCCTGCTGGCTCCACACTTCTTGTGCCACCATCACCACCACAAGGGACTGTTTATTTCCCAAGCTGCATTTGCATCAGCAAAGGAACCTAGCCAGCGGGGATGCCCTGGGGCATCTCACTCAGCCAGGCTGGGCCAGAAACCCCTATGCCAGAGGCCAAGCTCCCACCCACAGTCTCCACAGGATGCAGACAGGAAACGTACGGATGTCACTCCACCTGTTACAGTCTCAATGCCGCCTTTCTAAGCCCAAAAAGCCTGCGTCCCCACGAGGCTGTGGTTGACAGGGATGGCACCAGGAGCTCCTGGAGGGCTGCTGAGGAGCCCAGCCAGTGTCCTGCCCACAGCACGAAGTCCAAAGCCAGGACGGGGCTGGGAGTTTCCTGCATCCTAGGCCTGTGCACCCTGCATCCAGCCCTACTGTTTGGCACCGTCGGAGTGAGAGCAACAGGGAATTGCCCCATTCCTCAGGGGAACCAGTGCAGCCTTGATTCCCCCCACTGGCCACTTGGCATCTGGCTCCCCAAGGACTCGGACACCTCTTAACCCTGCCAGCAGCTCTGGCCAGCTTGGAGAAGGGGCCTTGGGAGTCACAGCTGGGGAGGGGTGTCCAGGCTGGGAGCCTGCTACCTCCCAACCTTCCCTTGGCCAAGGCAGGGGCCTGCAGGACATATTGGGTAACACCTGTGCTCCCTGTTTTCTCTCCTAGTCCCTGTTTTATCCTGCATCCTCTGCTCTCCCCTATCCACCAGAGATACCCTCTCCACGTCCCTCCCAGAGATGCCCTAGCCCTTGATCTCCCTCCTAGCTGCTGTGCAACCCTGCTCTGCGCTGCATGGCTCCTTGTTCTACCCCAGATCCCAGCTGTGTTCTCCTGGGGGGTGGGTCTCAGGGCTGGGGCCAAAGGCAGGGTGAGGGGCTTGGGTGGAGCGGCCCTCGCCTGCTCCCCATTCCCTGCCAGAGATGTGGACACCCACAGCTACGCCCTCAGGGCTGGGAGCTGCTGGCCCTGTAACTCTTGGACCACCACCACAGCAACAAGGGCCGTTTATTTCACAAACCGCGGTTGCGCCAGTGGGGGAAGCTTGGCTTCAACCGTTGGCAGCTTGGTACAGGTGGGGGAGCCTTCCACTCAGTCGGGCTGGACTATGAAATCCTTTCCTAGGGTGAACACCCTGTAGAGCCAGGCACCAGTCCAGCTGCCAAGGGGCCTGCCCCGCCCCATTGTCCCGGGGTCACCATTTGGGGGTAGAAGGGGAAGTGTCTCACAGTGTATTGTTTACAGCTCCAGTGCACAGCAGCCAGGTACACAGGGTACAGCCTCTCCCCTGTTCCAGCCCTGGGGAAATTTTGAATTCCCTTTTCCTCTTTGAGCAGTGTAGGGAGCACATCTGCCCAGCAGATCCTGGCAACTCAAAGCCCCAAACACTCTCCAGCCTGGACAGACAGGAGATGTGGGTCTTCTTGGTCTGTGGGGAGAAGAGTTTGTGCAGGCACATCTCTGAACCAGCTGAGGACACGTAGCTACCTATGAAAAGATGGCAGGGGGAAGAAGGGCTAGATGAGGGACATACAGCAGTGTCCTTCAAAGATCAGGAGGCAAAAAGTCATTCTAGTTCTGCGCTACAGACGTGCCATGTCTATAATGAGTTGCACGCAATTCCCATCGGTGGCCCCAGTACAACCCCCAAATACAGCGCACGCACCTCCCAGGAGTTGCAGTTCTAGGCCACAACAAACAACATCTATGAGGACAACCTGGATGAGGAAGAGGAGGAGAATGAGAGACAGGTGAGAGGTCGAGCCATTCTCCCCGACAGCTAGGAGTTGTTTTTAACCCAGGAGCAGTTCAGCCAATCACAGGACAGCATCGTGGCTGACTGTGATGCCAGGGAAGGCACGTCTGGTGAGTATGCAATTCCAGTCAAACTGTAGGACTTGCGTCCTCTTATGTTTTATGTTTAACATGAAAAAAAAGTGAGGTGCAAGGGGTATCTGCTTCCCAGTAATCACTTCAGTTATGAAGAGAGTGGGCCCTGAAAGAGACTGATTATCTGCACAGGGATGGCCTGGGAATCCTCCATGGAGATCTCCAGGAAACTTTCATGGAGGTACTCTGCAGTCCTTTTCCCTAATATGTCAGTGGTTTGGTTGGCGGGGTTGAATTGGAAAATCCAGGGTGACAACTACCAGCGGCATTAAGGGGGTAGGGGTAGGGGTGGGCTTCATGTGTTTTCTCATAGCTACAAAGTTCTCTCCCAACCTGCTCCCTGGAGCCTCCTCAGACAAAGACCTGAACAGACAAAGAAGGTTTAATGCTGGTTGGTCCCTGGTCTCAAAGATGTGCACACATTGCTGGGACAGGGAAAATTGTCCACCTGGCATCCAGTGCTCCTGGCTTGGTTTCCCACAAGTTGCAGCACAAGTCCTATCATCCATGCCTCTGGTCCATACTCACCCTGGCTGGAAAAGCAACTCAGTCCATTGAATAGCTAGGGATTCAGATTGTGTTCTGACTTGCACCTGAGTGTAATAAGGGGCGTGATTTTTAAATAGCAGCCATGCACAAGACCAAGGGCATGCACTGACAGTGGTCATCTTTTGCTTTGTGCACCTTGCAATGGAAAACTTGGTCTTCAGTAGCGTGTCCTCCACACCTGTGGAGAGGGTATCACAAATTAGAAGACCAAAAAAGAGAACGCCTGATAACCTGTTCAATGAGATAATGAATGCCTCTGGGACAGCTGACATGGAGCTAAGAACCTAGAGGGTGTAACTGTCTGAGAAAATGGTCATAGATGTGGAGAGCAGCCCAAGACCATGAGCATGCCACGCAAGATGAGATGCTGTGGATAATAAAGGATCAGTCAGATATGTTGAGGCATCTTATTAGCTCCCAGTCTATCTGCCTCCATTGCCCATCCCTGCAGAAATTTCTTTCCCTTTGTCTCGCAGATATTATGGAGCACACAGCAGGCAGTGATAACTATTGGAATGTTGCTTTCACTGAGATCTAACCTAGGTAGCAAACTGCACCAGTGATCCTGTAAACGTCCAAAGGCACATTCCACCACCATTCTGAACTTGCTCAGTCTGTTTCTGAACCATTCCTTACTCTTGTCCAGGGGCCAGTGTAAGTCTTCATGGGGCGTCTACACTTACAAGTTAGGTTGACTTAAGGATGTTTAAGTCAACCTAAACTACTCCCCACCCACACTGGGCTTTTATTAAGTCAACTTAAGCCAGTGTAGACAGGGAGTAGCCCGAAGTCGACCTAAATGCCCTAGGTCATCCTAGGGCTAGGGAGAGCCCTTCTCCCTGGTAGAAGGGAGCCACGGCTCCACCGGGGACAAGAGGCTCCCCCCCAGGGACAGGGAAGCCGCTCACAGCTTGTCCTGGGGACAGCCAGCCGCGCTTGACTGGCTCTCCTCGGGACAGGGAAGCCATTCGCGGCTTGTCCCGAGGACGCCCAGCCGCTCACAGCTTCCCAGGGGTTAAAGTAAGGGAGAACGTACCGGAACACAGTTCTGGGGCCCCCAAATTTGAGGGGCCAGAGTTCCAGGGCCCCTAAAAATAGAAAAATCCAGCAGAATGCATGTTCCACCCTGCCCTAGCTGCTGGCGGGTCCTAGGGCCCACTGTTGTTAATCACAATACTTATTGTGTTATGCAGTGTTTGCTAGTTTGTGACAATAATTGCTATAGACATAAACACCATACACAATTATAAATATTTTTGTGGAGCAATAACTGATGCATGTGGTAGTGAGAAATGGTTGCAAATGCCTACTTGGGCTGGGGCCCACACATGCATAAAGGGGGCTCAGACAATACGGGAAGGGGGCCCGGAGATCCAGGGCTCGTCAAATTATACTTTAATCACTGAGCTTCCTTGTCTACAACCATTGTCTCCTTAATGTTAAGGAAGCTCCCAGGTACAATGGGCCCAGGGAGAAACCTGATGAGCTATTAAGGAGACAATGGTTGGAGACAGCCTGTCTGGGGTGTTTCCCCAGAATCACACAAGTTAAAGTATAGATATAACAACCATATTCCTAACTTTTAATACAAATACAATTCCTATACATGAACTATATAATCATTCCCAGCAAATTACTACCTTTCTATTGATACCAAACATGACATAGTTCCTATGGATTATAGCATTTAAGAGATATTAATAGAAAATAATATCAATGGTTCCCTAAATCCAGACAGCGTCACACCCTGCCCACATGCCCTGCCGCCCCCCCGCCACCGTGGACCTGCCCAAGGTCCCTCTAGCCCCACAAAGTCGACCTAGAGCATCCACTGTGGCCGCTCTAGGTCAACTTTGTAAGTTCCCCTTTAAGTCGACTTAAAATTACAAGTGTAGACATAGCCCTAGGTGCCACAGGACTCTCATTGCTTTTGTTGTACACAGACTAACACGGCTACCCCCCTGGAAATTAAAAAAAATAAGGTAATTTTAAGTTAAAGGAATACATTAAAACAAAAAAAATTAATAATGGCTATACAAAAAAATTAAAGAAAAAAGTCACCTTTAAATATAAGTTGTCTGGAGTGGTCACATTACAATCCAGTGGTTGAAAAAATATCTCACCCCCGGATGTTGACTCAAAGAGGACAAACGTAAAATTCCATCAAATATAAAATATCATATAAAACATGAAAAAACAAAGTCAAATATAATAATTTAATAACTAAACTTAGTTTAACATTATACAGAATTAAATATAAGATTAAAAAAGCAATATAAAGCATGTATCATAGAAACCTTCCAAATGAAATTAAAAAAAACATTAAATGTAACTTTTAAGTTAAAGGGCCAAAATCCAGTTATCAATTATAATTATAATAATAACATACAAGATAATGTAACTTGTCCAGTGGTAAATCCAGGACCAGCTATCAGTCCCACCATAACAACCCTATCAATGGCTGCGTCTACACTGGTAAATTAAGTTGACTTAAGCTTGCTTAGGTTGACTTAATTTACCCTGCGTCTACACTTCACTTTCCTTAAGTCGACTTAAGCAGCTTGCTTAAGTCGACTTAAGGAGCTTGCTTAAGTCGACTTAAGGAAAATAAAGTTGACTTAATTAAAATTAAGTCAACTTTATAACACCACCTTTCAATTCGACCTAAGGCTTAAGTCAACTCCCTAGAGTCGACTTAAGCCAGTGTAGACGTGGGGTAGCCCTAAGTCGACTTAGGGCTACACCAGGGCTACACCAATTCCCTCCCTGCCGGGGGGGGACACGGGGGAGCCTGGCATGCCCCCCCAGAGGGCAGGGCAGACCCCTGCCCACCCTGCCCCTATGCCCTGCCAGGGTCCCTGTCCCCCTTTGCCCCATTGTACCTAGGTACAATGGGGCAAAGGCTGAGCCCCCTGGCATTGGGCAAGGGGTGCTCCCCCTGCCCCGCGGACCTCCCCTAGGCCCCCCTAAGCCCCTAGAAGTCGACCTAGGCATCCAGTGTGGATGCTCTAGGTCGACTTTTTAAGTTCCCCTTTAAGTCAACTTTATTTTTAAGTGTAGACACACTAAGTCAACTTAAATTAACAAGGGTAGACATAGCCATAGGTATTAATTAATCAAGTTCAGTTCATACATATAACAGTGGTGTTAAACCTGTCTAATTGCTCTCAAGGTAAATTCAATTACTGTAAACAAACCAAAATAATGTCCCTCCTCTCACTACTCCTTATAAATAAAGTTGTAAACTATGAATAGCAAATACAAACTATCACTCTATTGGAAATGGGCAAAAAAGTCCATACCCTTAAAAAAAACCCTGCAGTTTAAATCCTCTCAAAAATGTGGAATCTTTAACAAAACCGTTTGTTTAAAAAATGTCAATCTGAAACCAAATAAATATTTGAAAAATTTGCAAAAATATAAATCATGTATTACAGAACAAAGATAACCAAATAATCAATCTAATGTTACAAAAAATAAAAGGATTAGCCCAAAAAGAACGGCTTATGGCTTATAATATGCCTAACATAACCCAACAGTTTAATAAAACTCAAATTCCAAAGGGGTAGCCGTGTTAGTCTATTGTAAAAGTGCCACAGAACTCTGTTGTCTTCATAAAACTCAAGTTAAAGTTTACCCATTGGTCACTCTAAACAATAAACAGTACAAAAACCAACATTTAAAAAATGATTTGCTTAGCATATAAAAATATGTTATAAATATCATCATAAATACATTGCAAACTTTAAAATAAAATAAAAAATTCCAGACCTCATCAAATATGAGCAATTGGAAAATTGGTATTGCCCTAAATGTTTTCAAAGGCCAGAAAGGAAGCAATCCACATGTTTAAATCTATGCCAACATTTGTCTTTAAAAAAAATAAGACAAATGGGATCTGTCACACTGCACCCAAATCAACACAATTGTTTCACTTCCAAAAAGTGTACAATGGCACGATCCTTCTATGCCTCATTCACCATTTCTTTATCAGTGTTTAACCCGAACAAGAATTGGCAACTACCCAATCTATGGGTCACGTAAAAAAATCTGTAAAACAAGTTAATGTTCCTCTTTTGCTGGTCTATCACCCTTCAATTCATCTTAAAAGGCTCCACAAGTGTCCAGTTACTCTACAAGAGGACCTCAGTACATTTGTACTGTTGTGTGTAAATTACAAAAAAAAGTTACAAAATAAATCATTGTCACGCCTGGTGAGGCTGACTAAATAAAAAACTCCAGTGAAAAAGGTGTTTTGTGCTAAAAATGGCCAGTTTTGCGTGGTAACCAATCAAATCCAATTTTTTGTTTTACTCCAAAACAACCTCCTTTACTGGAAAATCAAGCAATTCCCCCTATTCCTACCTTTAAAAGTATCACTACCATCTTCTCTGACCCAAACTACTAAAACGTAACTATCCAAAAACCACCAACGTTTCTTGTCTATAATCTACCGCTAGCATTATCACTAAAAACATTACTGACTCAAAAAAAAAAATTCTTGTGCAAATTACTAATAATATGGATGAAACCAAACAGGCTATTATTCAATTAATGAATGAAGATAAAAATTCATATCATACAAACCCCTGAATATAAGGCAAATTACAAAGTTAAATTATTATACAAAAAGATCACCATAGGACTTATATTCATCCGACTAGGATGCATGCAGTATAAAATCAATCAGCTTAAACCCAAATCCAGGGAAGCATCACATAATACTAAAAGATAACTAGCTGTGGTACCTATAATTGTAAAATATGAAAACTTAAAAAAAAATTATACTACCCTTCCCCCACCACAAACGTTCGCAAAAATAATGATATTATCCCCACAACGAAGTAACCACCCATATCCATACTTGTGTGATGGGGTTCATTTGCAACCACCCCATCAAAGGGGGGATTTATAGCCTATATATATAGCTTGCTTGCTTGTACATAGACTTCTCATATAGTTTAAGTATAAATTTAAAGTTGCCTTGTAGATTTAAGTATTTGTTTTATGTTAACAAACTCATAAATTCATATATTTAATTAATAATGCTAAAACGCAAGAGCCTGAGGGCCACATTCTGCACGAAAGCTAAGCAGACATATGTTTAAAACCTCTTCCCTAAAGAAAAAACAACAAGCTTACAGATGTGGTGATGACTTCAGCATCTCAGATAATCAGGAGATATCAGAGTAGGAGGACTGCCCAGTTCATGCCCAAACTTTACAAGTTCACCACAAAACCCACCAAAAGGGCCAGAAATTACAGTAAATGTGAAGAACAGCCTGTCTGTCATCATCTGAAAAGGAAGTAGGTATATCAGCAATATGTCCTTACTACGCACAAGCTTGCTAGCCTATATGAAAAGTGTACCCCCAAAATTTGTGGGTGAAAAAGTTAAGTTTAGACTTGGAAGGAAAATACTATTGTTAAGGGTATAAAAGAGCAAACAGTATTGCCAGGGTTTGTTCACCAACTACTCTTTCTTTGAGCTTCCTCTTCTTTTGTTTGTTAGGGTCTTTTGTTTTAAAATACTTAAATATCATCAGTGGTCTTACGCAGCTTTATAGCTCTTAGCTCTACCTCTACCTCCACCCATCAATGCCAGAGTTAGGGGACCAAACATCTCTCCCATCTGGATCAGGAGAAAGGGTGTAAGTATATTAACCCAAGCAGATAATTATATAACAACATAAATACCTTAAAATAAAACTGCAATTCAAATCATTATCCATTTAATTTGTTTTGTTCATTTATTCATTTGTCTTTAATTACTTACCTAGCGTTTTATGTTATCTTAATTAAAATCTGGAAAAACAGACATACTTGGTCATTGGCATGAATATTCCTGTCGTGTATGCTGGAGGTCCTCTGTAGCCTGATTTAGGGACTAGAACCTCATTAACTTCTGATCAAATCCATTGGCGAGCCTATAACCCTATCCAAATGACTAAATAACCAGAAATCAGGCAACGGGGATTTAGCATAAATCACAAGCTTTGCAAGAAGAGAGGTCCGACCACCTCCGCAGTCCACCCACCCACCATTTGGTGCCCCTTCTGGCATGTGTGACAGTCTCCAGGCTAGAACCCCCCGCCCCCCGAGTGTATGACTGTCCCAGGTCCTTGCTCCCTCTGACCCATGTCCATTGACTGAGACAATTACCCCCTCAGAACAGGTGAATCCCACGTGTGTTGGATGCAGCGACGCTACCTGAGTCTGCAGGGAGCCTGAGCAAATCACTGGGACGGGGGGAGCTGCCCCTGGTGTTTAAGTGGGGTGCTGTCTGCCAGCCCCTTCCTGGCAGCTGGGTATAATGCTGGGAGCCCCCTGTCTTCAGGGGTGGGGGGCCCTGCCACTGTCTCCTCCACCCCTCCTGGCTCAGCCACACAGAGGTTCCTTTAAAGGCAATATTGACTGAGCAGCTGAGTGGCTCCTGGTGCCCCCTCCCTGGACAGAGCACGGGGACAGCATGAGCTGGTGCCACCCCCACAACATGGGCGGGGGAAGGAGAATGGGGCTATAAAGAGAGGGGCTGGGAGCCCATCACCTGGTGAGAGCATCTATCAGTGAGTGACGGCTGCCCCTGCTGCTACCCTACGGAAACTCTGGTGAGTCCTCCCTGCCCCTTTCTGCTGCCACATGGAAACTCTGTCCCTCTGCCCCACATCTCCAACCCCATGAAAACTCTGGTGAGTCCTCTGCCCCTCCACCTCTCCCTTCCTCACAGAACCTTGGGTCTGGTCTACACTGAGGGGTTAGGTCGATGTAACGCCGCTTACTTCGACCTTCTACAGCCTGCGTTCACACTGATGGGGCTACAGGTCGAAGTAGGTGCTATTATAAATCGACCTTATAACTCCACCCCCTAAGAGGTGTATCATTTAAGGCGCATTTAGTAATTCACCTTATAGGCAATGTGACTGGTCCCCACCACCCTGCAGCTACGCAGCCGGCTCCCCTGTCAGCTCCCCAGACCTGCAGCCCCACAGCTGGGGCTACCTGGCTCCCGCACACAGGGTAGCCCCCCAACAGCCTCCTGCAGCCCCGCCAGGACTGCTGCCGGCCTCTGCTGCCTCGTTACAGGCTGCCCAGTGTGCAGCCAGATGCGGAGACCGGAGGCAGCCCTCGTGGGGGGCTGACCAGCCTGCAGTGGGGCTGCAGAGGGCTGTGCTGCACCAGGGCTGTGGGCCGGCTGCAGCCCCTGGGTAGTGGGGACGGGAGAAGCCGGACTCAGAGCATGAAGTGTCCTGTGGACACTCTCCTTCGGTTTTATTATTTCGATGTTTGAACATCGACTTTAGATGACACCCAAGTGTAAATATGGCCTTGGTGACTCCCTCCCATCCCAAGGCCATCCCCACCCCCACTCCCTTCAGTAGCAGGGCAGGGCTAGGAGATGTGGGGCAGGGGGAAGGGGATCTTTGTACACTGGACTCAGGGACACTGACGCTATAGGTTCCTGTGCAGGTGCCAGGAAGGATGCCGAGGGCTGGACTCCTGTTGATGCCCCTTCTCCTTTGCTTCGGGCCTGAGTCCACCAGGAGCATTGAGCCGAAAGCACTCAAAGTGATCGTGGATTATGTGAACTGGTGAGTGACTGGCCTGGCGTTTGTCTCAATCCTGCCCGCTCTCCTTGTAGACCAGCCACAGAGGAGAGCTAAGCCTGTCCCTGGTTGTCTCCCATCAGCTGTACAGATGCCCAGCAAGGTCAGGGGGGCCTCATGTGCCCAGGCACCTCCTGAAAGTAGGAACTGCTACTGTGCCAGGCACTGGCCCCATGCCGTCCCCTCCTTCCTGATCCTCAGCCAGTGCTGGCAGCGCCCTCTGCTGAAAAAAAAGTGGATGCTGCCTGGAAATTGGGCAGCAGCCCCAGCTAGTGTAGGGGAGGGTTTGCAGGCACACCATGGAGAGAGGTCACCCAGATTGGCTTTCTCTTGGCGATGTGCCTAGGGACACCGCTCTCCCGGCACACATGGAGCGAGGGGGAAGGCTGGGGGAGGAACAGTAGGCAGTGGCACCCAGGGACTCCAGGTACAATGGCGCATTGGTTGCATCCACTCCCACCATCCCGCTTTCCTGTGTACACACATGCTGCTTCTATCGCAAAGG
>ML685972.1:137041-149092 GCA_007922175.1 Pelusios castaneus
CATTCCCAGCAAATTACTACCTTTCTATTGATACCAAACATGACATAGCTCCTATGGTTTATAGCATTTATGAGATATCCATTGAAAATAATATCATAAATGCTTCCCTAAATCCAGACAGCATCACACAGAGCTCTGCCCTGCCCTTTGGGGGGCATGCCAGCTTCCCCCTGTACCCCCCCCAGCAGGGAGGGCATTGGTGTAGTCCTGGGGTAGCCCTAAGTCGATTTAGGGCTACTCCAGGGCTACACTGGCTTAATTCGACTTTAAAAAGTCGAATTAAGCCTTAGGTCAAGTAGAAAGGTGTTTTAATAAAGTCGACTTAATTTTCATTAAGTCGACTTTATTTTGCTTAAGTTGACTTAAGCAAAGTGTAGTGTAGACGGAGGGCCAATTAAGTCGACTTAAGCCAAGCTTAAGTCGACTTAATTTTCCAGTGTAGACGCAGCCTTTGTTTGTTTAGTTTATAGTAACAATCTCTCCAGACTCCAGCCTGGAGAAACAGGCCAGGCTAAGTGGAAATGGGATCAACAGAGTTGGAGAGAAAGACAGGACTGGAGGCAGTAAATACAAGCGCGGGGGGGGGGGGGGGAGTTTGGGTTCTAAACAAACCTTTTTGTTGATTAAAGACATACGGGTGACATGACACACTTTGTGACTTGCCTGGGTCTCCTTCACCACTGAGTGGGGTCCCCCAGCAGCCTCCATCCCAGATCCACTCTGCTCCCACCCGGCCTGTCCCACTCAGCTCCCCCTTCCCTGCTGTGCTGCAGCCAGGGGCTCTGGTTTAGCATTTGTCAGCTCAGCTGCCTTGCTTGGGGATCAAGCTTCCTATGAGCCTCTCCCACAGTTCTCTGACTGAACCTGAATCTGAGTCCCATCCCCCGCTATCTTGCTCCCTCCCCCTTCCCTCCACCACTTCTCAGGCCAACGCCTGGGGGCCAGGCAAGATCTGATGGGGTGCAGGTTCTTCACTGCCCCCAAAATAGGTTTGAGGCCCAGGCCCCGATCCATCCAGGGGAGAGGGACCCCAATCTGGCCAGTGGTGGCTGGGCAGGCCCCAGATCCCTGGCGGGGACGCATTGGGCCACTGGTGGTGGCTGGGCCCCGGATCCCCGCAAGACCCGGGGCACTGGTGCTGGGAATCGGGGCACATGCCCCATGTGCCCAGCGCCCGCGACACCACTCATGAGGTGCCAGGGACTGCCAAAGTGCTAAGTCACAGCCGAGGAGGAGGAGACCAGCAACAGCAGCAGACCAGCAGGCAGACAGCTGCGAGGGTGCTGGGGAGGAAGAGACTTTTACAGACATTTCCTTTTAACGTCGGGCTCAGGGACAGCAGGAAATTTGCATACTTTTAGCGGACTTTTCTTCCCCACGGTTGGCAAACCTCCAGAGCCCAGAACCAGGAGGGAGTGATTCTGGAGGAGAAGGTCAGGGTCAGTTCTTCATTTGCGAGACGTGTGGGGAGGAAGCCACATGCAAGAAGCAGTGCAGCTTTCCAGGGACGTTGTTCTGGCTGCTCAGGGAGGGATGAGTGGCAGCAGACGGTTGAACTGATGCTGTTTGCATCCTTTCGGGACAAAAAAGAACTTGTTTTTACTTTCATAACTGATACAGCAAGCCCAGAGGTGCCAAGGCTTGCTGGGTATTCCCCCAAACTGTACCTCAAGGGGTAGGTTCGTGTGGATTTACCAGACACAGTCAAAGACCATTGAAAAGATGGATGATTTTTATTGAATGCCAGGGTGAATAATCCCAAGCAAGCAAAGCAAAATAATAAGTGGCGACAGTTTACATCCTTTCAGCAGCCGGGGACCCCTGATGGCTGCAGATGACACTGAGGAGGTTCCCAAGGCATCTTGGTCTTAGGTTACCGAGGCAGCCTGGTCCATGATCCTATGGCGAAGTCTGCAAATTCTCAGAGGCTATGCTAACATATAGCATTTCAGGAGAAGGTGGGGTGATCAAGTCCACTTTCCCTTCACACGCCCAGCCCCAAGGCCAAGGTAGCAAAAAAGAAAAACAGATAAAAGGCACAGCCGAGCCTTGCAAAAAGCAAAACACCTTATCTCAGGCCCGAGCTGGTTCCCACAGGAGACTGGTTCCAGCTGGTGTTTTGGGCATGAAGCCCAGCATCAGTTCACGGTTGGGTTGCTCATGGGAGGGAGGAGGTTGTGAATGCCACAGCACTACCTCTCTGTCACAAAATCTTCTGCTTTAGCCCTACACTGGGCTTGGCACAGATTAATTCCTGATTTAGGATGAGATGCTGCCTAGAGCTGGGTTAGGGAGACCGGAGAGCAAGTGTGAAAAATTAGGACAGGGTGTGGAGGAATAATAGGCATCTATGTAAGCAAACCCCAAATATCAGGACTGCCCTGGACATCTGGTCACCCTTGACAAGGGGATTCTGAGAGTGCAGGGGGGAGATGGGGCTCATAGATAGGAGGGGAAGGCTCTGGGGTGTAGAGTGAGATGGAGCTCAGAACTGGTACAGTTTTTCCAGGGCCTATTCCTTTTTCTCTTCCTTTTTCTTGGCCCCTCCTGGCTCAGTCCCAGGAGCCTGGGGCGCCCTGACCCCTCTCTGTCTTGCTCTTTTTCAGTCATGGCGGAATTAGCAACCAATATGCTTTCGTTGCCTCCCTGCCCCATGACACCTGCCGTAATCCCCTGCAGGATATAGAAACGCATCTGCCCATAAACCAGTTAAACAATATGAGACAGGAAATTCTCCGGAACAACCTCCTGTACGACCAAGGGAACATTGTGGCTGCACAGCCAATTAAAAACGGGATTTACACAGACCACAGCGAGTGGCGTCTGCTCTCTGGTGAAAACAGCCTTGTGTCCCAGCTCAAGGCCAGAACCTACAAGAACAATAGCTGCCTGATCTTATTCACCTTGAGCTCACCCTGCACCTCCAAGTGTCTGAAGAGGAATGGGAACTTCAGCATCTTGCAGATGACCAGCAATGCCTTCTTAGACATTGACAACAACTTCAAGGCCTTTGTGTTCCAGAGGATCTTCTGGAATGACAGGAACAATGCGACGATCACCCGCCAGCACCTGCTGAATGCCTGGCACCAACTGCTCAACGTACCCCTGCTACGCTGCGATAACTACTGCTGCCAGGACTGCGCCGGCCCTGACACACGCAACCGCCCCAATCCCTGCCTGGCGGGAAAGAGCTAGATGGTGGAGCAGGATCTAGAAGGACATGGAGCTCACTCTGCCACCAGCCTCCCTCGCTGCATATGCACACATAGTTCGCTGAGTGTAACAGATGCATGTCCCAACCGGGCACCTCAGTCTAGACCCCCAATCCACTGGTGTTCTCCAATCAAGGGCCCCCACTCTGGAATGTGCTCCAGCCTAGAACCCCATTCATGTGTCCGCTGCCATCTAGAGTGCTAATCCCAGGGCTTGCTCCAAGCAAGAACCCCATCAGGAATGTGCATCAACCCAGAACCCCAAACTATGGGCGCGCTCCAAATGTGAGCCCAACTTGTGAGTGCAAGATGAAATCTAGAGCCCCGTACCTGGGGCATGCTCCAATCTAGAAATATGCACCATTCTAGAAACCGAGTCACAGGTACAGTCCAACCTAGAACCTGCCAAAAGGTGCTCCAAACTAGAACCATACCCCTGCTGTGCTCCAGTGTAGAACACCATCCTCATGTCCAGTTATGCTCCCATCTAGAAGCCCAGCCCTGAGTGTGCTCCAGTCTGGGATCTAGAAGCCCATGTCTTTCCCCAGGGTGCCCCAATCTAGAATTGCCACCTGAGTGTGCTTCTTGGTCACCCCTCTTGTGCACATCAAGCTCCAATGGAGAACATGACCCCCCTCCTGGGCGGTCTCTGAGCTGCAGTCCAGACCTCACACCCACACCAATGAACACAGAACACTGATCTAGAACCCTGCCTCCATCCCTGCATGAGACCAGGAGAGAGGGGCAGGGCAATGGAGAGCAGGGTACATTGAGCTTGGTGACTATATCATGGAACTGAATCAGATGGGGTAGCCGCTTACTTGTATGATGGGGAAGGGGAATTCTAGGCATGGATCATGGCCAGGGCAGGGCAATGGGGATCTCAGAGTGTGGGGTTACATCAGTGGGGGCTGCTTTAGGATGGTTCCATTCTGCAAGTGATGCTTTTTGCTGTCTTTGCCTGCATTTGCTTCCAATAAAGCTTCTGAACATCCTGGGGCCTCATGGGTCTGTCTGTGGGTCTGGTTCTCTCATCTCTGTCCATATGACCATGCATCCTCTGGAGCTAATGGGTCCCCAAGGACAGCTTCTCTTTGAGGGAGGGTCCCAGCTGGCAGCTTGGGTTTCACTGGGTCCAGAACCCCCTAAAGTTTTCTTCCCCAATCCTAGAACCTCCAGCCCCTGTTCCCTGGATGGGGAATACCCTCGGTAGAGAGCCCTGATCCCGTGGGGCTGGGGACACAGAGCACATGATGGGGGACAGAGCACCCAGCCCCATTCTCTGCTCCCCTGGCAGATAGGAGCTGCATCTGGGAACCAAAGCCCAGCTTATAGCCCCAAAGGAAGCTCCCAATTGCAGTTTCTTTGGTTCCCAGAAGGGACCATTATTGCAGGGCAATACAGAGAAAAATCTCCTGGTCTATGTGTCCTGAAATCTCTGCGTGTACTTGGATTAGCATGAAATTTGCGGTGACACATGGGAGCCTGGGGTCAGGTGAGAGACCAAGATTTGGAGCCATTCCACCAAGGTTTTCTTGAGATTCAGTAGCCCCCAAAACACAAACTTCTTTGAAGATTGTTTGCAGTGGTGTAGCTGGGTCCGTCTGTAATGCTGCCTGCACTGGCCCCACATAGCACGAGTACAGATCTCCGGACAGACTCAGACTGTCAGGAAATAGGGCACAATCCCCAAATTAGTGGTGAGCTTTATACTTAGGTGCCCTCAATCAAGTATCCCATATACCACTTCAGGCACTTGACCAGCTTTAACACAGAGCCAAAGACAGTCCTCCTGGGTTCTCTGCTCTGTTTCACCACCTTTACACAAAGAATCCCAGCAATATTCAGGTTACTCCCAGTCCCAAAGAGCCAGTCACTTACCCCAGGTCAATTGCAGCTTTGATCTCACAGCACCTGTAGCCAGTCCTATAATAAACCATATACCTATTGATTAAATAGGAACAGGAAACACAAGAGTTAGTTACAAGGTTAAAGCAGGTGCGCATAGGTACACAAACGAGTTACAATCCTCTTTCAAAAGGTAATAGAGTGACGGGTCGGCAACCTTTGCTGGCCCCCGCACCAGCCCCGCCCACCGTGCCCTCAGCACCTGCCGGGGGCGGGGCCAAAGGGGGCGGGGCCAAGCTTCAGGTGTCCTGCCGGCCGGGGCCGGTTCCCGTCCGCAGGGGCGGCGCGGGGCTGATGGCCCCTGTTGGCCGGCAGGAGCGGAGCAGGTCACGTCACCCTGGCCTGCCCAGAGCCAGGAACCGGAAGCCGGAGCCGAGCCGACCCACCCCGCCCTCTTGCCGGCTCCAGGGCCGGCTCTGCCCTGCCAGCAGCGGTGCGGCTCTGGGCGGACTGGGGCTACACGACCTGCTCCGCTCCTCTCCTGCCGTCCAGCAGGGGCCCTCAGCCACGCGCCGCAGCTGCTGGCCGCGCGGTTTGCGGGGCCAGCGGGGGAGCCTGAGCGGCGCCACATGCCAACTCTGACACGTGTGCCGGGGGTTGCCGACCTCTAAGACGCTTCTATGATAAGCAAGTTCTATGCAGGCTAAGTCAGGATAAGCAGCTGGGGCTCTCACGCCTTGCAAACCTTGCCCCCAGAGTCCAAGCAGCATAGAGATCCAATTGTTTCTTGTTAGTGATTTTTATCTCCTTCTTCCCGTGTTCAAATTCCACTGGTGGGAGGAATCCACTTTCATGACTCATCTTTGGGGGAAGGGCAGAACAACCAATGACCTTTGTCCTCATTAATGACCTGCAATGGTCCATCTGGTATTAATGGGTCTTTCCTGTTGAGTGCGATGTGACACTTTCCATTGGAGATCAGCCCATCCCACTAATTAATGTCTCTCTCCTATCTGGTGATTTGCACCATCATGCTCAACTATTACTGTAAGTATAGGACATAGATGCTCTAAATGAGATTAATGCATGCAGCCCACTCACTAGCTTTCAAAAAAGTCTAAACCTTAAAGACAATTGTGGGATTCTAACACCTTTCTGAACACCACCAATGTACAGGTGAGTCAGACAGAGCTCAGGCAGGTGTTTGCCAGAATTCTGCTGAGACATGCAGACCTTTGCATAGGGTGGATGGGTGAGGAGGGGGCTATATTTAGGTGGATAGAAAGCTGTGTATTTCAATGGATGAGAGATGTATTTGGATGCTAGGTGGGTGGGTGGACGGATGGATGAACAGGAAAAGTAACTATGTTTACTGATGTATCCAGCTTAGCTACACAAGCTGCTCCTCTGCCTGGCATCTTCAGCACAGAATATAATGAGTGCCACTAGATGGCTCACAGACTACCCCTTGAAGAGCCAGCTAGATACAGGAAGGAGCATTTTAGCCTGGCTGCACAACTCAGGAGGGGTACGGGGAGAGAAGAGTTCAGGAAGATTCTGCCAGAACTTAAGGGAATCCATGCCATCATCACCCTTTTTCTGGGAAACTGTGTGAGTGAAAGAGAGAGAGTGGGGGACAGAGAGAGAAAAGCAGCGAGATATTGTGGTGTGCCAGAGAACGATCATTTGCAAGATCAATTCATGTCAGTGCAAAAGAGAATTTGCAGGAGATTGGGCAGTGGGGATGAGCTGAGCATGTGTGCAAGAAAGAGCATGTGCAGAACTTTTTGTGTGTGTCACTGCAAGAAAATTTAAAGGATATATATGTGAAAAGGAAAATTTGCAAGGGATTGGGTGTGTGTCTGCAAAGGAAAATTTGCAGGGGATTGTGCATGTGTGTGCACGCATGCACAGAGGAGAAATTTGTGGGGTATTTGTGTGTGTCTGTGTAAAGAAGAATTTGCAGAGGATTTTGTGTGTGTGCATCTGTGCAAAGGAGAATTTGCAGGAGATGATAGATTTGTGTTTGGAGGAGGCTGAAATAAAACTTGAGATGTTCCAAACTACCAGTTCCTATTTGAAGGACCGTACATCCTCATTAACTAGACATAAGGTGACGACCAGAGATCACAGTTTTACAAGGATAAAGATATTCGGGGCTCTTTCTCATATGGATGCCTATTACCCTCCACCCCCTCTCCCAATTTTTGACACTTCCTGTCTAGTCACCTTAACTAGGTGGGTTGGCCAATCTCTTCCTTTCTGCCTGATTGCAGCAGCCCGTGGAGATAGCGAGATATCCTTTTGCTGGCAGGACAGAGATTCACCCCGTGTCCTCTGACCTGACACCAGCTCTGGAAAGCCCCGCCTCCGCAGCACCCTGATTAGGGCTGCAAGGCAATCAGCTGAGGGGACTTTGACAGGTCAAGTTCTTGATGCCAAGCCTGGCCCTCCTGGAATCAGCGGGTTGGGGAGGTAGGAAGCTGGGATCTTCCAGTAGCTTGAGGCACATGCACGGCAGAGCTGCTGGCACTAGATTGTAGCAGAGTTGTGGCTGCCAGAGGCCACTCCAGCCATGCTTGCTCTGTGCACAGCCCTTGCTGGTCTGCTGCTTCTGCTGCCCCTGCTGGGGAATCTCCTTTTCCCCTACTGGTGGCAGGACTTGACCATGACCGTGGCCGTCATGTACAAGGGATACAGGACGCTGCAGCGGCTCCAGAGACACCCTCCCCTCACCCTGCTCGATACCTTCTTGGAGAAGGTGCGGCACAACCCTGAAAAAGCCCTGCTGCTTTTCGGGGAGCAGGTCTACACCTACCGGGACATAGACCGGCGCAGCAGCCAGGCAGCTTGGGTCCTGCGGGACAGCCTGGGGCTGCGGGAAGGGGACTCAGTGGCAGTTTTCCTGCTGAACATCCCTGCCTACCTGTGGCTTTGGATGGGGCTGGCGAAGATTGGCTGTGCCATGGCATGTCTGAACAGCAACATTCGTGCCAGCTCGCTGCTGTATTCGCTCAGCGCCTGTGGGGCCACGGTGCTGTTGACAACCCCAGGTGAGTGGGGTGGCTGCTCCGCCCTAGGGCCATGAGCCCAAGGGAATTGGGCCCAGCTGTGTCCCAGGGCCATGGCCCCTGACGAGTGGGGGTCCAAGTCCATCTTGGGGCCATGGCCCCTGGTGAGCAAGGTGGGTCTATTGTGGTCCAAGGTGTTCCTGCTCTGTGCCCTGCAGCAAGAGGTCCGGGGGTGGCCCACTCCGGGAGGGTTTCTGATGCACCCCAGAGGCAGGGACATGGGAACATCATCAGCTGGGGAGCAATTCACAACTTCATCGCCTTTGGGGAGGTCTGCCTTCTCATCTCTGCTTGGTGTAGTGGTTAGAGCTCGGGGTGCGTGGGTGGGAGCTAGGACTCCTGGGTTCTCCCCCTGGCTCTGGGAGGGGACCAGGGTCTAGTGGTCAGAGCCAAGAGAGGCTGGGAACCACAACTCCTGGATTGTTTGCATCAGGATCAATGAATGCAGAGTGAGGGTGGAGAGTGGGGCCCATCCTGCCCCGCTAGTTGCACACACGGCTCCTGCCTGGCTCCTTCTCCCAAAGCCCTGAGGGAGCAGGAAGCACCCAGTTGTGGGTGTGCATGGATCACATCTGGGCACAGCAGTCCCAGTGCAGATGCTGTTAAAGATCCAGCATAGCTTTACATTTGCCACCATCCCTATTCTGTCTGGGACCCTTTGGGGATGACCCTCCTATGCCTCTAACCCGCTAGATCCCCAGAGACACGACCCAAGAGTTCTGGCTCCCAGCCCTCTCCTGTTCTAACCTAACAGACTCCACTCCTCCCCCAGAGCCGAGGAGAGAACCCAGGAGTCTTGAATCCCAGCCCCCAACCCCTTCCACTACTCTAGAGTCAATGCCAGGTCCACAGTTTTTGCAGGGTCTCTCCATGTGGTAATTTTCCCCAGGGTGTCACCATTCTTGTCCCGGAATATCCGACCCCTGCACTAACATTCTGTTGCCCGCGAAAGGGTTAAGCTGTATGTTTACATAATGGGTATAGCGCAGCCAGACTAAGGTACAAACTGAATTACAGCCAAGGCAATCAGGTTAAGAGGACAAAGAGTGGGTTTTTCCTGTTTAAACCATTTGCCATGATGCTTTTTGTTGTGCAGCCGTGTGCGCGTTTGTGTGTGGCTGGTTGCATATGCATGAGTCTGTGTTTACACGCGTGGGTTTGGAAGTCGCACGTGCTGTGTGGTCCTGCCTGCGTATGTGTTTGTCTGGGGGTGGCGGGGGAGCATTTGGCCTATGAATGTGTGCATGCATGCTGGAGGTGTGCCTTTGTTTGTGTACATGGGCATTTGTGGCTGTGTGCTTGTCTAGTTGTGCATTGTGTGTTCTTTTTTAATGCATATAAGTCTATGTGGGCCTGGCTGGGTGGCATTTGGCAAATCACGCCCCGTTCTCTGTCTACAAGTGACAGTGCTCAGAAAGCACCAGCGGGGCTGTTATAATTGGCTGTGTGTAGGAGGATAGAATGTAGGAGTTCGTTTGTGTGCGCTTTTGTGTGTGTGTGTGTGTGTGTGTGTGTGTGTGTGTGTGTTGGAGTCTATGTATTCCTGTGTGTGTTTGTTCCTCGATGTGGACAGGTGAATATTTTTGTGAGTCTCTACATCTGTGCATGCATGTGTATGTATTTGTGTGTATTTCCATGCATGTGTATCTCTATACATTGGTTTGTGTGACTGTTTGTGTTGTGCATGTACATGATTGTGTGTCTGTGTGTGTACACATTGGTTTCTATGTCTGTATTTGTGGTCTATGCATGAGTGTGTGCATTGGTTTGTTTGTGTGTCTGTCTGTATGCGTATACATTGGTTTGCATGTTTGCCTCTGTGTCCGTCCGCGTTTGTGTTCGTGTGTCAGTTCATGTGGGTACATACACGACATTTGCCCCTAGACACACACACAAACCAGTGTGTCTCTATATGTACACTTGTTTGTGTGTCTGTATTTGTGTGTCTCCGCCTGTGTGTGTTAACATTGGTTTGTGTGTCTGTCCACGTTTGTGCATACATTGGGTTTGTGTGTCTCTCCATGTGTGTGTATACACTGGTTTTTGTGTTTGTATTTGTGTGCCTGTGTGTGTGTGTGTCCAGGGGCGAATTTCATGCTAAAGTCCCCGAGGTGTGTAATACCTCACTCACAGTCACAGTTAGCAGAGGGAGTTAATGACAGCCTTTTCCCGTCCACTCCTACCTCAGCCTCGGCATCTAACAGCAGCAATAAAACTCCACAGCTCTTAAAACTAATCCCAGGATGCTGGGATGGCATAAACAGGGAGAAACTAAGACAAAGAGTGAATCAATGACCTACCCAAGGCTACACAGCCCTTAAACCCGGCCTCTAGTTGCTTAACTAGGCCCTGTAGCCTTGAACATTTATAACCCTACTCTACAAAAGTGCCATGCCCTCACGTGCAACCCCTGTTTCATAAACTCATGGATTCCAGTCAGAAGGGACCCTGGTAATTAATTAACACGTGTCCTAGAACCGGGGCCGGCCCAAGGGTTTTTGGTGACCTATGCGAACTATGACTGTGGTGCCCCCATCAGAGGGCAATACTTTCATTTATAAGAGATAACATATATATATATGTTTTAAACAGGAAAAAATTACTTCCCTTAAAGCATGGCACCCTAGGCAACCACTTAGTTCACATATATGGTCGGGCCAGCCCTGCCTAGAACTCAGATACCCGTGAACTGATTCCTGCTTGAACTACCACAGATCTCTGAAAAACACACCCAATCAATCCTGATTGAAAAACTGCTAGTGCTGGAGTATTCACTGCCACCCTGGGTAAATTGTTCCAATAACTAATCACCCTCACTGTTAAAGATGAACATCATCCTTTTTCTGTCTGAATTTGTCTGGTTTCCAAAACATTTCACTCAACTCCTCGCTGATAAGACCTCAGCAAGGGTATTGGATACAATTCTGGGCACCGCATTTCAGGAAAGAGTGGACAAACTGGAGAAAGTCGAGAGGAAAGCAACACTAATGATTAAAGATCTAGAACACATGAACTATGAGGAGAGATTGAAAAAAATGGGGTTTGTGTGGTCCGGAGAAAAGATGACTGAGAGGGGACATGAGAACAGTTTTGAAGTACATAAAAAGTTGTTGCGAGGAGGCAGGAGAAAAATTGTTCTCGTTAACCTCTGAAGGTAAGACAAGAGGAAATGGGTTTAAATTGCAGCAAGGACAGTTTAGGTTGGACATTAGGAAGAACTTCCTGACTGTCAGGGTAGTTTAAGCAGTGGAGTGAACTGCTTGGGGAGGATGTGGAATCATCATTGTTGGAAGTTTTTAAGAACAGGTTAGACAAACATTGTCAGTGGTGGTTTAATTATTTCTTAGTGGGGCCTTGAGTGCAAGGGACGGGACTAGATGCCCTTGTGAGGTCCCGTCCAGTCTTTGGCTGCATGTACACTGGCAAATTAAGTCGACTTAAGCTTGGCTTAAGTCGACTTAATTCGCCCTGCATCTACACTACACTTTGCTTAAGTCGACTTAAGCAGCTTCCTTAAGTCGACTTAAGCAGCTTGCTTAAGTCGACTTAAGGAAAATAAAGTCGACTTAATGAAAATTAAGTCGACTTTATTAAACCTGCTTTTTACTCGACCTAAGGCTTAATTCGACTTTTTAAAGTCGATTAAGCCAGTGTAGACATGGGGTAGCCCTAAGTTGACTTAGGGCTACCCCAGGACTACACCACTGCCCTCCCTGCCTGGGGGGGGGCACAGGGGGAGCATGGCATGCCCCCCAAGGGGCAGGGCAGAGCCCTGTGTGTGATGCTGTCTGGATTTAGGGAAGCATTTATAATATTATTTTCAATGGATAGCTCATAAATGCTCTATAATCCCTAGGAACTATGTCATGTCTAGTATCAATAGAAAGGTAGTAATTTGCTGGGAATGATTAAATAGTTTA
>ML685972.1:164092-202093 GCA_007922175.1 Pelusios castaneus
GTGCCCACATGCCCTGCCCTTTGGGGGGCATGCCAGGATCCCTCTGTGCCCCCCCCAGCAGGGAGGGCATTGGTGTAGTCCTGGGGTAGCCCTAAGTCGACTTAGGGCTATCCCAGGGCTACACTGGCTTAATTTGACTTTAGAAAGTTGAATTAAGCCTTAGGTCAAGTAGAAAGGTGGTTTAATAAAGTCAACTTAATTTTCATTGTCGACTTTATTTTCCTTAAGTCGACTTAAGCAAAGTGTAGTGTAGACGCAGGGCACATTAAGTCGACTTAAGCCAAGCTTAAGTCGACTTAATTTACCAGTGTAGACGCAGCCATAGGAGCTCAAGTCTCTGAGAGGAAACACACCACCATCTTGGAAGATGGCGGCCACTCCTGGCTAAAAAATATTGATTGGTACTAAGGTGGTTGGGAAATGTAGAGAAGAATCAGTCCTGAAATGGATGAAATGTGCTATTTGGATATTTTCTAAATGAAAAGTTTCATTATTTTCACTTTGAAACTTCCGCTCATGGTATATGTACAAAGAAGTTAGATCTAAATCTAAAATCCTCTTGCTGAAAGGTTATTTCTTAGAACGCAGAACACAAGAACCAAAACCAGAGGTACAGAGGAAGAGAGTCCCAGCTCACCACACGCAGCTCTAGACTGGCTTTGTGCGACTGATTGCTCAAGAAAGCCAAATTGCATTTCCCTACAAGCCCCTACATAGCACTCAGGAAACCCCTTAACACTTAAAGGGATCATTTGTAATTTTAACACAATTTTCTGTATACCTCCCAGTTTTCCTTACTTCGCCCCAAAAAGGTTAATAAAAGGTCAAAATCAGAATGAAACATTTTAAAATTATCAAATGGAGTATGAATTAAATCATGAACGGATTATGAACAAACGAAAACATTTTGAATGAAAACCTTCTGAACAAAAACCTTTTGAACATTTTGAAATTATCGAATTAGGAATGGATTATGAACGATGTTAGGAATAGATTCTTTTTTAATTTTCAGGGTTTTGGGGGGGGACGGGGGGGGAAGTTGGACATTTTGAAATGTTGTCTCTATTTGAGGTAGGAATACTTTTCAAAATATTGACAGTTTTCATGGAATGAGAAAAGTGATTCCCAATAGCCCTAAACAAGAGTCTTCTGTGTCTGTAAATGGTACCTACAAAGCTTATGAGAAGTAAAGTGCTGCCATTTTCCAAGATGCCATTTCCAGTTTCAAATGAATGATCAACCTTAGAGATGGTTGGAAAATGGATTTTTTTGATGAAAACAAAAATAAATTTTATTTTCATCTAAATTTTTCATGCATTTTTTTTTGGCAAACATTCAAATGTTGATTAATGAAAATTCAAATACCAAAATAATTTGACCAAAACACCAAATATTTTTTATTCTAAAATACCACCACAGTGCCTCATGGGAGTTGTAGTTCGTGGTCCCTGTTAGACAGGGGAAGTTGTGCACCATGGAAATTCCTGGCTGTTGTGCATTATGGGAGATGTAATTCAACCGGGCAGCCTGGCTCATAAAGGAGAAGGGGGTCGTGAAGTAACTGCTCTACAAAACCCATGAGGCATCACTAAATACAATCCTTCTGTCCAACAAGGGCTCCCTAAAGCTGCTATCGTCACCCAAAAGAGGCTGTGCATGGTGGTGAGCGTGCTGAACATATGTGGCGTCACTCCCGAGGATGTGATCTACACCCCACTGCCGCTGTACCATTCAGCTGCACTGCTTCTCGGACTTGGGGGGTGCTTGGAGGTTGGTATGTACAGAGTGTCCGTGCAAGTCTAAAGACACAATGGGTTCAGGGGTATTTCTTTGGGAGAGGTGGATGGATGGAGAGGTGGTTGGGTCTGTAAATAGACAGATAGGTGAAGTTTTGGGACATCCAACCAATAGAAGTTGTAGGGGGAAATAATTAATTTTAAGAGAGCTGGACAAATTTATGAGTGTGTGTGATGGGGCTGCTGGCGATGGGGGGCGAGAGGCAGAACTCAGCAGACCTAGGACTTGCTTTTGGTTATGTCTTATGCTCCTGAAAGGTCATGCTTCAGGGTCTCAGTCTGTCAGCGGCAGGGGTCAGGAAGGGTTCCTCCCCCTTCTGTATATTCCGTTTACTTGTTGCTGTTGTTTAGTTTTTATCTCTTCCTTCTGACGCATCATGGATGGCTGCTGCTGGGGATGGGCAGAGGACAGGGTGGGGCAAGGCTTTGAGGTGGTACTAAGTATTCCCTCTCTCAGGAGCTGGGCTGGTGGGTCCCTGCTCCCGTCCAAGGGTTGCACTGATCGCCATATGTTGGGTTTGGAAAGTGTTTTCCCCCACCTCAGATGGGCAGTGTTGTTGGGGGGTTTTCTCACATAACCATTTCCCTGCCATTGCGGGGGCCTTGGAAAGGTCCTTCCTATGCTCTGTGAGGCATCCCCTCACCCCTACCAGCTGTAATATCCTTGTCTTGTGTCAGTTTGGGGGCTTAGTGTGCAGTCCTGTGACATACAGGTGCTCAGAGCAGTGGTCAGATGGTTCCTTCTAGCCTGAAACTCTATCACCTGGGGCCCTGGCCACTGCCCAGGTCTCCCAGAGTTACTGTACACTGGAAAGACTGGATTCAAAGGGGGTACTGAAAACACACACAACCCTTCCATCACCCCTCCTTTCCTCTCCCCTAGGAGCCACCTGCGTCTTGCGCCCCAAGTTCTCCGTCTCCCAGTTCTGGGATGATTGCCGGCGATACCATGTCACTGTGATCCAGTATGTAGGGGAGGTGATGCGCTACCTTTGCAACACGCCCAAGGTAACCCCACGCCTTCCCCCTGGAGGGAAGGGAGGGAGGATAGGGGATGCTAGAGTGTCCTGGGAGCTGATCCCAAGAGGAAAGATGGGATGAAGCAACATGAGGGTTAAGACTCACATGGATTGTCCTTTGGGGCTAATCCAATGAGGGAGCAACATGGATAACATCATGTAGTGTTGTTATTGCCATTAATGCAGAATACTGCCCCAACACCAGTTTAAAGGTTAAGTGGCAGTTGCAAAGCTGCTCCAGGTGTGCGGTAAATGCTTAGGCCTTCATCAACCCCGTCCAGTAACATGCCGTCAGTTAGACGCATTAATCGGCTGCTTATGACAGAATTATCCACAGGGTGCTTGTACCCATGATAGACACCAGCAATGGCTATTTTAAGAGTTCACCCTTGTCTGCTGGAACCTACATGAAAAAAACGAATGCCCCAAAATCAAAACAATTCAGCCGCAAAGTGAAATATTTGATTCTGAAAGGCTACGCTGCAGCCACATGGGAGTTGTCGTACAGTTGCCTCATGTTCCAGTTTTCCTCTGCAGATCAGGCTTCAAGCGCCCATCATTGCTGGTTCAATCCCTGAGGTGTCAGCCAAGAAAGTAGCTGTCACCTGTTCACAGGGAGATTCCACCGATAAGGCCATCTAGGTTTCTATCCAAGGTCACTCATTCTATGCTGTACTCAGTTAGCTGCCTTGTGTTCGCCTCAGAATAGGGCTTATGTGGAACAGTTGCTTCTTTAACCAAAGTCCAGGGCTTTGCAGGGTGTTTCTGTGCAGATGATAAATTAATGTGGTGAGTCAGCGGTATTCTTTGGGCAGTCTAGTTTATTCATCCCCACCCCCAAAAAAGTGTCAAGTCCTGTTTCCCAGGGTGCAGTGGGAACAAACAGCAACAGTTTCATGGTTGCAAAATCCCACATCTGCCCCTACAGCGAGATCTGTGCCCAAGAAGCCTGTTTCTGCTTCATCCCAGAGTCACACTTATGCTCCTCCTCCTGGCTTCCTGTCCCCAGAGCCCAGCCTCTGCATTTGCAACCAGGAACTCTCTCCTCACCCCATGTCCCCACATTTTAGCTCTGGCCTGCCACATGGCCTGCTGCCTTGGGGGGCCGTCCCACAGCTATTATTTCCACATAAAAGGGCTGGATTGCTCTTTCTGTCGAGCCTGACAGCAAATGCTTGGCACCCTCTCACTGGGCGGCTGGCACTGGCCCTTTCCAGCTCTGCATGGGGGTTTATATGACGTGGGCCACCTGTGACCTCCCTGATCCAGAGTGAGAGCCAAGGCGAGACCTGGGCTCCTCTCTGCCCCACTCCCAGTGACCTGGACCGGTGTTGTGTTTGCCTTGCAGAGGGAGAATGAACGTGACCACAGTGTGCGGCTTGCTGTGGGCAATGGCCTGAGGGTGGAGGTCTGGAAGGAATTCCTCCAGCGCTTTGGGCCCATCCGAATCCGCGAATTCTACGGGGCCACGGAAGGGAACTCTGGGTTCATTAACTACACTGGGAAGATTGGAGCCGTGGGAAGGGCCAACTTCTTATCCAAGGTGATGAATGCTATTCTGCCTTTCTCTTTCTCAGGTCAATTCAAGGTAATCATTGGCCATAGACCATGGTCGATGATGTCTTAGGGTTTGTCATGGAGGTATGCAATCTGAAGTAAAGTGGTTTAGTTAGACCTAATTAAAACACTGTGTGGTCGCTCTCATTCAGAATTGAAATAGCCTTAATTTGGTTTACCTTCATTCACGTTGGAAGTGAATTGAACTAAATGGAGAATTCATCTGCACAGGGACATCAGGAAAATTAATCTGAATGAACTAGAAGCGTGAATTTGATGTGGATTAATTAAACTACATTAAATCTCTGTCTGGGTGTTGTTATTCAGGATTAAAGCTGCCTTTATTACATTTAGTTTAGTTCACTTTGGAATGAATTAAACTAAATCAAATTAAACCCAATTTAATTCTGAATGAGGGTGCTCACACAGGCTATGTCTACACTTGGAAATTTAGGTTGACTTAGTGAGTCTACACTCAATTTTTAAGTAGACTTTGGGGGGAACTTACAAAATCGACCTAGAGCGTCCACACTGGATGCCTAGGTTGACTTCTAGGGGCTAGGGGGACTTAGGGCAGGTCCACGGGGGTAGGGGAGACACCCCTTGCCCAGTGCCAGCGGGCTCAGCCTTTGCGCCATTGTACATAGATACAGTGGGGCAAAGGGGGACAGGGACCCTGGCAGGGCATAGGGGCAGGGTGGGCAGGGCTCTGCCCTACCCTGTGGGGGGGCATGCCAGGCTCCCCCTGTGCCCCCCCCCCCCAGCAGGGAGGGCATTGGTGTAGTCCTGGGGTAGCCCTAAGTCGACTTAGGGCTACCCCACATCTACACTGGCTTAAGTCGACTCTAGGGAGTCGACTTAAGCCTTAAGTCGACTTATTTTGAGGTTTTATAAAGTCGATTTAATTTTCCTTAAGTCGACTTTATTTTCCTTAAGTCGACTTAAGCAACTTGTTAAGTCGACTTAAGGAAACTGTAGTGTAGACGCAGGGTAAATTAAGTCGACTTAAGCAAGCTTAAGTCAACTTAATTTTCAAGTGTAGACGCATCCACAGGGATTTAATGTGGTTTAACCCCTAAAACCAGTGAACCCCCAAATCCAGTTATTTGCACAGCTCTAATACAGAGAGCAAGTCATTAACAAGCAGAGCTGAGAATACAATCTGGATCGCCCTGTTTTGAAGCTTCTGCGCTAACCATTAGGCTACACGATCTTTATGTCCCTTGGCTGGGTTTTAGGGCAGTGTTTCCTGTGTCCATAGTATATATGTAGCATCTTTCAGTTGCGATTCACACATTGTCTTTCTGAGACCTATGTAGTGGAGAAGAGAATGGTGCTTTGGCCGTAACTGTTTGAATGACGGGGGATATTTTTGGGGGTGACTCTTCTTTGGCAGGGCTAGGTGATCTGTGGAAAGGCTAATTTATTCCCCCCTCGGGGAAGAGAACTATCCTAAGGAGGCAGGTTTGCCAGGCAGGGCAGTGAGTTGTGGAAGGAGTCCAGGTCTCCAAAAATGAAGGATCATTATTGATTTTATTGTGGCTATTTCTCTGGCACCCATCACCGTGATTTCTGGGCCCTGGCTGGTTTCTTCCCCAGCTAGGGAGGCTGAGCACCCAGGGGAAGGTGAGAAGACACAGTGAGATGATGGTCTACAGCCACTAGCTGCGTCTACACTGGTAAATTAAGTCGACTTAAGCTTGGCTTAAGTCAACTTAATTTGCCCTGCGTCTACACTACACTTTGCTTAAGTCGACTTAAGCAAAATAAAGTCGACTTAATGAAAATTAAGTCGACTTTATTAAACCACCTTTCTACTCGACCTAAGGCTTAATTTGACTTTTTAAAGTCGAATTAAGCCAGTGTAGCCCTGGGGTAGCCCTAAGTCGTGAAATTGAAAGAAAACATTTTGTCTGAAGTATTTTGGTGAAAACAAAATTCTTTTTTCCAACATTTTGCTTCACTGGACGTTTTGAAAGTGTCATTTTCCAGTTCAGCCTGAAATTACTTCTCCTCCCATCCCCATTATTCAGAATTGCAAGTGACCTGAAAAGCACCCATCATTTTCCCAGCCACAGGCAGAGGGCATGGCAGTTGAAATAGTTTAGGACAGTGGCAGTGGATGCCTGGGTAAAACTAAAACCCATTCAGTGGCCGGAGTGGGCACCCTGAACACTTTGGGCTAAATTCCATGGCCCTCATTCAGCTCTTTAGCACCGCAGGGAGCAAACTGCCTGAGACAAGCCCAGCATCAGGCAGGTGCAAGCTGTGAACCCATTAGAAGCAAAGCAAATTCACATTCCAGAATATGCTGAGCTCCACAGACCCTGCGCATCAACAACACTTAGGAGAAACAGGGACTTGAGGCTGTGTGATTTCTGTCCCATTATCTGTGAAAAGTTTTAGTTCAAACAAGACTTTCTAATTCGAACAGGAACTAGTTCCAGGAAGGCCTATGAACTGTGCTGTGTTTGTGCCTCAAAAATAGTCCGTTTAGTTTAGGTTGTGGGAAGGTTGGGGATTAAATGCCTGGCTTGGCAGGGAAGGGATTTAAGGACCCCAAGCTGTTTAGCTTATCAGAAAGAGAACTGAGAGGAAGGAAAACTCCAGCTTCTTGAACCTCATGGGAAAAGGCAAGACTGAATGCCTTTTGGAAGATGCTTTAGCCAAATCATGAGTTGTTTTGTTCAGGACTGGGACAATCAGGAGAAATTCCTTGGTCAGACTATGGCTACATTTGAAACGCTGCCACTGTAGGGCTTCAGTATAGACACAACCTGTGCCAATGGAGAGGTTCTTCTGTCGGCGTCACTAACCCACCTCTCCGAGAGATGGTGAGGTGGATGGAATGACAGCCAATTGCCAGTGTGTCCATGGACACGGTGTCCCCCTGACTCCACCACCATGAGCCCTCCATTTC
Source organism: Pelusios castaneus (assembly GCA_007922175.1). Classification (NCBI taxonomy): domain Eukaryota; kingdom Metazoa; phylum Chordata; order Testudines; family Pelomedusidae; genus Pelusios; species Pelusios castaneus. The sequence goes on from ML685972.1 coordinate 171,385, forward strand.
TCAGGGAGGTGGAGTTATGATGGTATAATAGGACACGTCCATTGGTGGGAGCAAGGCTGTAATTTGGACACTGACATAATTTGATCAAAGTAAGATGCCTTATGTCAGGCTAACTTCGTAGCGTAGACCAGGCCCCAGTATCGACAACAATATTTGTAATGGGAATTCAAACACAGCAAAGCATTGTGGCTGCCTGTTATTTTCCATGACTCGAGCAATCTTCATCTCACTGAGTTTGAAACGCTCTGTTCCCCACATCAGCTTCCCTCCATTGCAATTATTTGTCCCCTTGCACATGGATTACCATGGTGTCACATTTTAATAAGCCACACTTAAAACCCACGGAGCCCATGTCACCAAAATACATGACACGCAGGTATTCATGGCAGAAATTCAAAAGCAGGGAGGCTTCAGCAGTAGACGTGCAGCCGCCAATGGGAGCGGGACATAGGGATCCCACATGACTGAACATCGTCTGGGAGCCTGAGGGAATTTCAGGTCATTTGAGTGCATACTGGCTAAATTTCGTGCAAATTTAACCGCCTCTGTATAGACGATTTGACTAATGGGTGGCACCACTCCTGGCAGATATTCGTCCCACCATTTCCACTGGTGGATTTATTTTGAGCAGGATTCTTCAAAGCAGCCTAAGTGAGCTAGGCACAGAATAATAAGAAACCTCCCCTCTGCTGTGGAGGGAGGGAAGATGGCAGATCTTGATAACAGGCACACCAGGGACGCTGGCATCATTTTTCCAGCTGATTTCTGTCTTTGTCCCCCAGTTGATCATGCCCTTTGAGTTAATCCAGTACAATGTGGGACAGGATGAACCTGTGCGGGACGAGCGAGGGTGCTGCATTCGAGTTCCCACTGGTAAGAATAAAACTCTGGCTGTCGGGCAGCATTGATGGGGGGGCAGGCCCTTTGGGGAGGAAGCATGGTGCAGTGGTTAAAGTCTTAGTCTGGTGCTTCAAAGACCTGAATTCAGTTCCCAGCTCTGCAGCAGAATTCCCATGTGACCTCAGGTGAGTCACATAGGCCCAGAGCTATTGATTATAAATGAAGCATGGTGCCTAAATACCATTGAGGATTGGTGCCATGGTTGCTGTTTTGGGAACCTAGCCCTACCTCACAAGGAGAATTTTGAGAGCCAGAGCATTAAAGACAGTGAAACACTTCAATAGTCACAGCAGCCATATAAGTGCCATAACTAGATAGTGGAATAGTTTATAGCAGGGATGAACGAAAGCCATGGAGCTTTTTCCCCCTTCTTTGTCTCTTGTCATGATGACTTTCATTTATTCAAAGTGGGTGAAACGCCGTCCTTTCATAGAATCATAGAATAATAGGGATGGAAGGGACCTCACGAGGTCATCTAGTCCAACTCCCTGCTAAAAAGCAGGACCACTCCCCCTAAATTATCCCAGCCAGGGTTTTGTCTAACCGAGCCTTAAAAATCTCCAAAGATGAAGATTCTACCACCTCCCTAGATAGCCCATTCCAATGCTTCACCACCCTCCTAGTGAGAAAGTTTTTCCTAATATCCAACCTTGACCTCCCCAGCTGTAATTTGAAACCATTGCTCCTTGTTCTGTCCTCTGTTACCCTCGAGAACAGCCTAGCTCCCTCTTCTTTGGAGCAACCCTTCAAGTAGTTGAAGGTTGCTATCAAATCTCCCCTCAGTCTTCTCTTCTGTAGACTAAATAAGCCTAGTTCCTTCAGTCTCTCCTCATAAGTCATGTGCCCCTGCCCCCTAATCATTTTTGTTGCCCTCCGCTGGACTCTTTCTAATTTGTCCACATCCTTTCTGTAGTGGGGAGCCCAAAACTGGACACAGTACTCCAGATGCGGCCTGACCAGTGTCGAATAGAGGGGAATTATCACATCCCTCGATCTGCTGGCAATACTCCTACTGATGCAGCCTAATATGCCATTGGCCTTTTTGGCAACAAGGGCACACTGTTGGCTCATATTCATCTTCCCGTCCACCATAACTCCCAGGTCCTTTTCTACAGCGCTGCTACTTAGCTGATCGGTCCCCAGCCTGTAGCAGTGCATGGGATTTTTCCGTCCTAAGTACAGGACTTTGCACTTGTCTTTGTTGAACCTCATGAGGTTTCTTTCAGCCCAGTGTTCCAATTTGTCCAAGTCTCTCTGGATCCTGTCCCTGCCCTCCAGAGTATCTACCATTCCCCCCAACTTGGTGTCATCTTTCTTAGGCCTGGCCTCCACTAAAATTAGGCGGACCCAGCCACATCTGTCCGAGGTGTGAAAAATCCTCCCCCCTGAGTGATGTAGTTACGCTGACCTAGCTCCCTCTGAAGGCAGGGATGGAAGAGGTCTTCCATCAACTCGGATGCTGCTTGTCGTGGAGATGGATGACCTACGCTGATGGGAGAATTGGTGTAGAGAGTGTTTGTGGGGAGCACAGCAGCCGCTGTGGCATGCCAAGTATAGAGGAGCCCTTAGTTTTCCATAATGGGGATTTTCTTTCCATTATCATTCATGGGCTGCTGTGAGGTGTATTTGAAATTGTAATGCCAGGCATGGAGAAGGTTTTCTATACTCAGATTCCTTACCACAGTCTGTATCCATGTCTCATATTGACCCTCAAGTTCACAACATTATAAGCTTTCATAAAAGCCCTTACTTGATACGCTTTTGTAGTACCATAAAGCTGTATGGTCTCAGTTGACTCAGTTCCTTATGGGGTCCAGACACCCCTATTCAGACACCCCCCCCAAAAATGGAACCCTTCTCCTCTGAAAGCTGGCCGAGACTGGCTGTGCTATGTATAGGGACATCCACCGTGCATCTCATTCTCTCTTCCAGGTGAGGCAGGACTGCTGGTGATGAAGATCACGAACAGTTCCCCATTCACTGGCTATGCAGGTGACCGCCAGAAGTCAGAAAAGAAGATCCTGAGGGATGTGTTGAAGAAGGGGGACCTCTACTTCAACAGTGGAGACCTCCTCAGGGCAGACCACGAGGGCTTCCTATATTTCCAGGACCGGGTGGGAGACACATTCCGGTAAGTTCTGCGGAACACTTTAACCATCTGTGAGCAGCTGCTGTCCACTCTCAGGTGGGATGAACAGGGGAGTCTGATGCTAGTACATCCCTAAGGGACCAGGGCTCTATTTTGTGAAGAGTTGTACACAGTAACGGGTGTGGCAGCCCCCAGTTTCTGGCTGGGTGCCTGTGGCTTCAGGGTGGGCCCAGCCATGGGGAGCTTCCAATCATGTAACTGGAAGCTGCCAGTGTTCCCTCTAAGCTGCGCGGGCGCGCGGCAGTGCAGCGGCCGTTGCACCCCCCGCGCAGCAGTGAGGGACCCCCACGCAGCCCGGCAGCCCCCGCCGCTCCCTCCAACCCCCGGGGCAGCCGCTTTGCCGCGGCACACCCGGCCTGCGTCCCGCCTCTGGGCTGGCCCTCCCCACCCCCAGGGTGGGACAGGCAGGCTCAGGCTAGGGTCCGGAGCGCGGGTCTGCCTGCCTGCCCCATGCGGCTGGGCCAGAGGGGTGGCTGCAGCCGCGGCAGGCTCCCGGGCTCCCACCCGCCGTCCGCCTCCTTGCCGGGGCCGGGCTAATCCACGGCCCCAGCCCCCCAGCACGGGGCCGGGATCAGCCTCCGGGGCTGGGGTCTGCTCCACCCCGCCGGCGGCTTCCCAGGGCCGTGGTAGGGTCCTGCCCCGCTGGCGGCCTTGGCTGGCTTCTTTCTTTCTCTTTTCCTTATTTGTCTTCCTTTTTCTTTCCTTTTTTTCTTTCTCTTCTTTCCTTCCTTTTTCTTCTCTTCCTTCTTTTTCTTTCTTTCTTTCCTCTTCCTTCCTCCTTCTTTCTCTTCCTGTTTCCTCTTCTTTCCTTCTTTCTTTCTTTGCTTCCTTCCTTCCTTTCTCTTCCTTCTCTTTTTTCTTTCTTTCTTTCCTTCTTTCTCTTTCTTTGCTTCCTTCCTCTTCCTTCTCTTCTTTCCTTCCACTTTCTTTTCTTCTTTTCCTTCCTTCTTTCTCTTCCTTCCTTCTTTCTCTCCCTTTCTCTTCCTTCCTTCTTTCTCTTCCTTCCTTCTCTCTTTTTTCTTTCTCCCTTTTTCTTTCCTTCTTTCTCTCCTTTGCTTTCTTTTTTCTTTCCTTCTTTCTCTTCTTTGCCTTCCTTCTTTTTTCTTTCTTCCTCTTTCTCTTCCTTTCTCTTTTTTCCTTCTTTGTCTTCCTTTTTCTCTCCTTTTTTCTTTCTTTCTCTTCTTTCCTTCCTTTTTCTTCCTTCTTTTTTCTTTCTTTCTTTCCTCTTCCTTCCTCCTTCTTTCTCTTCCTGTTTCCTCTTCTTTCCTTCTTTCTCTCTTTCTTTGCTTCCTTCCTTTCTCTTCCTTCTCTTTTTTCTTTCTTTCTTTCTTTCTTTCCTTCTTTCTCTTTCTTTGCTTCCTTCCTTTCTCTTCCTTCTCTTCTTTCCTTCTACTTTCTTCTTTTCTTCTTTTCCTTCCTTCTTTCTCTTCCTTCCTTCTTTCTCTCCCTTTCTCTTCCTTCCTTCTTTCTCTCCCTTCCTTCTCTCTTTTTTCTTTCTCCCTTTTTCTTTCCTTCTTTCTCTCCTTTGCTTTCCTTCTTTTTTCTTTCTTCCTCTTTCTCTTCCTTTCTCTTTTTTCCTTCTTTGTCTTCCTTTTTCTTTCCTTCTTTTTTCTTTCTTTCTCTTCTTTCCTTCCTCTTCCTTCTTTCTTCTTCTTTCCTTCTCTTTCTTTTTCTCTTCCTTCCTTTTTCTCTCTCTCTTCCTTTCTTCTCTCTTTTTCTCTCTCCCTTCCTTTTTTCCTTCCTTTTTTAAAAAAACTTTTAAAAAATTAATTTTAAATAAAAACCTTTCTAAAAATTAAATTTCAATTCAAAATTCATTCAAATTCAATTAAACACAATTAATTAATTCTATTTACAATTACTTTAACTTCAATTAATGCCTATAATTTCTGTCATGTGAGTTTGCACAAAAATTTTATTCAGAAAAAGTTTTGCACATGCCTTGAAAATTTTGCACACAAGCCGCCAAACTTTAGAGGGAACATTGGAAGCTGCCCCCTGAGATGCTCCAGTTGCTATGAAACAAGTGGAGTTGTACGAAGGGGGAAGTGGCGCAATGAAGTGGGTGGCTGCTGCACTGAATGGGCCTCATGTCCAAGTGGGTGGGCCCCAGCCCGCCTGAGCCCACCCAGCTTACGCCCCTGCACAGTAACATAACAGTAGCTAGCTCTCAAATAGCAATTTATCTCAGAGCTAGGTGGAGAAACTGAGGCACAGAGAGGGAATGTGACATATGAATGGCCCAAGGTCACTCAGTAGCACAACTGGGACCAAAACACAGGTCTTCTAACTCCCAGTAGGGTGCTCTATTTGCTAAGCAATACTGCCCCCTTCTGCTACAAAATAATAGTCCGGGGACCAAAGAATTTACTGTCTGGCGGGGCTTTCAAGATTGCTTTTGTGTGCCTAACTCCCATAGGCAAGTGCAAGGTGGTGGGGAGATGGGTCAACAGAAGACAAAACAAAGCCCTCGGAAAAACCTGTCAAAAGCAGCAAAGTGGCTGAGGAGAGAAAGTGTGCGTCTACACAGCAAAGAACCCAAACTCCGTGGCATCAAATCTTTGCACCAGGTCAACTGGCTTGGGCTTCCGGGGCTCACGCTGTTGGGCTGAAAATAGCAGTGTGGGCATTTGGGATCAGTATGGATCCAGGCTTCTGAGCTCATCCCCTTACACCCTTTTCCAGCTGGCCGCAAATATCTACACTGATATTTTTAACTCCTCAAAACCAACTCAGTTGACTTGGGTTCTGAGACACGCTGCTGTGGGTCTTTTTGTGCTGTGTGGATGCACCCAAAGTGTTACTTTGAAAAGCAGTTTAGGGCTTGTCTGTGCTCTGAATGGTATCATAATGCTAGCAGGCTATGTCTACACTTGTTCAAATAAGTCAACTTTGCTAAGTCGACCTTGTTAAGCTGACTTAGCATATCTAGACTGTAACTTTAGGTCGACTTAAAGTCAACCTTGCCAAATCAACTTAGAGTGTCCACACTGGCCGCCTAAGTCGACTTGCAGGGGCTAGGTGGACCTGGGAGTGGTGCATGGCGGGAAGAGGGGCACCCAAGAGGTACCCCCCTTCCCCGGGCACCCCTTTAAAAGTGCCAGAGAGCTCAGCATCTTCCCCATTGTACTAGGGTACATAGGGGCTGAGCAGGACAGGGGCAGGGTACAGGAGCGGGGTGGGCAGGGCTGTGTCCTGCCCTGTGGGTGGGCACACCAGGCTCTGGCTGTGCCAGGCACCCTGGGAGGAAGGTCAGTGGGGGAGCCCTGGGGACCCTTTAAGTCGACTTAGGGCTAATCCGCGTCGACACTGGCTTAAGTCGACTTAAGGAAACTGTAGTGTAGACGCAGAGTAAATTAAGTCAACTTAATTTACTAGTGTAGACACACCTGCAGAGCCCCCTGGTGGAGACTCAGCATGTGATGACAGAAGACATCAAACCATAGCTGGTTTGACAGAATAAATAATTTAATATTTAATAATAATAATAATAATAATAATAATAATAATAATAATAATAAATGTTATATTAATTGATGTATTAATAATAAATATTTAAAAATTTCAATTGATGATAGCAATGTTCATTTTTAAGACTCTTTTAGATGTTTATCAGTTTACATTTTCACAGCTGCACAAAAGTAGGCAGGGGAGTGGGAGTGGGAGCAGACCATTATTTAATGCCAGCAGATGTTGAGAGTCAAAAAGTTAAAGTCATTAAAATACAAATCATCAACATCACGTCTCAAAATATACAAAGTAAATAACCTTAAATCAGCAAATATGACCTGCATTTTGGTTATTTTTCCTAGCTGTAAATTTAGATTATTATTGATGGAAATATTTTTTAGTTGGTTTGTGTACCATTTACCTTCCAAGCCTAGCTGTAGTTTGTGGTTTGAGGTTTTCTACCTACCTATATTGGTTTGTGTACCATTTGCCTTCCATGCCTAGCTATAGAGAAGGCTAGCTTAGAAGGTCACAATGGTTACAGAAATCACAAAGTTCTCTTCTGGCCTTGATATCTATGAATCCATGTGGATGGATGGACGTCTCCAAATCGATTCCTCTGCTCTCTCTCTCTCTGCAGCTGGAAAGGGGAGAATGTTGCCACAACAGAGGTGGAGACAATTCTGGCAACAGTGCCGTTCATTCAGGAAGTCAACGTGTATGGGGTGCCGGTCCCAGGTGTGTATCCAGTAACAGGACAACTTACGTCACCTTGCCACTGTGGCTCACCCCAGGATCATCTGTCAAGAGATGGCTTTTGAAAGCCATTGCCTAGTGTGAGGCTCGGTTAGACAAAACTCTGGCTGGGATAATTTAGGGGGAGTGGTCCTGCTTTTTAGCAGGGGGTTGGACTAGATGACCTCGTGAGGTCCCTTCCAACCCTATGATTCTATGATTCTATGATTCTATGACCGCGGCCTCCTGGGATACCCTCCTGGATGTGCAAAAATCAGGGCAAGCTGCAAAACTGGGAGCCAAATTCCCCACACACAGATGGGTGGTACTTAAACCAGTCTCCCTATCAGTCACAACCAGGCTTCTGATTCCCCACACTGGGTACCAAGAAATCTGCCCAAAATAGAAACAGCTCCCTTTATTGCACTCCAGCTCCTCCGGCTCCCACCTAGCCACATGGTCCCTTAAAGATAGAGGTTCTCCTGACCCCAAAGGGCCAGCCACAGCACACAGAACAATATAGGTTTGGATCTTACCAAAAATACCACACTGGTAGCCAAACCTTTAGTAACCACAACTAAAGATTTAATATAAGCAGAAAAGAAGCAAAGTATGAGAGATGTTAAAGGGTCAAAGTGAATCACATACATACAAATGATTTAAAGTCCATGTAAAGCAGTTTGCAGGTTTGTTCCTCTGGAGTTTGCAGGCTTGTTCCTCTGATAAACACACAGCACCCGGGTGAGCCTCAATCCTTTGTCCAGTCTCAGAGGAATAGTTCCAGAGATGGGTGTTGGCTGTAGACTGGGGATTTGAGACAAGATGGAGTCAGGGCTGCTGCCTTTTATCACCTCTGGCCTTCTCCATGCTGTGTGCAGATCTTTCCAATCAAACTGGAGTTGAGTCACATGTTCAAGTCCTAGTGGCTCAACAGGTTTCTCCCTCGGCCCATTGTAGCTGGGAGCTTCCTTAATGGGCCATTAAGGGGACAATGGCTGGGTAGACATTCGATCTGGGGAGTTTCCCCAGACTCACACAAGTTAAAGTATAGATATAACAACCATATTCCTAACTTCTAATACAATTACAATTCCTACACATAAACTATATAATCATTCCCAACAAATTACTACCTTTCTATTAATACCAAACATGGCATAGTTCCTATGGATTATAGCAATTATGAGATATTAATACAAAATAATATCATAAATGGTTCCCTAAATCCAGACAGCATCACACCTAGTGTGTCAGTGTTGGGGTCTGAATCTTTGGGGGCAAAGGACCCTTGGATTGAAGAAACCTGTGCAAAACCACAGAGGATAGTATGGTATTATTAAGAAGGTCACAGTCCATGCTCATGGTGTGAAAAATCTACAGATCCTTCCATTCTTTGCCCAGGACTCAGCACATGGTCATTAGAGCTGGGTAAATCAGGGATATCTTGGTTTACTGACACTTCTGAAAAAATGCAATAAAAAAAGTGTTTCTGGTCAAACCAAATGATTCAAGGCCTGGAAAACCAGCTTTAGAGTGAGCAACTAAAACAACTGCGTCTGTTGAGTCCATCCAAGAGAAGAGGTGACTTGAACACAACCTACAACTTCCTACATGGGGAAGAGATTTCTGAGAACAGGTGGTTCTTTCATCTACCACGGAAAGGTGCATCTGATGGCTGGAAGCTAGATGCACTGAGGCTAGCAGCAAAGTGCAAATGTTTAAGAGTGAGGGGAATTTACCATTGGAGCAGCTGGTCTAGGGAGATTCTCTATCACTTAAATTCTGGATCTCTTTCTAATGCAGCTGTTATAATTTGAACAGAAGCTATGATGTCCGTCAGGGATGCTGAGTAAAATTCTCTGAGCTCTGGTTCTCAGGAGATCAGACTAGATGATTATGATGTTCATTCTGAGTTTAAAGATCTATTAGTCAGGCTTGTCTAGACTAGGATTTCCAGCTGTTGTGTTAGCACCTCGTAGGATATCTCTGCACTGCCCAGCTAACCTGGGATGCCACACCAGTTTAGTTCAAACCTCTCTTCAGTTCACACAGGAAAATCTCTGGTCTAGTGTGGTGTCCTGGGTTTCCTTAAGTCATTGGGGTTGCCATAGTGATAGATGGGTTACAATCTGATAATAAAGAGGCAGCAAACTCTCAGATCCTTGGCAAACCTTTATTTGAGCGAGGACGTCTTTGCGGGTTTGGCTGAGGGACAAAAATTTAGCAAGAGTGATTTGAGTCAAGCATACTTACAAAAGCACGTAGAAGAAGAATCTCGAGCGTTATTGATTATTGTAACATTTAAGCAGTTGTACAGATACTGCCGTTTGCCTTTTGGAATTACTTCAGCCCAGGCTTTGTTTCAGAGAACAGTGGACCAGATTTTGAGTGGCTTATCAGGAATACAGTGCTATCTTGATGACATCCTAGTCACTGGTAAGAATGAAGAGGAACACCTTATGAACTTGAAAGCTACCCTTCAAAGACTGGAAGAGTATGGTTTATGCATCTGCCGGGACAAATGTGAATTTTTCCAGCCCTCAGTTGAATATTTGGGACATATCATTGATGCTGCTGGCCTCCCAAAGTTTCCAACCAAGGCAAAGGCTTTTGTGGATGCTCTATGCCCTCAGAGTGTAAGCCAACTTTGTTCTTTTTTGAATTATTATGGCAAGTTTATTCCACCGCTAGGAATGCTCCTGAAACCCGTACATGAGCTGCTTGGGGCCAAACAAAGGCTGAAATTGGAAGGAAGCCTGTGATGTTGCCTTCAACAAAACTAAACTTGCACTGATAAATTCAAGGGTTCTGACACATTGTGATTCATCCTTACCCCAAAAGCTGGCCTGTGATGCCTCCCCTTATGGAGTCTGGACAGTAGTGTCCCACATTATGCCTACAGGTGAAGAAAGGCCTACGGCTTTTGCTTCACGCACTTCGACCAAGGCAGAAACTAGCTATGTTCAAATCGAACACGAAGCGCTGAGCATTGTTTCTGGCGTTTGAAAATTTCACCATTACCTGTTGGGAAAGAAGTTTACACTTCTCACTTACCATCGACCCCTGACGTTGATTTTGGGGCCACACGGGCATTCCACCTTTAGGCTGGTAATGGTATGCAACGATGTGCATTGATACTTTCTGGATACACATACGAAATCAAATTCCAAAGGGGTAGCCGTGTTAGTCTATTGTAGAAAGACAACAGAGTCTTGTGGCACTTTTAAAGACTAACAAATTTATTTATCGCATGAGCCACGAAAGCTCATGCGATAAATAAATCTGTTAGTCTTTAAAAATACGAAATCAAGTATGGGCTGTACTGTCCCAAGCTATGGATCTCATGATGCACGGAATATTCTTACCTGACTCCCAGGTCTCACCTGATCTCCTCCCCGACATGTCTAGAAGGATGGAGTTATCAATCCAGTCTGGGTGTTTGTTGTGGGGTATGTGTGTCGTCATTCCGCCTTCATGAAGACCACATTTGTTAGAACCACTCCATTTGAGTCATTGTGGCATAGTGCGCAGGAAAGAAATTGCACAAAGCTGTTTCTGGTGGCTGGGCTTGGACAGGGCCATCGACGAGATAGCTAGAGCTTGTATTTCATGTCAAAGCGTCAGGAACGTACCTCAGCTGGCACCCCTTCACTCATAGGACTGGCCCGAAAGGCCATGGCAATGTATTCATGTTGATTTTGCTGGTCCATTTGAAGGACGTATGTTTTTAATTGATGTTGATGCGCATTCTAAATGGGAGGAAGCCTCTGTAATGCAGTCCACTAATACAGAAAACACTATCCAGAACTTACAAGGCTTCTTTAGTCATTATGGTCTCCCAGAACAGCTGGTGAGTGACAATGGATCCCAGTTTGTTTCCCAGGATTTTGAAGGTTTTATGAAGGCCAATGAATATATCACAACAGGACAGCACCATACTATCCTTCCACCAATGGACTCGCTGAAAGGTTTGTGCAGAGAATGAAACCCTCTAAAATCTGCCAGGGGACCTTCACCACTTCAGAAGCATCTTCACAACTTCTTGTTATCCTACAGAAACACTCCACAGGCTATGTCTAAAACATCTCCAGCTTTCCTTTTGACGGGGCAGCAGTTGCACTCTTATTTTGATTTGTTGAAACCATGAGAAACGTGACAAGTGGTTCAATGACAACAGAAGGACCAGGTGCACCATCAGACGTGCACCACGAATGAAGAACCGCATCTTCAGTCGTGGGCAGCCCGTCCTAGCTCGAAACTATGCTTTTGAAGCTAAATGGGTTCCAGAAACAGTCATCGCCCAGACGAGACCTGTTTCCTACTCTGTTCAGATGGGGGATGGCTTGGCAGCGGCATGGCCATCAGTTGCTGCCCAGTCATAACCAGCCTGAGGATACATCTCTAACTGACTTAACTGACTACCAATGAGTCCTGAAGCAACTGTTCATGTCTCTCCTGCCATCTCTTCAACACCTTTGGCCTCCTCCCTGATCCGACTGGACACGACATCCTCTCCGGTACCTGTGGGCACCCCGCCACCACTACCACCTTCTGGTGTGGGCACATCAGAAGCTTGCCACAATCCACCTAGAGAGAAGGCCTCCTACTCGTCTGGATCTTTAGCTAGTGGTGACTTCCTCAACATGGGGCAGAATAATTTTCTGGGGGTTCACTGGAGGTGGGGTAGTCCACCCCCATCTCTCAATTTAGTGTTTATTTTTCTGGGAGGGAGGGAGGGAGGGAGGGGAAGACATTTCCATTAGAGGGGGAGGAACATGTGATGTCCTGGGTATCCTTAAGTGATTGGGGTTGCCATAGTGATAGATGGGTGGGTTGTTTTAGTGTTAAGAAAACCTGTTTGTCTGGTTTTGCCCTGCTGCTCGAATAAAGGTTCAGCATGGAGCTGAGAGTTTGCTGCCTTTTTAATATCAGATTATAACCCATCTACCCACGTAGGTCCAGAGGAATTTTAAGTCTGCAGCCACTCACCCAGCTGTAGGTCTGGGTTAGAACCCAGGCTCCCCATCAACTCAAACTGGAACCTGCCCATTTTACAATGAGGCCAAATCACTCAAATGCTGGTAAGTCTTCCAATGCCTGTCCCACAATTCCCACCAAAGAACAGACGAGCTCTCCTGCCATTGACACGATTGACTGGGGACAAAGTCTAGAGCATTTAAATTAAAGATCCCTGGGATGCGCCCCTAGGTGTGCACACAGAAGTGAGTTCAGGGACAGTAAGAAGGAATGCTCACACCTGGGCGAGGCTAACCCAGGTGCTCAGACCCAGTTAAATGTGCAGTGTAGACAGAACCAAAGTTAACCTGTGCCAGCTAATGCCTGCTTCACATAATACCGTAAAACACCTAGTGTAGATAAAGCCCAACACATTATGAACGTGTTTCAGGACACGAAGGGAAGACTGGGGTGGCAGCAATTCGACTGAAAGAGGACATGGTTTTTGACGGTGAAAAACTCTACACACATGCCAAGGATTTCTTGCCAAGCTACGCCATTCCTCGTTTTGTCCGCCTGAAGGTAAGACACCCTTTTTGCTAGCTCTTTATGCCCAAGGGGGATGGAAGAGCCTGTACCAGGGACACTGTTGCCCAGCCACATGACCACACTTTGGTCTGTTATGAAATATACTCAAGAAACCAAATAACCAATGTCAGCCAGGTTTATTGCTATCAGCCAATAATGCTACAGCCCAAAGAAAAGGTTTAACATGATACCAGTCTCTGGGAAACCATTTCATGCAGCATTGTTAGAACAGAAACATAAGAACAGCCAGAGTGGGTCAGACTCGTGATCCGTCCAGCCAAGGATCCTGTCTTCCAACAGTGGCCAATACCAAGTGCTTCCAAGAGAATGAACAGAACATGGCAACTTCTCAAGTGAATCATCTCCTTACACAGAAATTGTGCTTCTGAGTTACATCCCAAAACAACATTTGACATATTTAAAGCCTTCTCTAAGCTAAACCTGAACAATACATTTTGCGTAGAGCTGTGGAATAATGGTATTTTTTTTTGTTTCACTCACAAGATTTTTTTTTAAAAAGGGTTTTGAAATTTCAAAGACAAAATGTTGAAGTTCATTTTTTTTAAATTATCAGTGAATCAAAAAGTCAACAAACTTATTTCATCTTGAACTAAATGTTTTGTTCCACCTGAAATGAAAGGGGTTTTTTAGATTTTGAGCATTTTTGAAAAATGAAATTGAATGATGTTTCAAAGTAAAGTCGGTCAGAACTGAAAAATTGATGTTTCATTTAGAATGTCAAAATGACACGTACTGACTTTCTGAGTTTTTGTTTTGTTGTTTTCCGCCAAATGAACTGTTTGTATAAAAACTGATATGAACTTGTAAAATCTTCTGGTGGTGCTGAATCTTCATTTTTCACCAAAAAAAGGTTTCAGCTGAAAAAAAATCTACCTAGCTCTAAATTAAAGATCTTTTCTTTTCCTTCTTGGTTTCTGGCCATTTATGGTCACATTAACATCAGTTTCAAGTCATTCTCTGCAACCATGAGAGCTGGAAGCTAATTTTTTCTTTTAAATAAAAGCTGAGATTCTTACATAGTCACAGGAGTCCAGGAGCTAGTGTTTTATAGGAAACACCAATTATTGCAAGAGCTGGTAATTCTCTGCTTTTCTCGGAAGTTTTGCTGGCATGCTAGGATCATGAACAAAACACACACCTCAGCCTACATATTTATCTCAGCACAACCCTCAGGGTAGAAATAACTGGGCTAAGAGAAGAATGTAAGCAGGAAGTGGTTGAGTTAAACTGGCAGAAGTCTTTCATTACAACTCCACTAGGGGCTTCCGCTGACATAGGTAGACCAGCCAATGCTTTGTTGCACAGACAAGCCCAGAATAATAGTATTCCCTTCCTCAGTGGGGAATGACTAGTGACAAAGCTAAAATTAGAGCCAAAAACATCAGCCCTGCCTCTTTGAGTAAAAGGAATGGCTCCATTATCAGGCAGCTGCAGTAGACTCTTATCTTTGTATCTGTCACGGCCACTAAAGCCAGCTGGTTTTGTGTGTTCGCTACACAGGACGCTCTGGAGATCACGGAGACGTTCAAGCAGTGCAAAGGGCAGCTGGTGAAGGAGGGGTTCAATCCAGCTCTCATCAAGGACCCGCTCTTCTTTCTGGATGAATCGGTGAAGTGCTTTGTGCCCATGAGCCCTGAGATCTACAGCTCTATTGTGGATATGAAACTGAAGCTGTAAGAGGCTTGCTGCTGCCTTATGTAACTAAAACATTAGCCACCCTAACCACACAGCCAAGACATCTCAGGATCCATCCACGGAGACGTAATTGCCTCCAGTTCTGTTTGAATCTGCTGCTAATCTTGTGATTTTGTAACAATGGCTCTGTGCTTTGTTCTACGCTTCAGGGAATATAATTTGGGGGAGTCAAATTTTTTTTTCCTATAAATGTGAATTTCACCTTGAAACCCCCTCACTCCTAGTCTACTCAAGGTCCATAGGATTTTTTTACTCCCCCATGGACTCTTTCCCCAAGAAAATAAACTCACTCTGGATTGGACACTGCAAACAGATCAATTTAAATAGAAATAAGTCCAGGAAGGGATGGGGTGCTGTTCTGTCAGTAGACAGTGGTTGATGTTTTCAAAAAATTATGGGAGAGTGAGAGGTACCATCTTGGCCAACCTAGTGGGAACTGAACATGGAATCATCACTGACAAAAACATGACTCAGTACAGGTTTTGGGGGGCTGTGGGAGACTCATTTTCTCTGAGAAGCAAGAGTGGATATTCACGACACACTCAGCAGTTGATTACAGAAACCCGGCTCTCTGTTCTACAGTAAAGGCCAAGTGGAGTTTTACACTGAAAGCGGAGAGTGTTGTGTATAAAAGATTTGGAATATCGAGGTGAAATACAAGTATTCATGTTGCGACTCAGGGTCTGTAGGTCTCAGGCTTGTAGGATACACACGACCTTAGGTGTGAAACAGGCTGGTTTGACCAGCCCTGGACCAGCACTGATATTCTGGAAAACATCCACTGATGTGTCAGTTAATACAAAATCCCTAATAGTAATATTTTGGTGGATTCTGTAATAGCATCAAGTTGCTAGGGGAATGCATTGACGGAGATGTTAATGAGACTAAAGGAAATTGAGAAACAGGGTGCCCCTAAAGTGTGGGATCGAAGTATAGCATAACAAAACAGTAAGCATAAAAAATAACTCAGAATAAAAGGTGCTGCCCTGGGGAAAGACCAAGATGACAATGATGGAGGAGGAGGAAGATAATGACTGACGCACAAGGCCCCCCTGCAGATGTGAGACATGAGAGACACCAGCCATAGGGCTAAAGACTTTCTGCTATCTTTCTATCTGCTCTTGCATGTCAGTGTTTGTGAGATCATTTATCCACTCAGTGGATTCATTAATAAAAGAATTTGTGATTAGATTGTGAAGGTTTCCCGTGTGCTTCTAGGGACTTTCATTCTGGGAATAATATTCCTGATGTTGTAGCTCTCAGAAGAACAAAACCTTGATCTACCCCTGTGGTCAGAGAGCAAACAATGATCAGGCAATTACTCAAGCAATCTATCCATCACTAAGGCTACAGTCACCCGGCAGCTAGTGCCCCGGATTGGGAATCAGGACCCCTGTGATCTACCACCAGCCTGCGGTCACTGGTAAAGCATTTCAGAGACCCACTGAGGAAAAGCACTCAATAAAGGTCTTCTTTTACTGCCAGCTAGTTCAAAGGCAGAACCATTGACTTCTCTGGGTCCTGGCCATGGGAGAGGAGTAGAGAATGACACTCACTAGGTTAGCTAAAAAGGAGGCTTTCATTTGGAGGGGGTGTGTCTTAATTTTATTATTTATTTATAATTTTATTTAACTTACTACCAAAAGTAATTTTCTCCTCTTTTAACATTCTCACCTTCCCCTCTATTGTTCCAAACTGTTTGAATCAAAACAACTTGTCTGATTTGCTGAGAAAAGCCTGAACTGACCTTGTGACATACCCTTCTCAGCATGTTTGTATTCACCTAACATACTAGTTTCCATTTCATGCCTATGATGAAGTGGAATTCTTCCCACGAAAGCTCGTGCGATAAATAAAGTTGTTGGTCTTTAAAAGTGCCACGGAACTCCTTGTTTGGTTTACCTAAATCACAGGGATTATGTGCAGTGTATTAATATACTTTACATTATACACAAGGGTCTCCCATTCACCGCGGAGTGGGTCCAGTGACCAGGAGTGGGCAGGGCAGTGAGAACTGATTCTGTGAGCTGGAAGGAAAGATGAAAGGGAGGAAGCCCAGAAAGGAGGGATGGGCCCATCACAGGCTAATCCCCAAAAGAGGGCACCAGCCATCAGTGGGCAGAGTGCACCCTCACAGGGTGTTGCTGGGTTCTTTATCTGGGAGTGGTGATAGCTGTTTTACTGGTGTGTGCACTGACATTCCTCTGTACAAGGAGACTGGGGATGGACTATTTTCCCAAGGGAAAGTGCCCTGAAATGTGGTGTTCACATGCTTGCCCTGATGGGGTTAAGGTACATTGAGAAGGGGGCCAATTGACCCAACAAGCCACAGCTGCAGGGAATTAGGTGATCAAGTAGCCCTCTGATTGAATGAGGGGGCCCAGCTGAAAGGAACAAATGGGTATGGCTATAAAGGCAGGAAATTGGCTGCAAAAGAGGGCCTTGCGGGGAGGGGGGAGGTCCGCAGTCATTCCCCGAAAGAGAGGCGTGTTTATCTAGTGACCATAGAAGGCACCATCCTGATGGTGGGTGGAACAGCTAGGTCACAAGCGCTCTGCGTTCTCAGCTCTAGGAAAGGTTTGAGTGCTGCCACTGAGGAGCTCCAGCATGTCCCGCAGCTCAGCAATGAGGGAAAGAAAGAATATACCAAAGTCGAAGAGGCATTTGATGCCCATTTCATAGGAAGCTGTACAATAGTACCTAGAATAAAATGCAATAGTATATGCAATACAATATGTATGTAAATACAATACCTTACATGCATACAATAAATGTATATATCTATGCACATGTTGTATTTATGTGTATGTGTATTATGCATGCAGTATATACATATTACATACAATTCTCTATATGGAAAGGCCAGATATCTTGGTTGGAGAAAAAAATTAGCATTGTGCTATGTAGACACAACGCTGAATTTTTTTCACTTGACCTACATCTCAAAATCAGGAAGGAATAGAGGAAACATGTGAATTAAAGTGATTGCTGTGTACTGTGTGGAGAATATTCTGCATATTTTTCACTACACCTACACCTCAACAGGGGAGCATGTGCCCTTCTCAATATACCTGCAAGTTCTCCTGTTGGGGTGCGATGTCAGTGACACGCTTTTGCTGTTCTGTGGATTCCGCTTCTCCCCATGGGTTCTTGTTTGGAGAAAAGAGGGAACTCTCATTATACCGAAAAGAGTGCCCAAGATCTTTTAAAGGGGAAAAGGCAACACGCCGTGTTTATTATAGAAAAGAACAAAATTATAAACTAACTTATACCCACACTCACACACACATTCATCCACGCGCCCAAACACACCAGAAGATATTCTGCAGTTCATACAATTACCAGTCCTGATTGTGGCTTTAGTCCGTTGCTGGAGATCGTTGCTCATGGCAGCTACCTGGCCAGGGAAGCTGAACACGAGGAAGAGCGGTGTCTGTCGGGTGCGCACCAACACTCCTTCCCTCAGGTGGTATGCAGAACTGTGTCCCCCAAAACTTTGGAGTCTCACCCAGTCTTTATAGGTCACGCTGCTCCAGGGGCTCTGTGTGTCCGTTGGTCACCAGGCAGCTGCAGACGTGACTTCCAGCTCGTTTCTTGATAGCTTGATTAATTTTATCCTTTTGTCTCTGGGGTGGATCCTTTTACTTTTGGGGCTGTGTTCACATTCTTCAGCCGTTGGAATGGACTTCACATTCATCAGGACAAGCTGGCAGTTTGGGACTGGTTCACACATACATACACCCTCCATCCACACCTTGCTCAGACAATGTAAACTATTCACTCTAGAAATAGTTTCACACAAGATGGGGTACATTGGTCAAAGATGGAGTTTAACATTTCCAAGATGGAGTTTAACAATTTCAATATTACATTTTTTAATATGGAGTTTTACATTACTGTAAATACTGCAGTGATTGGGTAAAAAGAGGTGTCATGCCTATTGCCTAAGGGTATATAGGCATAGATTTTCACACCTATGCAAGCTGGGAGAGAGTGGCTCAGAGGGGAAAGGCCCCCCACCAAGAGAACCCCAAGACCAGCAGTTTGAGCCTCATGCTCCCCAACAACTGTGCAGAGTCCACAATCCTATTTACAAGACTTTATAAACTAATGTAACAATGTTGCAAATAGGGATCCATTACAGATGTCAATCATCATGAACCAATTACAGTTAAAGAAGGATTGATAAAAGTTATGGATGAAATCAATAAACCAATTAAGGTGAGAGAACGTTATAAAGCTAATAAACCAATTAAGACCAATGATTGACATAAATTATGAATGAAACCAATACACTTATAAAACTAATAAACCAATTAAGGCCAATGATGCAAGGATTGACACACATTATACAAACAGCAAAATCACCCACATATCCCTACACTCTGGGAGGTCTGAAGAACCCCATGGATATGATCCTGTACAGACTCCACTGCCCAGAGCAGCCTGTTCTTATTTAGCTGTTCAAAGTGTGCCAGGTATGTTTGGATATTTTTCTTGGGAATTTTGGGGAGGAAACGGTGGCTGCCAGTCAGCTGCATCTAGGTCAATGTTCTTCTAGGAACAGAAAGTATTAGATTCTGAAAAACAAAAGGAGGAGTTCTCCATGGAAACCCAAAAGTGTGCTTATGTTTCACAAGAAACCAGATCCAAACCAGGCAGTTATCCTATAGACCAACTGGAGAGTCGTTAAGACAAGATTGGTTTGAATTTCCTATTTAGAGGTTGCTCCGTGTTCAGCACTGGAGGGCAGATGCATTTCTAGTTATATTTCAGAGTGAAGTAAGTAGCCTACAGTGCACTATGGGAATTGCATTTCCACTATCAGCGATTGGCGAAGAGGAAAGTGAGAGCGAGACAGAGCCTGAAACATACAAATAAGAATTATAGATTAGTGCTCTGAAGAAAACACTGTATTTTTTCACTTGGCCTGTGCCTCCACAGAGGAGCACTTCCAAGTAGGAAAAATTCTCAGGCCCCACATCTTTTTGAGGCTTAAAGATTGCCAAACATGGAAGCCAATAAGGAGTCAACTCCAGAAAGAACGTCCAAACGCACTGGTGCTTTCTAATTTACACTGAAAGCTCCAATAGTGTTTGTACATTGTTCCTGGGAATGTCTGGGGTAAATAGTAGCAGCCAAACACTCCTTGCCTAGGAAACCTTCCTCTAGGAAAAAGAATATTAGTCTTTGCAAACAACGCCCGAGAAAACAACAAATAGAAGCTCCCCACTGACACCCAGCAATGTGCTTTTTCTCTACAGAAACCAGATCTGAACCAGACAAAACTGTCCTACACAACAACTGGAGAGTGCAGTTGTTAGATATGATTGGATGGAGTTTCTCCTGTGGTGGTTGTTGCTAATCATTCAATGGAGCACAAGTGCAGCTCTTTCTCCTGTCTTATAGGAAAACTGTTTACATTTCACTAAACCTACACCTCAACAGAGGAGCACTTACCCTTCTCAATATTCCAGCATGTGCTGCTGTTGGGGTGAAGAGTCAGCTGTTCTGTGGATTCCACTTCTCACCACTGGGAAATGTTCTCAGGAAGCCTATTTGGGGTTTGCAGGATGTGACAGTTATGATCAAGACTGAATCCACTGCAGAAACAATGTCCAAGTAGAATAGCAGTTTCTTTTTAGCTGTTCAGAGGCTGCAAGCTCTGTTTGGATAGTCTTCCTGGAAATGTGGATATGTAGAGAAAATGGTGGCGGCTAGCCCAACCCAGCTTGGGAAAATCATTCTCTTGGAAAAACAGCATTGTTTGTCACAAAAATAACAAATAGAAGCTCTGCCTTCAAAACCAGCAGTGTGCTTTTTTCTCTCCAGAAACCGGATCCAAACCAGGCTGCACTATCCTACAGAACAACTGGAAAGTGCTGCGGTTTAGACATGGTTGCGAGGAGATTCCCCTGTGGAGGTTGCTGACAATTCCTTGCTGGACTACAGTTGCTGTTCTTTATCCTGTTTTAGGGGAAGACAGTCTGCATTTCACAATGATGGCAGAAATTTAAACAGTCAATTAAAAACAGAAAAGAGAGAGAAAAACCTTGGGGGAGAGGAAACATATGAATGAGAGTAATCATTGTGTGCTGAGTGGAGAAAAACCTGTATTTTTTCACTACGCCTACACCACAACAGGGGATATACCAGCAAGTGCTCCTGTTGGGGTATGAAGTCAATGATACTCTATTGCATTCCCATGGTTCCTATTCTCGCCATTGGGAAACGATCTCAGAAAGCAGTGTTTCCTGGATGTTTCATGAATCCAATGTTTACAGTCCCATACAGACTCCCTGCAGAAAGAAGCTCCAAACAGAGCAGCAATTTCTTGTAAGGCTGTTCAGCGAGTGCCAGCTGTTCAGATATTGCTTCTGGGAATTCTAGAGGAAATGAGGGCTGTGATGAGCCAGCTGCATCCAAGCTGATGTTTCAGGAAGAGAAGGCAATTGCCTGGGCAAAACAAATGGAAGAGTTCTGCATGAAAACGCAGCAATGTGCTTCTCTTTCACAAGAAACCAGGGCCAAACCAGGGCCAAACCAATCATCGGAGAGTGCTGTGATTAAGACATGATTGGTTGGAATTTCCTATCACATTCAGCGCCTGAGGCCAGATGCAGTTCTGGTTAAGTCTCAGAGTGAGGCAGGCTGCAGTGCACTATGGGAATTCCTTTTAAACTATCAGTGACTGGAGAAGAGAATGAGACGAAGACTGAAAACATGCCCATGAGCATTGTGGATTCATGCTGTGGAGAAAATGCCGTATTTTTTCACCCAACCTACGCCTCAACAGAGGTGCACTTGCCCTTCTCAATATTCCAGTAAGTGCTCTTGTTGGGTGCAAGTCAGTGACACTCAGTTACAGTGCTGTGGACTGTGCTCTTACCGTTAGAAATTGTATTTTGGAAAACAAGAAGACATTTGGAGGCTTGAAGAATCTCATGGATACAACCACAAACCAGCCCCATTCCACAAACAGCATCCAAACAGAGCAGCACTTTTTTCTTTAGCTATTCAGAGAGGGCCAGGTGTTTGGATATTGTTCTTGGGAATTCTGGGAGAAATTGGTGGTTGCCAGCTATCTGGGTCCCAGATCAATGTTCTTCTAGAAAGAGAAGGCATTGGCCTGTGAAAACTAAAGGAGGCGTTCTCCATGGAAACCCAGCAATGTGCTCATGTTTCGTAAAAAGCAAATCCAAACTAGGCAGTACTGTCCTACAGAACAAAGAGGCAGTTCTCCAATGCTGGAGCACTAGAGGAAGAGAGTTGGCATTTCATGACAATATATGGAATTTAAGCAGTGAATGGAAAGGACAAACAGAGAGAAAGCCAAGAAAGATACAAAAATATGAATGAGTCATCATTTTTGCCATGGAGAGAATGCCCTATTTTTTTTCACAAAGCCTACACCTCAACAGGGGAGTACTTACCTGCTCATTATTCCAGCAAGTGCTCCTGGGTGGGTGGCTGGTCAGTGATGGTCCATTCAGATGGTTTGGATATGACTTCTCAGCAACAGATAAAGCTCTCAGACACCACACTGTCTTTTTGGGAGGTTTGAAGAACCCAATAAGGAGTCCAGAAAGAACATCCAAACACACTTGAACTTTCTTATTTCGTCGGAAAGCAGCAGCGGTGTTTGGATATTGTTCCTGGGAAAGTCTGGGGTGAAGAGTGGCAGCCAAACGGCCCCTCCCAGGCAATAATCCTCTAGGAAAAAGAACATTTGTCAGAGCAAACAACCCTGCAGAAAACAAGAAATAGGAGTTCTCCATGGAAACCTAGCAATGCGCTTTTCTCTCCAGTTACCAGACCCAACCCAAGCAGCACTATCCTACACAGCGGCTGGAAAGGGCAGTGGTTTAGATAGGATTAGCTGGAGTTTCTCCCATGCAATGTGCTAACCTTTCAGAGCTGCATTGAAGGTGCCGTTCTTTATCCTTCCTGAAGGAGAGACTACATGCAGTTCACAATGATAATTGAATTTAACCAGTCAATGAAAAGAGGAAATCAGGCAGGAAAAGCTAGAGAGGCAGTCTGTGTGAATGAGTCATCAATGTGCGCTGTGTGCAGAAAAAGCTGTACATTTTTCACTGCTCCTACGCCTTAACAGAGGAGCACTTATGCTTCTTGATATTCCACAAGTGCTCCTGTTAGGGTGTAGAGTCAGTGACTTCTATCGTTAATCCATGGATTCTGTGTCTTCCTATTGGATCAAAGAAAGCAGGGAAAGCAGGGAAAGACGTGGTGGCTTGAAGAATCCCATTGACACAATCCCAGATGGAATCCACTAGAGAAACAACGTCCAAACAGCACAGCACTTTCCTATTTAGCTGTTCAAAGTGTGCCAGGTGTTTGGATACAATTTCTGGGATTTGTAGGTGGAGATGGTGGGTTGGCTGTGAACCAGCTGCATCCATGTCAATGTTCTTCTATGAAAAGAAAGTATTAGACTGGCAATACAGACAGAGGAGTTCTCCACGGAAACCCAGCAATGTGCTTCTCTTTCTCAAGAAACGAGATCCAAAAAAGGCAGTGTTATCCTACAGAACGACCGGAGAGTGGTGAGGTTTAGACATAATTGGTTGGATTTTGCTATTGAGGTTGCAGTTTTTTGCCATCAGTGATTGGAGAGGAAACCAAGGGGAAGACAGAAGCTGAGAACATGAAGCGTTATAGATTAGTGCTCCCTGGAGCCGACGCTGTATTTGTTCACTTGACCTACACCTCAACAGGGGAGCACTTACCCTTTTCAATATTCCAGCAAGTGCTCCTGTTGGGGTGGCAGGTCAGGGATGGTCCATTCAGCAACCTTGGATTTCCGTTCTCACCAATAGGAAAAGTTCTCAGAAACCTAGAGTCTCTTGGAGCTTCAGGTTCAGGAATGAGAGGGGTAGCATCCCATGAGGAGTCGATGTCAGAAAGAACATCCGAACACACTGACAACTTTATGACATACACATCCAGAAAGCTCCAATGGTGTTCAGATATTGTTCCTGCATCCGTCTGGGGGAAATCCTGGCCACCAATAGGACACTGATCAGGAAAAGCTTCCTCTAGGAAAAAGAGTATTAGACTGTGCAAAGTAAGAAAGAAAGAATGCAACTTCTTCATTGAAACCCTGCAATGTGCTTTTTCTCTCCAGAAAGCAGATCCAAACCAGGCAGCACTATCCTACAGAATGGCCAGAAAGTGCTGTGGTTTAGATATGATTGACTGGCACTCTATCGCTATTCCATGGATTCCTCGGTGCACCATTGGTGATGGTTCAAAGAAGGCAGGGAAACACTTGGTGGTTTGAAGAATCTGATGTCTACGATCCTGAATGGACTCCACTGCAGAAATAATGTCCAAACAAGCAGCACTTTCTTATTTTGATATACAGAGAGTGCCAGGTGTGTTTGGATATTGTTCTTGGGAATTTGGGGAAGAAATGATGGCTACCAGCCATCTGGAGCAATGCATTTCTAGGAACAGAAGATAAAGCCTGTGAAAATCGAAGGGAGGTTCTCAACAGAAACCCAGTGATGGGTTCTTTCTCGAGAAAGCAGATCCAAACCAGATAGCGCTAGTCTACATCAACACCTACACCTCAATAGGGGAGCACTTACTCTCAATATTCCAGCAAGTGCTCCTATTGGGGTGGTAGCTCACTGATGGTCCATTCCGATGTTTTGGACTTCTCCCCATAGGGAAAGCTCTCAGGCTCCACAATATCTTTTTGAGATTTGAAGATTGCCATGTGTGGAATCTGATAAGGAGTCAGTCCAGAAAGAACATCTAAACACACTGGAACTTCTTATTTCTTCAGAAAGCTCCAGTGGTGTTTGTACATTGTTCCTGGGAATGTCTGAGGTAAATAGTGGCAGCCATACACTTCCTGTCTAGGCAATCTTCTTCTGGGAACAAAATATTTGTCTGTGCAAAGAACAGCCCAGAAAACAAATAGAAGCTCCCCACTGAAACTCAGCAATGTGCTTTTTTTTCCTTCAGAAATCAAATCTGCACCAGCCAACCCTTTGCTATAGAAAAACCGCAGAGTGCTGTGGTTTAGATATGATTGGGTGGAGTTTCTGCTGTGGAGGTTCATTTAACACTAAAGTAAAGGAGCAATATTTTACCCTGTCTTATGGGAAGATTGTCTGCATTTCACAATGATCACTGAATTTTAACAGTTGATAGAAAAGGGAAAATGGAGAGAAATCACTCGGGAGAGAGGAAAAATATGAAGGAGAATCACATTTTGTACTGTGTGGAAAAAGCGCTGTATTATTTTCAATTGACTTACACCTCAACAGGGAGCACTCACCCTGCTCAATATTCCAGCAAGTTCTTCTGTTGGGGTGTAAAGTCAGTGACACTTGAATGGACCTAGAACTTGCTAATCGTTGGACACTGGAATCCAGGAGAGGCTCTTTATCCAGTTTTGGGAATTGGGCCTTTCTGAATTTCACAAAAAGACACTGAAGAGTAGCAGTTGATAGAAAAGGGAAAGCAGAGGGTAAACATTGCCAGGGAGAGGAAACTTGAATGGTAATCATCGTGTGCTGTGGAGAAAACGCTGTATATTTTTCACTAAACCTGAAAATCAACAGAGGAGCACTTACCCTTCTCAATATTCCAGCACCTGCTGCTCTTGGGGTGGAGAGTCAGCTGTTCCATGGGTTCCGCTTCTCATCACTGGGAAATGGTCTCAGTGGCAGATTTCTTATATAGCTGTTCAGAGAGTTCCATCTGTTTGAATATTGGTCCTGGAAATGTAGACAGCCAGCCCAAGCCTCCTTGGGAAGATCATTCTCTTGGAAAAAGAGCATTGTTTGTGATAAAAACAACAAATATAAGTTCTGCAAGTTCTGCCTTCAAACCCAGCAGTGTGCTTTTTTCCTCTCCAGAAACCAGATCCAAACCAGGCTGCACTATCCCACAGAACAACTGGAGAGTGCTGCGGTTCAGACATGGTTGCATGGAGTTTCCCCTGTGGAGGTTGCTGACAATTCCTTGCTGGACTAGAGATGCTGTTCTTTATTCTGAACGACCGGAGAGTGGTGAGACGTGATTGTTTGGATTTTCCTATTTTGTGGTTGCTCTACATTCAGTCCTGGAGCACTGATGCAGTTCTTTGCCATTGTTGATTGGAGAGGAGAAAACCAAGGGAAAGACATAAGCTGAGAACATGAATAAGTATTATAGACTAGTGCTCCATGTGTATTTGTTCACTTGACCTACGCCACAACAGGGGAGCACTTACCCTTTTCAATATTCCAGCAAGTGCTCCTGTTGGGGTGGCAGGTCAGGGATGGTTCATTCGGCAACCTTGGATTTCAGTTCTCACCAATAGGAAAAGTTCTCAGAAACTTAGAATCTTTTGGAGCTTCAGGTTCAGGAATGAGAGGGGAAGCATCCCATGAGGAGTCGATGTCAGAAAGAAAGTCCAAATATACTGACAACTGTATGACATACACCTCCAGAAAGCTCCAATGGTGTTCAGATATTGTTCCTGCATCCGTCTGGGGGAAATCCTGGCCACCAATAGGACACTGATCAGGAAAAGCTTCCTCTAGGAAAAAGAGCATTAGACTGTACAAGAAAGAAAGAAAGAAAGAAAGAAAGAAAGAAAGAAAGAAAGAAAGAATTGCAGCTTCTGTATTGAAACCCAACAATGCGCTTCTTCTCTCCAGAAAGCAGATCCAAACCAGGCAGCACTATCCTACAGAATGGCCAGAAAGTGCTGTGGTTTAGATATGATTGACTGGCACTCTATCGCTATTCCTTGGATTCCTCGGTGCACCATTGGTGATGGTTCAAAGAAGGCAGGGAAACACTTGGAGGTTAGAAGAATCTGACATCTACGATCCTGAATGAACTCCACTGCAGAAATAATGTCCAAAAAAACCAGCACTTTCTTATTTTGATATACAGAGAGTGCCAGGTGTGTTTGGATATTGTTCTTGGGAATTTGGGGAAGAAATGATGGCTGCCAGCCTTTCTGGAGCAATGCATTTCTAGGAACAGAAGATACAACCTATGAAAATTGAAGGAGAAGTTCTCAACGGAAACCCAGCAATGTGCTCTTTCTTGAGAAAGCAGATCCAAACCAGATAGCGCTATTCTACAGCAACACCAACATTCCAGAAAACAACAAATTGGAGCTCCCCACTGAAACTCAGCAATGTGCTTTTTTTCTCCTTAAACCAGATCTGAACCAGACACCACTTTCCTACAGAATGACCAGAGAGTGCAGTTGTTAGCTAGGATTGGATGGAGTTTCCCCCATGCAGTTTCCACCATCTTCTCAGGAAAGACTGTTTGAAGTTCACAGGGAGCTAATTTAAACAGTTGATGGAAACAGGAAAACAGAGAGAAAACACTGGAGAGAGGAAACATAAGAAGGGTGATGGTGTGGTGTGGAGAAAATGCTGTCTTCTTTTTCACTGCACCTACGCCTCAACAGGGGAGCACTTACCCTTCTCAATAGTCCAGCAAGTGCTCCCGTTGGGGTGCAAAGTCAGTGATGCTCTATTAGTGCAATAGAAACAGCTTCTTCTTTAGCTATTCAGCGAGTGCCAGGTGTTTGGATATTGTTCTTGGGAATTTTTGGAGGAAATGGTGGCTCCCAGCCAGTTGCATCCAGGTCAATGTTTTTCTAGGAACAGAAAGTATTAAGTCTGTGAAAAAGAGAAGGAGAAGTTCTCCACTGAAATTTGAAACCCAGAAATATGCTTGTGTTTCACAAGAAACCAGGTCCCAACCAGGCAGCTCTATCCTACAGAAGAAACAGAGAGTGCTGTGGTTTAGACATGATTGCTTGGAATTTCCTATTTTGAGGTTTTTTCCTCGTTAGGTGTTGGAGGACATATCTTTGTCATATTTCAGAGCCAGGCAGCCTGCAGTGCAGTATGGGAATTGCATTTAAACTATCTATGACTGGAGAAGAGGAAACAGAAAATGAGACAGGGCCTGAAAATAGCTTTGTGGAGCCAATGCTGTATTTTTTCACTTGACCTACACCTCAACAGAGGAGAACTTACCATTCTTAATATTCCAGCAAGTACTCCTGTTGGGGTGGCAGGTCAATGATTTCCCAGCTGGAAGGGTAGGGAGAAGAGAGAAAATTTGTCTTAGGAAGAAGAACAAAATATCCAACACATAATATCAACTAATGGAAATCAACTCATCTAGATCCAAAGTAGGTTCAAAACTATTGCTACACCTATGGAGTTAAAACAGAGAGAAACAGACAGCAAAAGAGTGAAAAAGGACAGGTAGGCTGAATGGAGATGGGAGCAAAATGAGTGAGGTATAAGTAGAGAGAGATCCTGAGGGGGAAAAAACGGTGAACAAAGCACAGAGGAATTTACAGATACAAAACAACCCTATGGTTCAATTTCCTTCTTATAGTGGTCAGGATCAGATAAATATTTCTGTGGCTTCATTTTCCCAGGAGAAGCCCCAGTGTTTTTACCCCAACAGTCCTGCAAAGGTTCATATAATGAAGTATCAGCTCTGCAAAGCAGAAAAGGACTTACCTCTTGGTGTATGAGTCTCATTCTCCCAGAGTCCAGGTGCCTGAGATGTCTCCTTGCAAAGCATCCTCTTGTCCAGGGTTCAAGCAGAGCTGTGTCTCTGAAGCTGCTAGCTTTCCTCCAAGACTCAGTGTGACTGGTGTCCTTTCCAGCCTCTTATATATGCTGGGGCCCTTGCACAGTGTCTCCCTCCCAAGTCCCTCTGCCCTTTAATCATCAGAGGAGTTGTCACATAGGTTTTTGGAACAATAGGCAGGCAGATCAAAGGAGCATCAGCCTGAGCTACTGATGAGATCAGTTGCTGTTGCAAAGGTCCAGGATTAACCCCACTTCACACAGTCACAACACAAGCTGCACCCTCAGGGGACCTTAGGGGCCAGGGCCAGCAAACTGGTTCCAAAAACAGCAGAAAGAGAAGGCATTCAGGGTCCTGGTGGGCACCCAGTTCTGGCCTTTTTGGCCAGGCTTCAACATGGGGCTATTACAACTCACTGGGCTTTTTGCCCCCATCTTAGCCTGTCCACTGGGCTTTAGACTCATGTCCATGGTAGAATTAGGTGCAGATTAGTTCCCAACCAGTGCAGGGGAAGGGGGTTGAGAGGCCGAAGTGTGATGCCTAGAAGGACACACTCATGTGTGCAATTTCAGTGTGTGTTCGTATTTGTGTGGGGGAGTGCATCGCTCTGGGTGGGAATAGGCCATGTTTATGATGAGCAAGAGTAACTGGGATGCATTTGATTTAAGCCTGAATCCTGTTAGCCCTAGCACTGGTGCAGAGCTAGCAGTCTGTTTCTAAAGACAGCATTGAGAGAAGCCATGTGGTTAGGAATTTGGGGTCCAGATTCAGATCAAGCAGCCTTCAACAAGGACACCTGGCTGTAAGCAGTGCTGTGTATCTATGATTATGTTCTCCTTAGCAGTCACAGTAGCAATATGAGGATTGACCCATCTCCCTCACAAACACTTCAGGGGGGTGTCAGTCCTCCAGACCCTCACTGTTGGGTTCGACTGACATCCACGCTTGAACAGGATGCGTTTGACAGACTGAGGGGTTGTCTGCACTAGGAAATCTTGCTGGTACAACTGTTCCAGGCAAATGTTCCTAGTGTAGACACAGCTTATATTGACACCATATTCTGCTGGCCTAGTTTACACCAGTTGAGAGAAAGAGAGAGAGAGAGAGAGAGAGAGAGAGAGAGAGAGAGAGGCCATGTTGAAAAATCGAAATCCCTGTGGGCAGGTCTACAGGCCTCTTAAATCTATCTTATATCATTCAGGAGTGTGAAAAAGACCCCCACCCCTAAATGACACAAGTTACAGCGAGCAAAGTGCTTCCATGCCGGCTTCTGCATCACATGGAGATGGAGTAACTATACAGAAAGGAAAGTGCTATCCAGTGGTTAAAGTATAATTTGACGGGCCCCGGAACCCTCCTAATCTCCGAGCCCCCTTCCCGTATTGTCTGGGCCCCCTTCATGCATGTGTGGGCCCCAGCCCAGGTAGGCATTTGCAACCACTTCTCAGTACCACATGCATCGATTATTGCTCCATAAACATATTTATAATTGTATATGGTGTTTATATCTATAGCAATTATTGTCAAAAACTAGCAAACACTGCATAACACAATAAGTATTGTGATTAACAATGGTGGGGTGTAGGAACATACGTTCTGCCAGATTTTTCTATTTTGAGGGGCCCCAGAACTCTGGCCCCCTCAAATTTGGGGACCCCGGAACTGCGTTCCAATGTGTTCCCCCTTATTTTAACCCCTGGTGCTATCCTGTTGGCATAGAGCATCTTCACCAGACGCACTATAGTAGTGCGGCTGTATTGGTGCACAGCTTCTAGTCTAGCTCTGCCTCCTGAGAGACACCGTTTAGTTGATCTAAGCCCCAGGGTAACCAGCAGGGGTCTACTGGAGAATTCTTCCATTAACCTAGATCAGTGTTTCCCATACTGTGTTCCGCAGAACATTGGTGTTCTGCATGACGTGAATAGGTGTGCTGGGAAAAAATTTCAATTCTAGTGCTATTTTTCCTTCGTTCTAAAATAAGACACCCCCCAAAACCTAACTCTTTTCAACCAACTTTTGAGCAATACATGTGGCAATTTTTCAGTATGAAACACACACACCCCCTGGACCAGCAGGTATGTGTTTTAGCAATATATTCCAAGCCCAAAAGTGTTCCACAGAAAAATTAATTTGGGAAATGCTGCCCTAGCTTATTGCCTCCTGATGGATTTATTACAGTGACAGAACCACTCCCTTTACTGTAATAATGTCTTCACTGAAGCGCTACATTATTGCAAGCCATAGAAACAAACCTCAGAGTGGCCCTATGTTTAATGGTGATTTATCTGTAAATGGGCATGTTTGCTTAAGTGTGTCTATGCTACAGTTTATACTGACAGAGCTGTGCTATACAAGAATCGTACCCGCTCCGCTGGAGCTATACCAGTGTTGTTTAGACCAGTCCTTTAATGGAGAAGGAGGCTAGGAATGCAAAATGTAACAGGCATAAGGACATAACCTTCTCAGTTGCAGAATTCTGAATAAAAACCCATAATGGGAATAAATCCATAAGTGGAAGAAGGTCTTATAGTTAAAGCTGCAAACTTGTAAGTGGAGACAAGTCCTTTGTGTGTGTGTGTGTGTGTGTGTGTGTGTGTGTGTGTGTGTGTGTGT
>ML685972.1:202103-231162 GCA_007922175.1 Pelusios castaneus
TGTGTGTGTGTGTGTGTGTGTGTGTGTGTGTGTGTGTGTGTGTGTGTATCTGCACAATGAAATTGTGTGTGTGAATCTGCCATTGACTGTGTGTTTAAGTCACTGTTCATGTGTGCATGAGAGACTGTGTTTGTCTGCGTACAAATGGATGCTTGGGTAGAGGTTACATTACACGTTGTGTACATGAGTGTGAGTTGCTGTGTGTTTATGTGCATGTGACTGTTCCACACATTGCTCTGATTTAGTCAGACACTCTGGCAGTCCTTGTTAGTGTGTATGAGTGTGTGGTTTGTGTGTGAATATTTATATGAATTTGTGTGTGTGTGTGCATACATATACTGTTGTTTGGGTAAAGTTCCTGGAAATGTCTGGGTTCACACCAGCAGACTGACCTTACCTTCTAACCTGAAACTATATAAAATCTACGAGAGTTCTGTGGCACCTTATAGACTAACAGATTTTCTTCGGCATAGTCCATAAGGTGCCACAGGACTCTCGTTGTTTTTTGCTGTACACAGACTAACACAGCTACCCCTCTGGAAATATATATAATCTGTGTGTATCAGTTCTCCTGGTCAGTATATTTCCCATTGTAAATCTTTATTCAGAAAAAGAAGTAGCCACATATTGTTCAGTACCTGGCATAACCAGTTAGGTCAAAGGGGTGTGAAACTGAACCATAACCTTCAATGGGGTGATTAACCTTCAATGAGGTGTTAACTCCCTCTCAGCCAGCTCATTCAATCACTGGGGATTAGACTCCAATCCATGTTAGAGCTGGATGCAAATTTAATCTAGTGAGAATCCAAAATGTGATTGCACAAAGACAAAACCATTTCAACAGAACACTGTTGAACCACAAACATTTCTGTGTATTTAGATTTCATATTGCTGTTCGTATATGAAAGACAAATGCCAAAGAAATTTGCTATTTTCATGGACTTAATTTTCCACAAAATTATAATAAAAGATGTTACTTAAAAAGAAATACAGAGAAATAAAAAAATGACAGATCCTGTATTAAGAGACAAGTTTATTTATGACAGAAACATAATTTTAATATCATCTAAATTTTGGATTATAAATTAGAGTTTAACAATGAAATAATGCATGTATAAGTGTGTTAAAAATAGTAAAAATGTTGTATAATCTTTGCAGAAAGTTGAACAGGGATCTAATTCTTTTCTGTAAATACACCCAGGGCATAAACAGCCTGGAAGAAGAGCTCTTTTCAAACACTCCAAAATGATTGACTGTCAGTGTGGGACACTGTGGGAAGGCAGCCAGTAACAGTGGGTGTCTTCAAAGCATCTGACGAAGTGGGATTTTCTCCCACGAAAGCTCATGCGATAAATAAATCTGTTAGTCTTTAAAAGTGCCACAGGACTCTGTTGTCTTTCTACACTGACAAAGTTTGTTGATTTAAAACTACATCAATCTTGACTCTACACCGCTCACGAAGGTGGAGTTAAGTCGGTAGCTGGGCAGTTACATTGGTGGGATCAAAATTGAATTGTAGACACTTCCCTAGTTAGGTTAGCGGAAGTTGCCTTGTGCCAACCTAACTTTGTAGAGCAGGCCACGCCTAAGGAATCTAAGGGCCTGTCTACGAAGGGAAAATTGCCAGTGGAATAATTATACTATGTTATATCTATTATAGCTCTGCTGGCATTCCTCCCCATGTGGACACAGTATTCTAGCCAATAAAAGTGACTTCATTCTGGGAATAATTACTTGGCTTCACTGTTACTCCAGAACAGAGAGTCCACATGGGTTCTTATGCCAGCATGACTATATGGGAGCAGTTCTGGACCAGGTCGCCACTGAGCTATTATATTACCACCGTAATTCTCCAGATCCAGTTTCCTTACGAAGCAAGGAGGCCTGTCAAGAGAAATTTGGACCAGTGGGACATCAGGTGCACTGGAGTCCCACTCCCTCCTATTTCACTTTACTGACACAGATGTTTTGGGCCCCCAGTAAAATTGTCTCCTATTTCCTTCTCTCCTTTTCAGCTCCGTTAGCAGGCTGTTGGGCTCCTACCGCCCCATTTCTGGCATTGGAAACCAGGGGCCTAAATCCTTTTGCGCTTCTGGGCCTAAGTGCTGTACACAGAGGGGTCTGGATTCTTATATGGGCTGGTGGCCCAGCCCCATTGAAATCTCCATTGTCACAACTTCACTACTGTTGCTCCTAGCGCTGGCTACATGTGGTCACGCCTCAGGTTGCAATGTAGCCAGACTCACCATGTCTCTCTGGAGAATGAGGTCTGGCCTATGCTACAGAGCTACAGCAGGATTAGAACGTCACTCAGGAGTTTGATTGAAAACCCTGGGTGATGTATATAACTCCCCGGTCAACAGCCCTATGTTGGCGAGAGCACTTCTCTTGCTGACGGGCGCCATTTAGGTCCCATTTTTCTTAACAACAGTTAGGAGTGACTTTGCCTTCTCCTCTTCCCTCCTTCCCTCATTGGCCTGGCTGGTCTTTGCTCAGCCAGTAGGAATGCAGAGATGTGGCAGAGCCAAGAGCAGGGGCTGGGTGTCTCCACAGCATCAGCACTTTTGCAACCTTGAAAGAAATGTTCTCTCAGCTGATGGAAGGAAGGACAGAAGCTCAGCGTCCAGCTCTGAGCAAAGATTGAACGAAGCTGCAGATTTCACCATGATTTGCCCCTCGCCGTCATGTGCAAACATGTTAAAAAAGCAGGTGCAAAAGTCCCTTGTGACATCAGAAGACATGGGGCTGCTGACGTGGGCACGTTCAGGAGAGAACTGTCTTCTCAGTCAGCCCAGCTTTGGAAGGTCCAGGTTGCAAGAGCAGTACTGAAGAATGACCCCTGCTATGAAGAAATAAGACAGTGATTAAATGACACTTAAATTTTTTTTTTCCAACTCTCTACTTTGTTAGTGAACAGCACTACCCCAGTATCGCCATTAATTCTGCCATTTAATCCCACTTGTCTGTGAGAAATTTTCCTGTACCTTCGATGGACTTTGGATCTGAAGGTTACTGAGTAGAGCCATATAATCTGTTATAGAGACATGCCATGAATGCCTGGATTTTATCAAATCTCCCCAGGGTTGCACTTTTCTAGGACCTCTTTCCCAGAATATTTGCTGCAGAGTTGCTGGTCCTTTATATGTGCAGATACAAGCAACTGCTGTTGCCCTCAAGCAGTCATTTTGTAGCTGGGTGTCTGTTAAGCTGCGTCTCTTCCAACAGGTGAGTAATCTTAGCTCCTTTTGTGCTTACTCATCAATATTTCTGAGGGCGATAGAGTTTCATAAACTTGAGTTTGTGAATTTCATTGCAGTGATGTTTGCTCCCTCAGATCCTTACAGCTACACACTAGAAAGTTCCTTCCAGCATAACCCTTTGTGTTTATCATAACTCATTGTATAAAACCCTCAGCATACATAAACTCAAGCCAGTCTGAGCAATTTGTAAAATTTGGCTGCCAACATTTGTTCGTTTATTCAGCAACATCACGCTGCTAACTTCCATCATTTAATTATACATTAGATAGTTGGGGTTTTTTTTTAAAGTTTGGTATCTCAGCTAATTTTGAGTCATAATTTCATCCCCTTCTTCATGTGTTAATTAATGCACATACTTTCTCTCTAAAATACTTTATTGGAGTGAATGTTACAAAAAAGGGTCAAGCAGACATGGTTTTAGATAAAGGAAGCGATTGGTCATCCAGGGTACAGTACAGATCATTTGGGAAGTAACAGGTAAAGGTAAGGATGGGGAGTACAACCAATACATGATCTACAGTATTCAGGATGGGGGGAGTCAAAGGACTGCAGGGTTGAGAAGCAAGAGGTCAGAGATTCGGGATAAACAGCTTAATATGGGAGGGATACTGAGTGTGACAATATGGGGAGCACCCTTACCCCTTGGCAAACACTTAAATGGTCACCCGATCCTTTGCAGTTTAGCATTAGCTCATTCATGTTAGTGGTAAAAGGTCAAGTTACAACTCATAATCTGAACATTTCTTTTTTGATGGTTTGGAAGGATGTGTAGGAAGGTTTCAGCTACACATTTTCTTGCATATTGGTGTATGATGGTGAAAGACAAATACTCAGTAAACTCTCAGTTTTCACTGTCTCACTTTTCTGAATAATGCTTGATTATGTGATTTCTTCTGATGTTTTATTTAAAAAGAGATACAAACCAACCCCAATGTGACTGATCCTGTATCCACATAAAGATTGTTTATTGATGACAAAAATATAACTTGCATATAATTGTGTGTGTGTGTTTTAATGTCTATGAGTTCATGTTGCACTTTTAGGCTTTGTCTCCAACAGCAAGTTTGTTGGTAAAACTTATACTGTAAAAGTGAGTTTGTTACTCTGTGTTTCTACAGTTGCCAAATGTTTTTCACTGCCTGGAGGGGAACAATAGCTCTATCTTTAGCCAGCCCTATCAAAGAAGTGTGAATCTGAACTGCTGATTAATCCACCTCAATGGGGTGTTAACTCCCAATCAGTCTGATCCTTCAATCACTGGGGGACAGTCAAATCCATGTTAGAATTGAATGCAATTTAGAGACTGGGAAGGGGAAAAGGAGCTAAGACTCCAAAATTTGAGGCCACATATACATAATTTTGAAGCAAAAACTTTCCTGTTTCAGGAAGGTTTCATGTAGAAATACTTTGCATATGTTTCTGAAAAGGTGCAAGCCAAATGCGAAATAAACCAGCCATTTTCACTGACATGTTCCACTAACAATGAGAAATGACACTATTTTTATTTTAAAAGAAATACAGACATCATTCTACATGACAGATCCTTTATTTACAGACAAGTTGCTTATTTGTGACCTAAATGTAACTGAAATAAATAAATAAATCT
This sequence comes from Pelusios castaneus, assembly GCA_007922175.1. Classification (NCBI taxonomy): domain Eukaryota; kingdom Metazoa; phylum Chordata; order Testudines; family Pelomedusidae; genus Pelusios; species Pelusios castaneus. Next base: position 206,970 of record ML685972.1, read on the forward strand.
GTTAGTCTTTAAAAGTGCCATTGGACTCTGTGGTCTTTCTACAATAGACTAACACGGCTACCCCTTTGGATTTTGAAAATCTTTGTGATTTTAAATACAAGTTCAGCAATGAAACAATCCAAATATATATTTGTGTTTAAACAATAAGTGTTTTGAAATCTTTCTATAGACATCTCACCACTAATCTAGAAATATTACCATTTACTGAACCTTGCAAAGCTATGACTTGACTATTAATTCTCATATGAGGTTGCTCTATATATATTATTATGCCTCTATTTTCCAGCTGGAAAACAGAGCCCAGAGAAGGAAAGTAACTTGACAAAATCACACAAGGAAACAGTGGCATAAGTTGTGAGCCCAGCTTCTATGTTGTACACACCACACTCCTTCCAGGACCAGGAAATGAATCCCGGTTTTCGTATGCCCCATCCTTCCATTGTAGCCCACCTAAGGCCAGGGTGGTTTCAATTAAATTCCACCTGAGGCCAGGATAGCACTCTAAAGCTTTGGCACTAACACCCCTCCAGCTGACCAGTAGAACCAACTCCCCTTCCAGAACCACTGATAGAACCCAGGCCCTAGCTCCCAGTCCCCTCTGCTCCAACCATTAGACCCCACTCCTCTCCCACAGCTGGGGATAGAACCCAGGAGTCTTGGAAGGGAACCTCCCATCTCATTCTAACCACTAAACTCCACTGTCCCCCCACCCCCAGAGCTGGGATAGAACCCAGGAGTCAAAATGCCTGGTCCTATTTTCCGTTCCTGGTCCCACCCAATTACATAGCTCCAGGAACAGAATCCAAATCAAGCTGTGTTTTATTGTCGGCACCCTGGGTACCTGGGACCCCACCAACAAATGCGTGCTGCAGGCTTGCACTGTCAGATGGCGCTATGCCTGGTTGATGCACCGCCTCATGGTGTCCGACACCATCAGATGGTCCAGGGACATCCACATTGAACATATCACCGGGCACAGACAGTACCAGGAGGCGTACGCAGGACCGCCTCTACAATCACCACTGGGGCAGGGGGCGGTTCCGCAGACCTCCCTCCTTCTACACAGGAACATATTTCCTAATGGATTCTTGACCCAGACTAACTAAATGCATTCCAGGATAACCCACTTTCAATAACATACATGCTTCCCTTATACCACACTTTGTACCCTTCCACAACGCTCATTAGCCTGCTTCTCCCGAATCTCCTAACTCTTGTACCTCAGACCCATAGTCTCTTGACTGCCCCCATCCAGGACGTTGTAGTTCATGTACTGGCTGAACTTGCCACCTATACCAAAACCTGGTCCTTCCCAAATGAACTGTACTCGGAACCTGGATGCCCAGTCACTCCCTCTATCTAACACTATGATTGTCTGTTCCTTCTCAACATTCTCTTAATAAAATATTTTAACTTCCTAACTGTCAGGGCAGTGAAGCACTGGAATAAGTTGCAGAATCTATCCTTAGTTCTGCCATGAGTGCAGGGGACTGAACTGGATGACTTAATGGGGTTCCTTCCAGATTCCAACTTCACTAGATGAATTTTGCCTCAGGAACATTATCCAAACAAGGCAACCTTTTAATATAGAGATACTTGAAAGTGCATGTTTGTGTGTTTTTATCTGCATGTTTTGATGTGGTTGGTTGGACAATGATCATCTCTCTAGGTGCGTCTACACTTGTAAATTAAGTCAACCTAAGCTTGCTTAAGTCGACTTAATTTACCCTGCATCTACACTACAGTTTCCTTAAGTCGACTTAAGGAAAATAAAGTTGACAATGAAAATTAAGTCGACTTTATTAAACCTAGTTTTACTTCGACTTAAGCCTAAAGTCAACTTTTTAAAGTCGACTTAGGCTAGTGTAGACCTGGAGTAGCCCTAAGTTGACTTAGGGCTATTCCAGGACTCCACCACTACTCACCCTGGCATCCAGTGTGGACGCTCTAGGTCAACTTTGTAAGTTCCCCCCAAAGTCGACTTTAAATTTAGGTGTAGACATGCTAAGTCGACTTAGCTAAAGTCGACCTAAATTTACAAGTGTAGACATAGCCTCTGAGTGTTGTGTTGTGTGTGTGTATGAGATTTTTGTACTGTTTGGACATTGACTGTATGAATGTGTTTGTGTCCTGTCTTCTTTGCATATACTGGTTTGTTTCATCTTGTGTTTCTGTATTTAGGAGTGTATGAATCTGTGTGTTTGTGTATTTGTGTATGAAAGTGTAGTTGTGTGTGTTTATTTGGAGAGAGTTCCTGCTGATCTCCAGGGTAAGGATATCAGTACTGGTAGAAAATCAGGCTATGTACACACGATCACTTTATTGCGCGATAAGGCTCCTTATAGCGCAATAAAGATGACTGTGTACATACGATTTTTCTTGTTGCGCAGCAACACCATCTTGCTGTGCAACAGTAAAACCACTCAACACGAGAGTGGTAAGTATTACTGCGGAACAGCTGTTTGGCAGTAATGCTCGTGTGTACGCTTTTTCCGAGATAGAGAGCCTCTGGAAATGTCCCAAAGTGCCAATCGAGGGCACTCTGGGACATTGGAGCTGTCAAATATGTCAATTTCACTGCTCTGGCTGAGCAGTGAAATTGACTATTATGGGAGCTGCCAGGTTTGGTGGCTCCCCTGGACTGAGCTAGGGGGCTGATCCGAACCGGCTGTTTGGGCCAGCCCCCTAGCTCTGTGTAGGGGTTTGGATGGTGGCAGGAGCTGTGGCGCTTAAGCGCCGCAGCCTCTGCCGCCACCCGAAGGCCAGGGGCTGATCTGGGGGGCTGGCTCGAACCCTCGCTGTTTCGGGCCAGCCCCCAGCTCAGCCTCCGGTCTTCGGGTGACAGTGGGGGCTGGCAACGCAGCCCCTGCCACCACCGGAAGCCCTGCAGCTGATCTAGCGGGCTGGCTGTGGGCAGTGCATGGTGGGACAGATGCCCACCATGCACTGCTCTTCTTTCGCAAAGGAGCATTCACACGGTGAATGCTCCTTTGCGATAGAAGCAGCACGTATGTACATACAAAAGCATTAAATTTATAGCGCTTTTCTTGTCCCGCAATAACTTATTGCGGGACAAGTTTATTGTGTGTACATAGCCTCAGTGAGTAGACTGCTTCTCTATTCTAATTCCACTAGGGTCTTTAATCACCCCATAGGCAGTTGCCATATACTCTTCATTGCCTGAAGGAGAACAATAGCTCTGTCTCTATCTAGTCATATCAAAGGAGTGTGAATCTGACCTGCTGATTAACTCACTTCAATGAGGTGTTAACTCCCTTTCAGGCAGTTTTTTTCAATGACTGGGGGATGGACTCAAATCCATGTTAGAATTGGGTGCAATTTAGAGCTGGGATGAAAAAAAAAGGTTGAGATTCCAAAATGTGATATGAGGAATCCATTTGAACAGCACAATTCTGAGCCAAAGTCTCTCCTGTAGATGGGCAACAGAGTCTTGTGGCACTTTTAAAGACTAACGGTTTCATGTAGAAATATTTTTGAATATATATGTGTGAAGGAGAAATCCAAATGCCAGATAATTGGTTTTCACTGACTTGCTTTTCCAAATAATGATAAATGACACTATTTTTACTTAAAAGACAACTGCAAAACAGACCCTATATTGAAAAGAGGTTTTTATTGGATTTAAACCCAACTTGAAAATGCTTGTGGATTTTAAAGACAAATTCAGCAATGAAACTATCCAAAGAAAATTATAAAAACAAGGAGAGTCCTGTGGCCCCTTCATTAAAACTTTCTTTCCAGCAAAAAAAAACAACAAAAAAACCAACCTTGTTTTGTAACAATCAAAAAGTTCCCAGGAAGTGTCAATTTTGCAAAACAAACAGGAGTCCTGTGGCACTATTAAAGACTAACAAATTTATTTATTGCATGAGCTTTTGTGGGAGAAATCCCACTTCACCAGACGCTTGAAGGACAGTTGTCTTTATGTGCCCTGTGGAGAGAAAACAACTTTTTTTTCCCCAGTGAACCTACAATTAAAAAGGGGAGCACTTACCCTTCTCAATAGTCCAGCAGGTGGTCCCATTATGGTGCAAAGTCAGTGACGCTCTATTGCTGTTGTGTGGATTTTTCTTCTCAGCACTGGGAAATGTTCTTTGAAAGCAGAGAGTCTCTTGAAGAGTTGAAGAATCCAGCAGACTGGATCCCATATGGACCCCACCACAGAAACAACCCGCAGTGAAACAAACAGCTCATTTAGCACTTCTGCCATTTCCACATTTTCTGTTATTGTCCCTCCTCGCCCCATCCTTGGTCTTCCTCTTACTTCTAATGTATTTATAGAATGTTGGACTCAATAAAGCAACTTCCACAAAAGTGTGAAGACATCAAGACATAGAGAATCCATCTCTTCCCAAAGGAGTTTTGGATCCAATGGCAAATCAACCTCTCCCTTAAAAATCTGTGCCTAATTTCTAATTCAAATTTCTCTGCCTTCAACTTTCAGCTCTTCGTTCTCATCCCAGCCTTTTCTTGCTACCTTCAACCCCTTCAGAACCTGCTATTTTCTCCTTCCGAAGGTACTTACATGTCAGAATCAGGTTGTTGGTGACCCTGACTGCATTTGGGGGTGCACACTGGGTAACTGAACGAGGTGGAAGGCCATAAGTCCCAGCTGCGGCCGGCTCCCACCCCTCCGGCGGCGCCCACTTCCGGGTCCAGGCCCGGAGCCGGCTCCCCACCAGTGGCCTCAGCCTCCCCACCCGGGCTGGCTCCCTGGGGGGGTGGAGCGGCGGGCCTCCCCTCCAGCATGGGGGGTGGGGCCCCACCTAGGCCAGTTGGCTGTGGGGCCCGCTCCCCCCACGGGATGGCCCTGCCAGAGAGCATTCCATAGGTGGAAAGAGCTTGAGATGAGACTAAGGTTAAAGGCCACCATAGATGATCAGCATGAAAAGAAGATTGCATCTGTCTCTTTACTGGCAAAATGTTCTGAAAAGACTCATTGCCATTGTAAGAATGCTTGCTACCCAAACCTAGCACTGCGAGACACTTCAGATCAGCTGTATGTGCCAAACAATGGAAATTTCCTTAAAATTATGGAGCTGATGGCTGAGTTTGATGCTGTACTCCAGGAGCATCTAAGAAAAGTCACCGCCCAAGAAATCTACACACACCACTACCTTGGAAAAACAATTCAAAATGAGATCATACAGTTACTGGCAACAAAAGTCAAACAGAAGATTGTGGCAGATCTGAAGTCAGCAAGATATGACTCTGTTATTCTGGACTGCACCCTGACACCAGCCATACGGAACAAATGACTTTAATGGTGCGTTTAGTAACAGCAACAGAACCTAGTGAAAATGTCCCTGCAATGGTGACTGTCAGAGAGCATTTTCTAGCATTTATTGACATTGATGATACTACAGGAGCTGGTGTGAGAAATGTGCTTCTTAAAAGCTGGAAGATACGGGAATTGCGATAGCTGACATGAGAGGTCAGGGCTACAATAATGGTGCCAACACGAGAGGAAAGAACAGAGAAGTGCAGACCCGGATCCGAGAGTTAAATCCTTGAGCTTTTTTTGTCCCAGGCAGTTCTCATTCATTGAACTTGGGGGTCAGTGATGCAGCATCAGCTTCTAGTGAGGCTGCTGAATTTTTTAATGTAATTCAAAGTATCTATGTATTTTTCTCTGTATCAACTCATCTATGGTAAATTTTGAAGCAAGATCTGCGAACATCTTCTCTGACACTGAAACCAACGATTGCGACATGATGGGAAAGTTGAGTGGAGGCGATAAAGCCTATCAGACACCAATTTGGGAAGAGAGATGATGCCACAGTTGCCGTTATGGAGGATAATGCTATGACAGGAACTGTTTGTGGGAGAACACTGGCAGAGGGAAATGGAATCACCAGAAACATACATAACTTCAAATTTCTGTGTGGCTTAGTGTTGTGGCATGACATACTGTTTGAAATAAATGTTGTAAGCAAGAGACTCCAAGGTGTTGACCTTGATATATCTGGAGCAATGGAACAACTGGACAAAGCAAAGTCATACCTACAGTCTTACTGGTCAGATGAGGGATTCAAAACATTCTGAAGAGTGCACAGAAGCTGGCAGAGGAACTTCACACTGAAGCTATTTTCCCACCCATTCAAGAATACAAGAGTCACTGAAGAAGAAGAAGACATTTTGATTACGAGGCACGGGATAATCCCATAAGGGACCCCAAACAACAATTCAAAGTTGAATTCTTTAACCAGGTGCGATCGTGCAATACAGTCAGTTGAAGAATGTTTCACGCAGCTCAAGGATCACAGCAGTATATTTGGGATGTTGTGTGATACTCCAAAACTCCTCACTATAGCTGAAGCAGACCTACACCAGCAATGCAGGGCACTAGAGACAGTGCTGACACATGATGACATGCGCGATATTGATGCGAGTGATTTGGGTGATGAACTGAAAGCCCTTTCAAGGTACATTTCAGCAGGATCAACTCCAAAGGCTGTTCTGGAATATATGTGCACAAATAAGATGACCACTCTCTTTCCAAATGCTTATGTTGCTCTGCACATACTTCTAACACTTCCTGTAACAGTTGCAGCGGAGAACACAGCTTCTCCAAGCTGACGTTAATAAAAACACGTCTATGCTCCACAATGACACAGTAGAGGCTGGTCGGCCTTGCAACCATCTCAACAGAGCATGAGCTGGCCCAGACTCTGGACCTTCAGGAAGCAGTTCAAGACTTTGCAACCAAGAAGGCACGGAACGCACCACTTTGATTATTCAAACAGATACAAATGCCAGTGTTTACTGTGCAGACAAGAAAAGTTACATTTGCTGTTCAGGCATCTGAAAATTACTTAAAATTTTTGAACACGGCATTTTAAGTTGTTAGTTCTCCTTTATTGGGGTAGGTAGCAGAGCAGTACCATGAGAGGAGTAAAACAAAAAGAAGGCAGAATTGAGACCTTTCAAAGTTTTGGCCCAAGAGAGGGGATTGGGGGCGTCATTTGAGCTCCCCACTTCAGGTGCCAAAATGTTGTGGGCCGGCCCTGTGGAAGCCCCAAAAATTCATGAAACTGGTTTGAAAAAATCACTAGATCTTACAAATAATAAACCTTGGAATGTTTTTAAATTTGCTTTCTGAGTTTTGAGCTTTCAGGATCACATTTCTCACACGTTTACTCCGCAACTCAAAGGGGTACAAACTGAGTTACTTTTTTTTTTTTTTGTAAATGAAAGCTCGGATTTTCACAAAATCCCACAGCTCCAGGAGCTGGAGACTTTGAGAAATAACACAAAATATAATACGACAAAGTCATGAAAGACAGACAAGGCAGATATGCACCTGATCAGGATAGGAAACAATGGGATACTTTTCCAAGTGGAAGTCTTTAGACAGGTGGCCTGGAATCTTGGTTAGAATATTGGAATTTAACATCCCAGCACTTGCAAAAAATTCCATGGTGTAGCATTCTCAGTCACTTGGACGCAGCTGGAGTGGGACATCCATGTCCCAAGTCAAGAAGAAGGGGAACATCTCCTCAGAGAAGGGATAATTGAAGGTGAAGATGTGCTGCATATTGTCACCATTGCAGAAGGAGACCTGTCCAAGGTTGTAGTCTAGACGCACCTTGATCCTGCGCAAAGGCGCCTGCAGGGAAAGTGCTGTCTTAGGGGTACTGAGTGCCTGGTACTCCCCGTTGCTCAGCTCCAGCCCCCAGAACCCTTTCTCAGCGGTTATGTAGAGTGGTCCCTTCCTCTCCACTGACTTCTGGGCGGCGCCAACAATCCAGCCTTTCCCAGCACCCACATCCACCACCCACTCCAGCAGCCCCACACAGATGCCCGGGGAGCCCAACACACAGGGCCGGTAATCAAAGCGCTCATCGCTGTTGGGGAGGTATTGGGGACGGTCTCCAAGCCTCACACTTTTCTTGTCTGAGGAGATCAGCAGAGTGGGAAAAGCAGTGTTGAGATCCAGTGTCACCTCCACTGGAAAGAGAGAATCAAAGAGTTAGAGTGAGATCTCAGCATGCATCACCAATGGCTGTGAAGTCCCACCGCGCTCTGGGCTGGTATTGGACTGTCACTGACCTTTTTTCTTGGTCCCAAAAAACCGATCGCACATGACCAACTTCTCCTCTTGGTCCTTTTTGCCATCCTCGCTCATGCTAGCTGCCTCTGGTGTCAGACGGAAAACTAAGAGACACACAGGAGAAATGATAAGCAATGGGAGAAACTACCTCCAAAAGGGACAAACGGAGACAGGTTGGCAGGAGCTCACACTACAAACTTTAGGGGCCAGACCCACTGTAGATACATCACTTCCCAACACTGACCAGCCCATCTGTACAGAGGAAGAGATTAAAACCTGAATGTTACATGTCTTGTTCCTCTTCTCTTTTCATACGTGAACAATGAACAATGCCAACAGCTAGAATTGACAAACTTCAGTTTTTATGTTTACAGTTTTGAGAGCTAAATATCGATGTTTATTAGGGAAGACTGCTTCAGCAAGGAACGAGTCAGATCATGGGGGGAAACAAGGGGTTGTCCCCTCCCTCTACTCACCCTCTTGCATGTCCTTTTGGACCCTTTGCGACAGATCCTTCCGATTTATGCCATCAAATATCTTTGATGCCATCTGCAGGGCCTGGGGCTCCTCATAAGCATGGACCATGGCTCTAGCTATGTCCGTGGCATCGGCTCCCTCCGTCTTGGAGCGGGGGATGCGCCTGCAGTCTTCTTCCAGGGGATACTTCTCCAGGTGCAGCTTGAACAGCTTGAACTCACTTGCTTCTAGGTCACTCAAGTACTCAACTAGCTTGCAGCACATGCTCCCTGCCATCTCTACCACGGGCCGGCGTCCCAAACCTCAGCAGAAAAGTGTCCTGCGCAGAGGATAATATGACTAAGTACCATCGCCCACTGGGAGATTGCAAAGCCCTTTACAAAAGAGGGCGGTATTACAGTCGTCATTTTATAGGTCAGGAAACTGAGGCATGGAGATGGGGAAGCAACCTGCACACAGTCACCCTGCAGAGCCATGGAGAGAACCCAGGAGTCCTAGCTCTCAGCCCACGTGCTCTAACCCAGTTGTTCCCAACCTGTGTTCCAGGGGCCAAAAGTGGCCCTCCAGGGCTTTCAGAATGGCCTTTGGCTCCTGTCCTGCTGACTGCAGAATGGAGCATGTTTCCACAGGGCTGAAAGACAGATGCGGGCTTTCTCTTGCAACCAAAGAGATAGGAAAATAGCGCTCCCACCCCCCTGGCTAGATCCATAGGTGCTGGGGTCCGTGCTGGAGCCAGAGGGAGGGGAGGGGAGTGGAGCATTGATTTCCCATCCTTGTGGCTGCAGAAGGGAGCCACTGCCTGGGAGGTTAGGAAGAGAGAAGGCAAATTGCTTTTTGATGGGGCAGGGCAGGGGGGAGGCTGGCCCTTCAGGGCTGTAAAAATATCATCTTTGGCCCTCGAGCAAAAAAGGTTGGGAACCACTGCTCTAACCACTAGCCCCCACTCCCCTCCCAGAGGAGGGATAAAACCCAGGAGTCTTGATGGCCTTTAATGTGCTCTCCTCACTGAACTAGGTACCCTGCTGGCCATACACCAAGCTAGGGAGGGCTGGAAATTCTGCAATGCTAATTTTGTCGATAGACAAATACTAGAAAAATGGACTGCATTTTGACCAAACAGCTGACCCCTCCTGCAAACCAATGGGAGCTGGGAACCCAGGGCCTACGGCTGTCCCACCAGGTGCCCCTTTGTGATTTTAGGCACCTCCATATGTTTAAAAATCAGTCCATTCGGTGCAATGAAACACCTGCGGTTACTGTCCCAGCGGGCTCAGGCTGAGAGCCTATCACATAGCCGTGTAGTTGTCCTAGCTCGGGACAGAGCCAGGGCTCTGGGACCCTTCCCCCTTCACTGTTCCTGTGAGGATAAATAAATCCCCAGAGATGCTCAGATAGAGGCTAGAGACCCAAACTGGAATGCAGGACACTTAGGTCCTCTGCCTGGCCGTGCTGGTGGGGAACTTTAGACAAGTCACTTTTCCCTTGCCCCGTCTCTCAGTTTCTCCATCTGTGCCATGGGGCCAACAGTTCTGATTTCCTTTGCAGAGCACCTCAAGAGCTACTGATGAGAATAGCCAGCGGTTATATGGCGTTAATAACCACCTGAACCAGATGCAATGCAGTTCCGGGGCCCCAAATTGGAGGAGCCAGAGTTCTGGGGCCCCTAAAAATAGAAAAATCCAGCAGAACACATGTTCCACCTTGCCCTGACAGCTGGCAGGTCCTATGCCCCACCGTTGTTAATCACAATACGTATTGTGTTATGCAGTGTTTGCTAGTTTGTGACAATAATTGCTATAGACATAAACACCATATACAATTATAAATATTTTTGTGCAGCGATAACCGATGCATGTGGTACTGAGAAGTGGTTGCAAATGCCTACCTGGGCTGGGGCCCACACATGCAGGAAGGGGGCCCAGGCAATACGGGAAGGGGGGCCGGAGATTAGGAGGGTTCCAGGGCCCGTCAAATTATACTTTAACCACTGCAGGAGAAGATGGGGAGAAAAGAAAACCAGAGGGGAAAAGGGACAGGAGGGGAGGAAGGGAGACCAAGGGGAGGGGGAGGAAAAACCAATGAGTAAAATCGGGGCGGGGGAGGGGAAAGATAGGTCAGATGAGGATGGGGACAGGCGAGGAAGACACGGGGAGGGGAGGAAGATCAGAGGGGGAAAGGGTCGGGAGAGAGACGAGAACAGACAGGAAGCGAAGAGCGGGTCAGAAGAGGGAATCTGCGATCCCCCAGCCCGGCCCCACTCACCAGCCCGCCAGCACTGAAAGTGAAAATGGGAGTGCTGGGGGGAGGGACGAGGCACAAAGACGCCTCCTGACCGCCCCTCGGTCGGGCTCTGCCCCGGTCTTCCTCCAGGCTCCTCCCGTCCCTTAGCCCGGAGCTGCGTCCACACAGCGCGGGTGCGGGGAAAAGAGGGGAACAGGGCGGTATCGACCCAGCCTTTCCCTGGAGATCAGGCCTCTGCTTTAGGCTTGGGGTGTCCCAGGTCCTCCATCCCAGCCCCCGTTTGCCCACTGCTCCCTGTCCCCCATTTCCCTGGCATCCACCTGCTCAGGCAGCCCCACCTTCTCTTGCCTCCCCCGCTCCCCTTTCCCCCCTCATTCCTCTGGCACCCTTCCTCCCACACCCCGATCCTAGGGAGCCAACACCTGTGCACACCGGCCCCTTCCCAGCTTGGCCACAGCCTCCTGCTCCAAACTGGCCTGCTGAAGGGACTGGCTCAGCCCTCCCGCCCCCCCAATGGGGTCACCCACATCTGGAACAGCACTCCCCAGATCTCCCCATTGGCAGTGCCCCCAGCATGGAGGAGGGGCTAGAGCCGCTCAGCCCATTTATCCAGAGAGGGAAACTGAGGCAGAGGCATCAGAAGGGCCTGGAAGAGCAGGGAATAGAACTGGGGGTTCTGAGCATCGCTCTCTATTGCTATGCCATGCTGCCCCCGGATGGCAGCTGCTGTGGCTCAGAGAGGGGAAGCCCTGGTGCCTACCCTTTGCTGGAGTGCTTGATCCCTCCCCTCATCTCTGCCCACCTAACCCCGCTCTTGGTGAAGCTCTATCTGGGCAGCTCTCTCCCCACCCAGCTCTGCTGGTGCCCCTCAATCTCAACCCACAGCCTCTTGTATCCCAGCCCTGCTCCCCCCCACCCCCTATTGCAATGTCTTCCAGTCCCATTTTATAGCCCTGCTACTAACCCAGCCCTGGGCTCCTCCACCTCCCAACTACACCAGTGCCCGCAGCCCCCCTGCTCCCTCCCACTGCTTTTCCCAGCCGGTGGAGCAGGAACCCTGCACTGTGATGAGTTCATTGTCAGGCTAGGGACATTTTCCTCCTAAGTGCCAGCTGCCAGCCAGCTACTCCCTGGAATCTGTTTATTTTCCCTCTTGTCCCCATGCCAGGTGATTGACTGAAAGTAAATATTCTCTAGAAGTAGCAGGTCCGGGACAATTGTTTGCCCTTGAACAATACCAGCTGCACCCAGGACCCAAATTCTGGTGAGGCACCTAGAAAAGGATGTGATCTCAGAAAGGGTGAAGCCTGAGAATCAATTGCTTGTAAAGAGTAGCAGCAGCTGTTAACTTTGGAGGGCTGGCCCTTTCATGCAGGGTCATGGACACAGGGTGGTATTCCCCCCCCTCAAGGGCTGGATAACCATCTATTAGTACTGCTGGAAGCTAACCATGTTTGCTCCTGTAGCTCACTGGTGGTGGGGGGGGGGGCAGGCATGGCTTGGTGTTAAACTGCTGAGGAGCAAGGGTTGGTGGTTGTTATATAGATCTGGCACAGGAATTGAGGTGGGAAGGCAATGGATTTCCCCTGCTGGGACTATTCTCAAGATTTAGACAAAATTTCCCATCTCAAAAGTCAAAATCTCCCCTCATGCAAAGTTGACATCTCAGAAAAATGTCAGTCCTGAAAAACTGAAATCTTGAAAAGTTTTACCAGTCCCCAAAAGTTGAAATCTCAAAACTTTTCTTATGCTGGAACGTCAAATCTCAAACATTTGCTGTCACAAATTATGTGACAAGTCAGTTTCTCAATTTTTTTTCCCATCACAAAAAATCAAAATCTGGACATTTTTCTGGCACAGAAGTGTGAAATCTCAATCATTTCCCATCACAAAAAGTGAAAATCTCAAAATTGTTCCTGTCCTGAAATACTGAAATCTTAAATTTACTCATTTCAGTTGAATCTTGACATTTTTCTAACACAGAAAGTTGAAATCTCAAAAATTTGCCACTATGAAGAGTCAAAAGGTTGAAAAGGTTCAAAAAATTTTCAAAAAAATCTTTATGACTCAATCATTTCAATAATTTTGGATTGTTATATTTCAGTTTTGACCTGTGTTTTGGTTTCCTACACTCCCTCCCCCCCAATAAATTACCTGACATTTCAAAACAAAACCATTCTAACCTACAACTTTATATTTCCAGGAAGCCCTAAGTGGGGCAGTTGAAGCTACCCATAAATTGCAAGGGTGGGTGGGTCTTGGAAATTCTTTTTTAAAATCCTGTCGTTTCTGGACAGCCCCATTCAATACTTCCAAACATCCTTTTTGCAAGGAAAGCATGAGACTGGCCATACTGGATCCATTTTGCTTGCACTGGAGCTGCATTTCGGAAATTGTGGCAAAAATTCCTGGCCGGCATATCCAGAAGGGTTTGAATCTCTCACTTCTCTGGATCCATGGGGGACATTTAAACTCCTAATTTCCACTGATTTCAAATACTTCTGTGGATCTGGGCCCCTGGGCCTTGGGGTGGCTTCATGGCCTGTGGCAGGGGACAATGAGACAGACGGCTGGCTGGCTGGCTGGGTTCAGGCACACAGGAGCTCAGTTTTCAGGAAGCAGAAGGTTGCTGTTTGCTGTGGCTGTGGCAGGGTGGTGAGCTGCTATGCTATCTGATGAGCTGACCAATCCCATGGTAGCCAAGGGGCGGTGCCCCCAAGGGAGGCTGAATATATGGGGCTGGGGCCTAGGGTTGGGGCAGTGAAGACGGGATTATGGCTTCATGCAGATCTTTCACCTGCATCTTGCTGGTGGCCCTAGTGCTGTTCTGCCAGGGCACCCAGGGTAAGGGAGAGGAGGGGCAGGGCTTGGTATGTGTGTAGCAGAGTGTCGGTGTGTAGCAGAGTGCATGTTGTGTTGTGGAAACTACAGAATGCATGTTGTAGAGCAGTGCGTGGTGGAGCATAGCACAGTAGAGTGTGTGTTGTGAACAGTGTGGTAACTTGTGTGTCCCAGCAGCAGTGTGCTGCCGTAGGAGAGTGTGTGCTGAGGAGCAATCTGCCATTGTCTTGCTGTGTGTTGTGATGTGTCACAGGCTGTCGGGATGCAGAGCTGTGTGGCGCTCAGGTGGCTCAGGGTTCTGTTGTGTGTTGTGTGGAGCAGTGCGCTTGGGATTGTTGTGCGTTGTGGGGACGTGGTGCGGTGTAGTGTGTACTGAGGAACATGGTGTTGTGCAGAGTAACACAGTGTGTTTTGTGAAGTGGTGTGGGACCTGGCAGGAGGTAAGAGATGGAGAGCAGGAGTCCTGGCTCCCAGCACTCTCCCTCCCTGCCCTAACCACTACACCCCACTCCACTCCCACAGCTGGGGACAGAATCCCCACATCCTGGTTCACAGCCCCCATGCTCTAACCACTAGACCTCTCTCTCCTTTCTGAGCTGGGGCTAGAACCCAGGAGTCCTGGCTTCCAGCCCAGTGCACTACTGCAGGTTTTGAGGAATCCCCAGACAGCCCTTGTCAGCTTTTCTGATCTCTGCCCCTTGTTCATGACCAGGTACAGACCCTGCCACCTGCGTATTCCCCTTCATCTACGGGGGCAAGAGCTACAAGGCCTGCACAACTGAGGCAAGCCACCTTCCCTGGTGCGCCACCACCTCCAACTACGACCGGGACAGGGCCTTCAAGTACTGCACTGAGGAGGGTAAGCGCCCACCAGTGGGACAGGCGACTGGCACAGGGGCCAGCGGGGGACTGAAAGGGGGATGGGATCAGTATAGCCAGGAGCTAGGATGGTGCCAGGGGACAGCAAGGGAGGCAGGATGGGGCAAGGACAAAGCCAGGAGCTGGGAGGCAGCTGGGGGATAGAATGGAAATTGGGGAGCAGCTGGGGAAGGGTTAGGAAACTGGCATGGGGAGATGGCCAGGGATGGGGTCAGGCAGGAACAGGAATGGGAGAGGGGCAGCCGAGGGATGGGATGGGAACAGGGCAGCACAGATGAGCATCGTGTTCCTGCTTGGGACCCCAGGGGCCGGAGCTGGTGGATTGGACCCACATCCAGGCACTCAGCTGCCATCTGCCTGTCACCAGCTCTGGCCATAGCAACGGCCCAGGGGCTGGGCAGAACAAAGCCACCTGGTCAGTCCGTCTGTCTGTCTAATCCCATATGTCTCTTCTCCCCACATCTGTCTGTCTCACTCCAAACACCTCATCTACAGTCCCCAACAGCCCCATCTGTCTAGCCCCGTATACCCCCATTTATCTGTCTGTCTAGCCCAATACCCCACCCTGCCTGTCAGTCTGTCTAACCCCATACACCCCTTTCTGTCTGTCTGTGGTCTGACCTGTGCAGGGTGGCAGCAGGCTCTTGGTCTCTGGGGCTATGTCTACACTGGGGAATTTAGGTCGACTTAGAGAGTCCACACAGAACTCCTAAGTAGACTTAAGGTGGGCCATACTAAGTTGACTTAGAGAGTCTACACTAGACTCTCTAAGTTGACTAGTTAGGTCCAGGGGGAGGCAAGGCTCCTTTGGAGCCTGTGCTCCCCAGGCTAGGAGGGCTTCGCCTGGGGAGAGCCAGCCCCACATGGGGCTGGCTCTCCCCAGGCAGCAAGCCCCAGAGTGGTCTGGGGAGAAGGGAGCGTGGAGCTCCCTTTTGCCCCGGATCACTTGGCTTCCTTCTGCTCAGGACTTCTCGGGTCCCGGGCAGAAGGGAACCCTCCTAGCTGGGACCCCTCGGGTCCTGGGGAGAATGGAGCCCCATGCTCCCTCCTAGCCAGGACCCTGCGGTCCCGACCAGAAGGGAGAGCGGGATACCCACGCTCCAGCTGCCGGCTGCTCAGCAGACCCGTATTCCCTCCTGGCTGTGACCACTCGGTCCGGTTAGGAGGGAGCGTGGGGCTCCTTTTGGCTAGGACGATGTTCCAGCTCCCGGGAAGCCTCCAGAGGCTTCCCAGGAGCTGCAACGCGCACAGCTAGCTCTGCCAGGACTGAGAAGAGGCGAGCGGGTTCTCGGTCCCAGCACAGCCAGCTGGCGCGCAGCTGGCTCTGCCGGGACCAGCTGCCCGCCTCCCTGGCTCTCCAGCCAGGGTTCCGGCGGGGGATCCCCTCCCTCTGGAGCCCTGGCTGGGGAGCCCTTCTCCCCAGGACCGCGGCTCCCCTGGCAGGGAAGCTGCAGGTCTGGGGAGAAGGGAGCAGGGGCCCCCGAAGACAAGGGAGCCACAGTGGCTCCCTTCTGCCATAAGCTTAAGGATACTCCAGTGTGGAAGCAGAGTAAATGAAGTCGACTTAATTTACAAGTGCAGACGCACCCTGGGAGCCATGCTGGACAGACCTTGCACCCATCCAGGCTTTCCCCAGAACCAGGGTGTACGGAGGGGTCAATGCTTGTCTGTGCTGCCCCACAAGGAGTCTCACCCCCCTGATGGCCCCTGTCTGTGTCTCCCCTCAGCCCATGGCGGGAATGCAGGTGGCCAGCCCTGCTTCTTCCCCTTTGTGTACCAGGGCCGTGTTTTCCACACCTGCACCACAGAGGAGAGCCACGGTGCCCAGCCCTGGTGTGCCACCACCGCGAGCTATGATGCCGACAAGCGCTGGAGCTACTGCCCGGACACAAGTATGGCGCCCCCAGGGGCTCCCCAGCCATGGGACACCGATCCACTCAGCTCTGCCAGAGCCCCCATAACCCTGACCCGCTGCTAGCCCAGCCCTGGGCTTCCCCCAACTCTGCTATTGCCTCCCCATCAATCCACTGCTCGGTGTTAGCCCAGCCCCGCACTCTGCCCTGGGCTCCCCCCCAATGCTGTTGGTGCCCCCTAGCCTCAACCCAAAGCCCCCTGTTCACCCACACCTGGCCTCTCTCCCTACACAGCTCTACCAGTGCCCCATAATCCTGACCTGCCATTCCCGGCACTGTCCTCGGTGGTTGAGGGGCAGTGGCCAGCAACTGGGAGATTTGGGAGGCAAAGGAGTGCGTTTTATTTATCTGGCAACGGGCTCAACTGTGGGCAATTCTGGTTTGTGTGCTCTCCATGAGACTCTCTGTCTCCCGTGTCCCATCTCTCTCCCCTACCCCATCTCCACCAGTGCTGGGTGGGAATTCGGAGGAGCCCTGTATGTTCCCATTCACCTACAAGGGCAAGAAGTACTTGGCTTGCACCATGGATGACGAAAAGCGGCCCTGGTGCGCCACCACGAACAACTACGATGTGGACCCTAAATGGAGATACTGCGGCACGGCAGGTAGGTGGGACTGAGAGAGAGGCAAGGGGTGGGTGCGCTTTGCAGCTGGTGTGTACACAGAATACGGGGGCACGAAAGAGGCAGCATAGCCTAGTGGAGAGAGATCACAGATTGGGTTGGGACATATGGGTTCTTTTGCTGGTTTTTGCTTTGTGTCTGAGCAGCGTCCAGCCCGACAGGGCCCTGATCTCAGCAGCTGTGTCTGGGCAGCACTTTGCTCTAGTCTGGTGGTGTTAGCATCTCCACGCTGCGGTATCTGGATGGTTAGATGAACTCAATGGCCAAGAGCCATTCGTTTGTACTAAGATCCTGTGGGAGCAAGGAACATCTTAGCACCCATATTGAAACCACACCAAAACTTGGCCCAGCGCCTCGTATTGACACATTTCTTATTCCTACCCTAGAAATAATTTTAGAAGTTCACCATGTTTCCTGGCCTTGGATTTGAGAAGAAAAAAATGAAACTTCGAAAATATTTCTGAATGGAAAAACCAAATGCTCTTTCAATTCGACTCAACGGCAACGTTTTGTTTAGATCATTTTGAAATGTTCCATTTCCACTGTTTCTTTTTCCCTTAACATTTTTCAGTAGCTTCAATTTCAAAACAAAACGGCGTTCCCAAGCGGAAACCCAGATCCCCCCCCAACAGTTCTTAAAACAGGAAATGTGTCAAACCCAGCAAACTTTGTCGAGATGTTCAGATGCTTTCAGCTTTTGTGAATTGACATTTTTTCCACGAAAAAAATGTTGTTGATAAAATTCATGCACAATTCAAAATCTGAGCCAGCTCTCCCAGCAGATCACCAGCCCTGCGCCCACCTTCTGCTCTGTTTTAACCCTTTCCTCCTTTCTCCACTAGCCGTGGGGGGGAATTCGGACAGCTCCCCTTGCGTCTTCCCTTTCCTCTATAAAGGCAAGACCTACCACAGCTGTACAGCAGTCGATGACGAGAGGGGAAGGCCCTGGTGTGCGACCACGCCCAACTACGACAAAGATCATCGCTGGCGCTTCTGCTTGAGCAAGGGTGAGTCCCAGCAGCAACCACAGCACTTCGTGTCCGCACAGAGATAATACTTTGTGAAGGACATGCTGATGTCACCTGGGGTTGCTGGCCAAATGGAACTTGCTGGAGGGGATGCATACTACAAACAGCTTGCCCTGTGCACCCAGATTGCCTGGCACCTCCTTGTGATGTGGCCATCAAAGATGCTGTGCCAAGTTAGATGGGCCCCTTGGCCTGTGTGCAATGCATTCACCACTGTAAAAAAAATGACCGTTGTCTTTCACCGCACCTGTGAGAAGAGGCACCCCGACCCCGGCTTTTCTTTGTTGCTAAGGAAGTGGCCTCGCCAGTCACTCTCTTTGGCTTTCCTGCTTTTCACTCTGTTTTCTTGTTACCTTTGCAGCCTATGGGGGAAACTCCAATGGCCAACGCTGCACCTTCCCTTTCGTCTACCAAAATCAGCTGTTTTACAGCTGTACCAATGCTGGAGACAAGTGGGGACATTTCTGGTGTGCCACAACCCACAACTACAACCGGCATAAGCAATGGAGCTACTGTCCTGACACCAGTAATGTATCCCATCCTCTTCGTATGTTTTCTCTGGTTCGATCTTTACCAGCACAGCTGGGCAAATAATCTGGGCAAATTGGGGGCAATGGGACTTCTTGTGGGTTGCCATGAAAATGGATAAAAAAAATCGGGAGGGGGGGAGTCATTTCAGGTGGATCATGAAAGGGTTTTTTTGGGGGGGGGGGGGGGTTGGTGAAATTTTTTTTTAAATGTTCCATGAGTAAAAAAAAATTAGAAAAACATTTTTTTTTCTTGAGTTGTCCAGAAAATAAAATATTTCATTTTTCAATTAATCAGAAAATCAGGGAACTCTGTGTTTTGGGAGGATCCCAGAAACAAACTTTTTTCAAAATTTTCCAGGACTTGAAAGAACGGGGGGGGAACCCTTTGGGTGGATCTTGGAATTGAAATTTTCTTCCAAACTTTCAGTGAATTAAAACATCAGGAAACTAAATGGTTTTGGGTAAATCGCAAAAAGCAAATTAAAAAAAAAAATCATTAAATTGAAAATGTAGGCAACAAATCCTTTGGGGTCAAATGGAAAATTTTCATTTCAATTTTAAACATTTAAAAAAAATTCTAAATTTTGGTTTTAATAAAAGAGAAGGAAACTTTGAAGGCAGAAGTTATTTTAATGGCAGAATCGAATTTTCTGAACATGAACAATCCAATAAAATGGACATGAATTCACAAAACATTTTGGTTTCACCAAATCTGTAATTTTCACTAAAATATTTCACTTGAAAAGTTCACCCAGCACCATTTCCTGAGTTGCTCAGAGGCCTCCTGATCTCTTGTATGGTCCCCTCATCTCTCTCTTGTACCCCAGAGCCAGGGAGGAGTTATGGTGCTTTGATACCAGTGGGAGTTGGGCAATGAGAATCTACCTGATTGATGGATGGGATCATGGCTCGCAATATGGCCCTTTCAGGAGCTGGATGAGCTTCTAAAGGATTTTGTCAGGAAAGGTTTCAAGGTTCAGAGTCTAGGAGCAGTCATGATTTGGAAAACTAGGATCCTGTTTCTGCCCAGTATCGGCCCTCCTGGATGATGCTTTAATCATGAGGAAGTCTTCAAATCCAGGCCAGACACTGTTCTAGAAGATACTTTAGTGAAACCTAAGTTGCTGGGTTCAGTCCAGAGGTAACTGGAGGATGTTCTCTGGCCTGTGTTACACAGGTCAGACTACATGATCTCAATGATTCCTTCTGGCCTTGGAAAACTTATCTGAGTTTTCATGGCTATTCATGGTGGGTGGCTGGGTTAGACTGGGTTGCAGGAATCTTTAGTCTATAGGCAGGTGAGTGTGTTGCCATGTCTGTAAACTCCTCCTTTTGCTTCCCTAGTCCTGGGTGGGAACGCAGCTGGAGAGAGCTGTGCATTCCCCTTCATCTACAACAAACAAATGCGCCACACCTGCATCAGAGATGGGGAGAGCTCAGAAAAGCTGTGGTGCAGCACTACCAGGAATTACGACACAGACAAGCGGTGGACTTACTGCTCCACTTCAGGTAGGGCTGGGGAAAGGGCAAGTTAAGCCCCGCAGTATTTGGTGCACTGAGGCCGGGCCTAATTTCCAGCTCTGTCACTGACTTTTTGGGTGAGTCCTCTAGGAGCTGGTGGTTCTTCAATTCTCCACCCCAGCCTTTGGAAATGCTGAGAAAGCTGAAGTTCATGAGTAGCAGGTCTTAAAACCATTCCCAAAATTGTCTTGGGCCTCAGATCCCATCTGTTCCAGGGTGACACGGCTCCTTCTTTTGGCTCTTTAGCTTGGAAGCCTGTTGAGGCAGAGAATGTAGATCTTTGTCTCTCTGGGTAGTGCCCGATGCAACAGAGCCCTGAGCTTGGTGACTCTGGGTTTGGGGGGGAGTGCGGGGGGAGGCAGGATGTCCAGCAACAAGAGCCCAGAGATCTCACACTAGTATCTAGAGGCCTTGATTGATATACAAATAATCGCAGAGGATGCACCCTAAAAATACATCTAGGACAGAGCTGTGTCTAACCACCTGCGCATTTATAAACTCCATTTCCCCATTGGACTTTCAAACCCTCTAACACCTTTCACCTACACAGCCCCCAGCGGCAAAGACATTTTTTGCCTGTTCCCCTGGCATCTCTGGCTCATTTGCCCATGTTGCAGAAGTGGGGAAACTGAGGCAAAGAGCTCAGCTATGCCTTGCTAAAAACTCCCAGCAGAGCTTGGCATAGCACCCAAATCACTGCTCAGCCCACGCCCCTATATACAGGCCACATTCTCTCCCTTAACCCTAAACTGCCTGGGGAGCTGTCTAACAAAGTGGTCAGATGTCACTTGCATTTGCTACTGGTTGCCCTTGATGGTCATGGTACTCATTGGCGTCGGTGTGTTTGACCTGCAGACTACGACCGCCCTGACCACAGCAAGCCCTGTGTCTTCCCCTTCATCTACAAGAATTTTAAATTCTACACCTGCACCAACATGGAAGAAGCCAAAGGGAAGTTCTGGTGTTCCAACACAGACAACTATGACCGGGACCATCAGTGGAGCTACTGCCCTGCCTAAGACAGGTAGGAGCAGGGCGGAAGGATTGCCAACCAGCTATCCAACTATGGAGTCATAGAATCAGTGCTATAGGGCTGTCAGGGAGCTCAGGATATCATTCTGAGGCAGGACCAAATATACCTAGACCATCCCTGAGGGGTGTTTTCTCCAACTTGTTCTTAAAATCCTCCAGGGACAGGGGCATCTCAGTGTCCCCTAGGTAACCTGTTCTGGTGCTGAACTAGCCTTAAAGCTAGGAAGTTTCCTGGTATCTAACCTAAGTCTTCCTAGCCACAAACTCAACCCATTCCTTCTTGTCCTTCCCTTGGTGGCCATTGAGCTCCAATGTCTTTCTAACCAACATTGACTGTTATCAGGTCCTCCGTCAGCCTCCTCTTCTCAAGACTCAACATTTTTCAACATCCCCCCCCAAGCCAGATTTTCTAAACCTTTTTGGTCATTTTGATTGTTCTTCTCCTCTGGACTCTCTCCAATTTGTCCACACCTTCCTTTAAAGTGCAGCACCCATAACTGGACATTTGAGATCTCATCAACACCAACTACGAGGGGACCATTACCTCCATGTCTGACATACAACAATCCTATTAATACAGCCCAGTATTATATTTGCCTTTTGCACAAACTTATCACGTTGTTGACTTGCGCTCAATTTGTGATCTACTCTAACCCTTTTCTGCCCTACCACTGCCTAGCCAAGGAGGTGGCACTGAAGGTCTGTTTTTTCTTTCCTTTTCAGGTGACAGCCCCAAACCCAGGAGGAGAAAGAATTGTGACATTAGAAATCAAATAAAAGGAGTGAGCCTCACTTTGGCCTCTTTGCTCTCCCTACAAAGATACCTTCTTCAATAGACAGGGTGGCATAATCAGCATTGAGTCTAAACCCAAATGAGTCTAAACCCATTCCTCTGCCTGATTTTAGTATAGTCAATAAAGCACATTTTGAAGCATGGTGGTTGCAAGCTCTGTGCCCAAGTGGAGGGCAATAAGTAACTTGTCCATTTCCCTGGGGTGAGGATGATAGTGTGATGGCTTTCACCCCTAATGCGTGGTCAGCATTTCCCAATAAATGTGGCTAATTGGAAGGGTTATAAATCCTCATGCTTCAGGATTATAGATGATCGCTCTTAGCTCCAGCTGGCCTCAGTGAGCGTGGCTCATTATTTAAATCCATGGAGTGACGCCAACTTCATTTCAGTAATGGAGCAACCCCCACTGACTCCAGATAGGGCTCCGACCCATTGACTCTGATGGAGTCAATTTGATGGATCTGATCCGATAGAGCGGATTTAGGTCCAGACATACGTAGACCCAAGATTCTAAGAGCAAAAGGGATCAATGAAATCATATCACCTGAACTCCTGGATAACCCAGGCCATGGATCTTCCCCAAAACAATTCCTGCTTGAGCTAGAGCAGATATTTCAGGCTATGTACACACGATCAGATTAAAGCGCAATATGGCAATCATGCTATAAAAAACATGTGACCTTTGTTGCGGGATAGCGTGTACACATGTCGCTCCTTGCAATGCAACAGAATTCCTTGCATTATTGCGGTTGAGCGCAATGACTTCTGGGCACCTATCCCATTGTTCCATTTTCCCTGAATCGGCGCTTGGAATCATGGGATGAAGGAAAGGAACGCAAAGCGCCATGGCTAAACTCTCAGTTTCCTGTGGTGCCTTGTGTTCCACTTGCATCTTCCTCGTTGCCAATAGCAACTGGCGCCTATTTTCAACAGTGCAGTGACCCACCGCACCACTTGCAAGCAATCACAACAGCGACAGCATGGATCCTACTCTGATCTCCACTGTCACCTTCAACATTCTGAATACATTTCGGCTGGTTGCTCAGTACGCAATGAGCTCCGAGTCAGACGAGGATGCTGAGGAGCAGGGGCTGATCGATGCCATGCAGAGCAACAGCACCGCGTTGCTCAGCTCCTTCACCGATCATCTGCACACGGTGCAACGCCGTTTCTGGTCGCGAGAGACGAGCACCGGGTGGTGGGATTGCATTGTTATGCAGCTGTGGGATGACGAGCAGTGGGTACAGAACTTTCGAATGCGGAAAGCAACCTTTCTGGAACTGTGTTCTCAGTTGGCCCCGCCCTGCGATGTAAAGACACCAACATGAGGTCAGCCCTAACCGTGGAGAAGCATGTTGCGATTGCTGTCTGGAAGATGGCGACTCCTGACTGCTACCGGTCGGTTGCAAACCAGTTTGGAGTCAGGAAGTCCACCGTCGGATTAGCCCTCTCACGTCTGCCAAGCCATCAATCGCGTTCTGCTACAGAGGACGGTGACGTTGGGCAATGTTCGTGAGATTGTGGACGGCTTTGCTGCCATGGGATTCCCTAACTGTGGGGGAGCCATAGACGGCACACACATCCCTATTTTGGCTCCAGACCATCTCGCGACCGAGTACATCAACGGGAAGGGCTACTTCTCCATGGTGCTGCAAGCACTCATGGATCACAAGGGGCATTTTACGGACATCAATGCTGGGTGGTCGGGAAAGGTGCATGATGCCCTCATTTTCAGGAACACTGGTGTGTACCGGAAGCTGCAAGGGGGTACCTTTTTCCCTGATCAAAAACTTACAGTGGGTGATGTGGAGCTGCCCATAGTCATCCTCGGAGACCCAGCATACCCACTGATGCCATGGCTCATGAAGCTGTACACCAGGAACCTAGATCGCAGCAAGGAGTGGTTCAATTACAGATTGAGCCACTGCAGAATGACTGTGGAGTGTGCTTTCGGCCGTTTAAAAGGGCGCTGGCGATGTTTGTATGGGAGGCTGGACTTGGCGGAGGACCACATCCCTGCTGTGATTGCGTTGTGCTGTGTCCTTCATAACATTTGTGAAAATAGGGGAGAAAAGTTTTCCCCGGTGTGGGCTACGGAGGCACAGCGCCTCGAGGAAGCATACGAACAGCCAGCCACTAGGAATATTAGGGTGGCCCAAGGAGAAGCTGCTTGCATAAGGGAGGCACTCGGGGCGCATTTCAATTATGCCCTCCCCTAGTTAACTTCCAGGACACATCAGG